>OZ022419.1:4160811-4659772 GCA_963989365.1 Rhimphoctona megacephalus
CACGAAGACTGAGCATAGTATGAGCGAGATCGATGTACTCATCACCCTGCCCTGGAATGACAAACTCTATCGGAGAATCATCGGTCAAGGAAGAAATGGGTTTATAATGCACCCAATTTGAACCTTCGACCGTTGTTTGTGTTGGTGGTAGCGAAAATAGTTCGAGTTCCGATTTTAAACACTCGCAAGAGTGAGTATGTAAGAAAGCCATTCTTTTTTATACAGCAATCTTTTTTTATGCAAATATATCAGCAACAGTACGAAGATTTTTTTTCTTTTTCGAGTGTTTTTTCCGTTTGATAACAGACTTCTTTTTTTTATTTTTCTTTTTCGTTTTGGTTGAACTTTTCTTCTTCTTCTTCTTCTTCTTCTTCAGTGCGATTCGTCCCGTGGCACGGTCACTGTGAGAATGGTTGAATTGTGCAACTTTTCTCATTTTATAGCCAGAACCTGTCATCAGTTTTTCGATTTTCTCCTCAGCCTTGCGTTTCAATTTTTTTCCAGATTCACGTACTCTCGTATGGAATGCTTCCTTTAGATTCATGTTGTTTCTGACGACGTCGGAAGCAATGTTGGCTCCCGTGCGAAGTGCCTCCTTTCCTATCGCAGCGGCTCCTTTACGCAATAGCGGCAATACACGTCGAAAGAGCCCTCCCAGAAAACTCCCGATTCCGTTTCCACGCTGATTTGGAGTACCAATATAGACGTGGCTTATCCCCGCATATCCACGTCGACCCATCCCCAGGAGTGAATCATCGTCCTCGTAGTAATGCTCCATCAATTATTTAATGCAAGCGTTTGAAGTGTAGTGTCACCGTCAACGTCCCCTCTTCAAATGGAATAGGCTGGCCAAACTCGTCTCTTATATCGATCTCAATCGTGTTAAATTCATTGCGCATGAGAGGAATGTATCGTGGAGCAGAGAAATGTTTAATTCTGTTCGAGCCATAAACATATTCACCTTCCATCTCTATGGGGACCACAGACATTAATGGTGTTTGAACATCACCAGTTATATAAGATTCGCAAATATCAGAATACACAAACATGCTATTTGGAATCGCGAGAGCTAGTGAGGCAGGTTGAATACCTCTATACGGATTTTTGAAGCTGACACCGGTTTGTTCTTCAGTCGATCCACCGAACCCTAAGATTTTTGCAATGCACGGGGAAAGATGAAAACCGTTATACCGGGGTTCATCGTGTTTGCGCGAAACTTTGACACAGCCATTATGCTCCCGTTTAAATTCTAAACGATCTGATATGCATGGTAACTTATTTATTGTCTCCAACAGAGTATCGATAGAACGATACACACCACCAGGAATAAAATTTGTTTCTACAGAACGTTTGGTATGATCACTGCGGCCGGAATTATTATAATCTCCATGTTCAAAAGTTATACTGTGAGCCGTTCGAGGAATATGAAAAAAAGTCATTGGGTAACTAATTTCCACGACAGCTACACCCCACCTTCCATCCAAATGTAAATGCCGTGGCAATTTAGTAACAAATTTCGTAGTCGTGTTCCTTGGAAAATAATGCATACTACTGTTACTAGGAAGCACGACGAAGAAAAATTCCTTGTCTCTTAAATTCATTTTTACAAAATCAGTGTTTTTGAACTCTGTGAATGCACTCGAACACGCGACAATTCCTGTGAATAGAAAATACCGTCGATGGGTTCGTTGTTTAAATCGTGTAAAATATATACGAATGGTTGACGATTCATAGATATTCGATGAATTTTGAATATCTCACGAGTCCAACCGCTTTCGTATCCTTTCGCGAACGCAGCCTTTGCAGTACTGATGCGTACTAAGTCTCCCACACTATATTTAGGTAATTCGTTTTGCAATTTTTTCCTCGAAGAAGTATACCGACGAATGAGATTTTCGCGAGCTATGCTAGCATTTTCTAAAGTCACCTCAGAGGGTCGCATCTGCGTACCCGAGTGACGCGCTTGATTATAAGCATATACGAATTTTTGTAAAACATCAATGTATCTTTTGTTTCGCGTATACGTGAAATATCGCCACATTCGATCTTTAAGTGTGCGGTTAAATCGTTCAGCGATCGAAGCTTTGATATCCGGATTACGAGCTACGCGAAAAATAATATTTTTTTTTGTTAAAAATTTTTGGAACGGCGCTCCTATAAATTCTTTACCGCGATCTGTTTGCAGTTGATGAGGGAATCTAGGGTTTGAGCGTGAAAGTATCTGAGTGAAAGCTCGAGTCACACTCCCACTCGTTTTATCATGCAAAGGCTCGATCCACGCAAATTTACTCAATACATCGATTACAACTAAAATATATTTGTAATTATCGTTATACGTAGCTATGGATCGAAGGTCAGCCAGATCGGCCTCCCATACATCGTCAATATTATTGACGTTATACATACGGCGAGGAAATCGACGGTGTATAAGTCGATGCATGGTATAAGCGTCTTGACTTTCCAGCCATGATACGACATTATTTTTGTCAATACCTTTAACATTTTTTAAATTTTCAGCACGAGAAAAGGAAGCAGGGTGCGAGGGGTTATAGTAGGTCGCTTCAAGTCGCTTCATAATTTCAATGCTGACCAGACAATTCGTTGTTTGCCTGAGCGACCGCGGCCTTGTTGAGATTTTTTTTTATTATGAGTAGTGTTATCACTTTCTGAAGATCCATGCGAAAGTTCAGGTTGAAACCCCGTAGCGCGTGTCTCTTCGTATTCACTACAACTACTACTACTCGAATCTAATGTGCATACATCAGCAGGCTCTGGTGATATGATGCGTTTACGAGGGGTTGACGTGTCTACCAGTATAGGTTCTTCCAACACCTCGGGGTTTCCAATGAATTCTCGAGGCATCTGTATCTTCCGGAGATGTGCGGCGAAATGAGATCGTCCGGTAGGTTTCACACGTTTTCTAGCACGCATAGCATCATTGATAAGATCAACAATATTAGAATTTGGAATTCTGGTACCTCCTATAGACACAACTCCGTTCACATCCCAACTCATTTGCTTTGAGGGTGAAGTATTTCTATGTAAATTTCGCAATAACATTTTGGCTTTTGGATGAAATTTTTTTGGAACGCTATCAATGATGAGAGTGTCATTTAATCGGGATTTCATTGCTGTCATTTGTTCCGTTGTATCACGTTCCATTTCATTTTCAATTGAGTGTTTTTCCATCGTTTCACCCTCTATTCCGGAAGTATTCTTCTCAAGTATATGTCTAACCCGCTCATCATGCTGTGAGTGTGGTGTAAGGCGTAAATATCTATGCAAAAGCTGTAGATAAGCCGTTAATTTATCTCTATCATTTGCGTATGAGCTCGAGTTTAAAATTTCAGCCATCTCAGTATCTAAACGAGAAACAGGGGTTCCGGGTGTTTGAACGGAATTCAACATTACTGTTGAAGGAGAAGTGCGTGAGTCAGTGGTTTTATGCTGAATCTCACTGAGACGATGTAAATTATCATGGGGGATGAGCACCATTTTTCTCGCATGTTCCATTTTTGAAATAATTCAAAACCGGAATAAGAAGAAGTTTGAGAAAAGTAGCGCAACGCTTGATAATGAGCTGTCTTTTAGTTTTCCAATTTCCCCGTTTTTCAGCTAGGCGACGAAGCAGTACAGCGTACCGTCGCAATCGTTGCCTTTCGCTAACTTTGAGATTCACGTTACCGTGTAATACATTGAGCGCACATTCGCAAATGCTACGAATTAACGATGAATCGATAATCCGTAAAATTTGGCGAAGTTGTTTTTGTGTCAAATAGCAAAGAGCTTGTAAAAGTATGGTATGTTTTTTTCCGAGACCTCCTTGCGCGGCCATTACAATCGCATTACTGGAACATCGTGAGATGTGTCACGCGTTTTTATTTCCTTTCTCGGTATATAAACGTAATTGAATTGATCATCAGGAAACACGCATGCGCGAAATCGACAATTGTCAGGTGTCGATTGTTTCAGATCAAGTAAGAGATAGCCGTGAGGCGCTGATGTCGCATCGAAATACACCTCTTGTAAAAAACGGGGGTTTTCAGGACAAACTTGACGAGCGAGATGTTGTATTTGAGCACGGTCCCGAGGATTTTTGAAAATAATAATATAATTGGTGTTCAAGGATATATCTCTTTGTCCATGACCTTGATGAAATAAATTTTGCGTTATGAAGATTACGCTTAGGTTTTTATGATGACTTCCCTTTGTGAATAAATCAACGATATTATTATTTGAGGCTTCACGCATTAAATCATCGATCACAATGAGTTTAGGTCGTTGATCGGATGAATAGTCAGCCGGTTGTGGCAAACCCTCCCGAAACTCTATTTTTTCACCATACTCTCTATATCCAGGCTGCCATTCTGAGTAATAAAAAAGTATTCGCTCGAAACGAACATCAGCCATTTCGTGGATGAATTTGAAAAATTTTTTGACGAAGAAAGTTTTGCCACACCCTGTAGGTCCACAAATCATGGAGGTCCACGGGTGCTTCCAGCGTGAATCCATGATGATAAATGATTATAAAAATGAAATGATTTCAATTATATAGAATGAGCTCAAGATTTCCAGTATTCTTTACCTCCAATTTTCCACTTATTTTTAATATTAATTATACTATTTTAATAACGAAACAAATTATTATCGATTTTTATAATTATTGTTGTTATTGTTATTATTATACTACTGCTTCCAGAGAAATGAGAGAATCTCTCTCTCTCTCTCTCTCTTCTTTCATGGCGAAAAGTAGAAGTGGTAGTAGAGGAGAGTATCATATAGAACATATGGAAAGAAATAATCAACGACCTTCTAAAGAATCCATGATGGCCGAGCGCGCTAGGAAATAATATCCGGCCTTCAAAAGAATTCGCAATGTCAACTGTAATGTGACAAAGTCTACTAAGCTAAGATGGCAAAGAAGTAGGATTCAATACATTAGCGTAGAACGTAGGTTAAGCTAGCAGAGAATTTTTGGAAAAACTATATTTATTATATTTAGGAATTAAGTGCTTTTTATGTGTTAATTATGTGTCCAATTGAAAAATTTTGTGCTCTATGGGATTTTTCAAAAAATAAAAATTTGAGCATTTTTGGAAAAAACTATATTTATTATATTTAGGAATTAAGTGCTTTTTATGTCCTAATTATGTGCCGAATTAAAAAATTTTGTGCT
This sequence comes from Rhimphoctona megacephalus, assembly GCA_963989365.1. Classification (NCBI taxonomy): domain Eukaryota; kingdom Metazoa; phylum Arthropoda; class Insecta; order Hymenoptera; family Ichneumonidae; genus Rhimphoctona; species Rhimphoctona megacephalus. The sequence goes on from OZ022419.1 coordinate 4,165,988, forward strand.
CTTTTGGATTTTTCAAAAAATCAAAATTTAATGATACATCTACATGTAAATACGATAACAATTATTATCGATTTTTTATTATTGTTATTATTACATTTATTTATTAACATCATTATCGAAAACAGTGACATTCAGAGAAATGAGAGAATCTCTGTCTCTCTCTCTCTCTCTCTCTCTCTCTCTCTCTTGCTCTCTCTTTCTTCTTCTTTCATATCGTAAAAAAGTAGTAGAGGAGAGCATCATATGAGATATATGCAAAGAAATAATCGTCGACCTTCTTCGGAATCCATGATGGCGGCGTGCTAAGAAATGGTATCCGTCCTTCGAAAGAATTCGCGACATCAGGTGAAATGTAGCAAGCTCTCTCAAGCTAAGATAACAAGGAAGTAGTATTGAATACAGTAGCGTAGATACATAAGAAAAAAATAATGTATAACATTTTATTCATAGCCACCATTTACATTTTTTATTACATTTTTTCTTTTGTTATAAAATTTAACAATAAAAAATAATAATAATAATTCTAACACAAAATATTCCTAGCTAGATAAAAATTAAACATCCTATCCGATGTGTATTCTATATACAATTGTACTATTATTAAAAATTCGCGCAATAATTATTTTTCTTCGGTTAAACTTCTTTCGTTTATACTTTCCTTTCCACAAATCCGTAGGGTAGGGTACGATATTCCTCGTCGTGTTGACGCTTAACACTTACAGGTGCACATGACTTCGTTTCCTTACGCGAAATCACTTGATGGAACTCGGTGCGCCTTATAGCGTCAAAATTTAAAACAACCGGTAACTTTCTCTTCCCTGATACGAATGAGCGAATCGTTTCATAATTAATTTGCCGACTATTTTCATAGTTTAATGTAATGCCTTTAACTTTGCATACTTCGACCGTGGTTCCATCAGGTTTACGCACAATAAAAGCATAAAATTTTGGTCCTCCTGACACAAACGAAGAAATGTATGCTCCATCTCCATACGCACACAATTCATCGGTGAGATCGCCGAGAAATTGACCGATTGGTGGTTCGTAATCATTGCTTTGTTCACGGCTTACATAAATACATGAGTCGGTATCACAATACAAAATACGGGGGCCTAAACCTTCCAAATATTCATACAGTTTAAGACGGGCTTGTGCTGTCGTATATGCAGCAATTACGACGTTTGATGTCAGTGACGGACGAATCGCTTCATCCACATTTTTGTAATTTACATACATGATTCTATGATTGACAGGTAGGATTCCTGTAATTTCGATTTCTGGGCTTGTAAGTAAATCCATTAGTTCGGCGCGAGAGGAAATGATTAACGTATTGGATTGGTTCTCACGCTGACCAAATTTTCCCCAAAAAGAATTGAGAGCTAGTTTTGCAAGCGAGCGAAGTCCAGGGTTCACCTCTATCGCGTTCGCATCGAGCGTGACACCCTCAGCTTTTTCATAAGCATCGATATATTGTTTTATTGATTCGGGATTTCCGATACAATTTGAGGGTGCACCGCTGGCTTCTTGTTTGATTTTAAGAAAGGTGTTTATGTACTCAGCAAAAAGACCACCGGTTTGCGTCAGTGGCTCGTATCGAGTAATTTCATACTGCCAAATTTCATCAACGCGTAATATGGAATACCCCAGTGAAACAGCTTTTCTTAATTCATCCACGACCCATGTCCCGTCGAACGCGCGATCATCTGGATTTTCATGTGTACATTTCGCGTGCGTGTTTAAATTCAAGCAGCATGACTTGCATAAAGCGAATAATAATTTTCCATGTGCTCGAAACGGTAATACCGGTAAATACAAATCACGAGGGGGTAAAACGATACATTTGACTAGTCCCTCAATACTTTCGAGCGAGTTAGTTCCTCCAACGAGGACACGACATTCCTCACCTACGTACACACGAGGATGACCTATTGGAAATTTTCCCGTCTTACATACCCACGGGTACAGTGAACATACATCTACGTAGCGTATTTTTTCTCCTACTTTTACCTCATACAGATTTACAAAATTTTCTGTCCTTCCTCCGAAAAATGCTTCGCGTGGTTCAAGGGGTGGTAAAATTACCATTGTATGGTTTCTTACGAATTTTTCCATAACTTCATTGATTTTAATCATTGAATCGTATTCGCATTCCCAAATTTCATTTAATAAAAACCCCTCCTCTCTAATCCGTGAAGATATCGTTACGGTTCGCTCGTATCGCTGATCCATCGTATCACCACATCGCATTTGCTTGTCTCTATTTACACGGAAGCAACGCTTACAGCCATGCCAAAAACAGCCATGGAATTGAAAGACATAACGGGTGTCGTTTTCTTCGTAATATCCATCGACCGCAGGTAAACCCTTGGGTAAACGTTGCTCTCGTGTGCGACCAGCGTGTGCGATGATAATGCCTTTTTCTTGTTCGAGCCATATGAGCCACGAAACAGCTTTGCGAGATTGATTATCGGCCCATCGATACCCTCCGGGAGGCAATAATGCAATTTTGTCGATAGGAAGGAAGTTTTTGCGATATACTAATGAACACGCTGATGCTATCGTACAACTTTCTGAAAACGGGCAAACATTGCCACACTGAATAAATAATTTACGAAAAGCCAAGCATGCGCGTCGTAAAACTGAAACATCATCGCGACAATATCGCAAAAACTCCTCGGCGAAATTGAAAATATATCCTGTCTGACATGTTTCCTCGTACCATTCTACGAACCGTTCACGCTCTGGCGCAAACATTTTTTCAGGTGAATAGAAGTTTAAAGCTGGGAGTGGACCAACATAATTTTGGTTCTCTGGAGTATTGAATAAATGGGGGAAAGTACCCTTGATTACAACGTCAGAAAATCCGAATGCTTTAGGGAGCGCACTGAGAGACATTGGTAAATAATTCAAACTATCCAGAAAGCAAAGTTTTCCTACTTTCATGGAAATTATTTTTGTACCTCTCAGTATCAGCGCCGGCATTTGAGTTTTTTGATCTTCAATGAGATAACGAAGTATGAATTGGCCATCAAATCCCCGTGCGTTATGAGCAATACAAATTATTTTTTCAAATTTTGAATTTATGGCTAATTTCACGAGATTTCCTATGGGATCCTCATTAAATACGAATTCTCTCTGTCCACAAACTTCACACTCGTTTTCTATTTCTTGATCGTTTAAACAACATAAGCAAACGCGTTGAGCTACGCAAAGATTAGGGATGTGTACACGGCTTGAATCATCTCCTCGTAAACGTGTATGTTGTTGCGTTTCAAAATCGTAGAATATAAATTGCAAACGTAAATCATTTTTTTCCCCTGGTATTTTCCGATTATTTGCTTTAATTTTCAGTCTAGCGATAAAACAATCGTGTGATACGGGTCGTACGCGTTTGCAGATTTTACAGAATGATACCCCGCATTCGTGCGGCGGTTTGCTCCAGCTTTTAATGAGTCTCGAACATTCGCGACAAATCTTTAACATCTCACAAACACTCGATTCGCGTTTATTTTTACTTCCTCGGACTTTACGTGTTCTGGCGAGCTTGTGAAACGCGAAACATTGAGGCCCAAAAAATGAACGACTGCAGTCATTACATCGTGTGAGCGCCTCACCGATATTCTTGCAATCTTTTGATTTACATCGTGAACATTGTTTGGAACATCGATGCTCGATCGCGCGGGTATACTTTGCGTTACACAACGAACAAAACCCTCGACTCCCCAGAGCGCCTACTAGATTTAAAATCGGTTGAAAATGATGGGAACGTTCGTAATAAATTATATATAAAGTATGTTTTATTCGTCCAAACTCCAAAATAACATTTTCCCTCCCGTCAAATAAGGCAGGTGTACGTTTTCCGAAAGTAAGAAACTCATAAACTACTATGGCGATACCTTGAGGAGTGAAATATTTTTGGAACGATTTTATTTCACGTACCCCACACCCTTGAACCGGAATTTTTACCTGTGCTTTTTTCACGAGGTTTGCAGCCTCAGACCGTTGATAATCTCGTCGCGAGTCTCGAATTTTTTGCCAGGTTTTATGTAATTCTCCCGTACGTAATTCGCCTCGTTCAGCGTAAGCATACGCTGTAACGAGTGATCGCGGTAAACATAGATTATCGATATTACCTATATGTAAAATCGATCGTTTAGCCACTTCTTCATGCGAAAGAGGAATGCCCCCGCGACCGCCACCCTGAACACCGTGAACGATACACATTCTTATTTCTAACGCATCATCAACTATTCTAAACTCACGAGCACTCTGAGCAATGTCGTTGATCAACCTCCAAATATCATCCAGCGAAAAATCACGTACTGGTCGAAAAGACAGCCATGCCGCTCCTTGAGAAAACCCTGTAGAGCTGATTTCAATACCAGCGTAATCATGAGGTTCGCATGATTCAGTGAGATGGGTGATTACATCGCGCATAGCACCTTGGATCCATGAAAATTGATCTGAATTTTCCGGAGGTTTCCTCAATTTCATCACGATTTCTCGACCCCGTGTCTTGAAACGGCGAAAGTATCGAGTTTGCTCGCGGATTATCTGGAAACGTCGACCCGGTGGTAAAATATTCCCCCAATTTTCTCCTCCTCCTCCTGTTTGGTGTACTGCAAAAAGAAAAAGTTAACATTACTCCCATCACTTTACTTCGAATATCTGAATAAATTCTAAAATAATAATGAAAAAGAATGATATGAGAATTACTAACAAAAAAAATTCTCAACGTCTGAATCCATCTACTGCCCCTGGATAACGATTGAGCATTTCGTTTTCCAATCTAGGGCGAATAAAACCAGCGATGATCATATGAGCAGGTATTCGCCTGTCATAGAACCTGAATTCGTTTAGATCTTCGTCTAGTTCTTCCTCTTCGGAATAATACCCTGAGATTTTCAATATTTGTTTATATATATATATATATTTATATAAAAATTATAAAATTATAAACGATTTTTTTTTGCTTACCTGAATCATCCTCTGAAAGTTCCTCGTCCTCTTCATCCCATTCCTCCCCCTCATCCTCTTCCTCGCCCTCCATCTCCTCCTCTTCCTCATCCTCGTTCTCATCGTATTCTGCATTTAGCGGAATTTCTTCTTCACTCATACCGGGATTTGTTTTTCCATCATCGCTGTCGCTACTATCGTCGCTGCTGGTATCACCAATATCGAAATTCAACCGGCGAACAGCTGACGATCTAGCAATGCCTGAAGGGCCTGCTACCGGCTCACCGTTTGACATACCCTCCTCTTCATCATCATCAGAATAATTCCGGTATGATGATCCGGATATCACGATAGCCCCAGCATCTCGTACAAAGGGGGTCCTGGTGTCTATCCATTCATTTCTTTTCGGATGATCCTCAACCATAGAATCATCATCCAGTTCGTGATCATCTGAATCTGTTCGACCCTCGGCATCGAAATCATACCGGTCTTCCTCGGTACACAATTCTTCATATCGGCATCCTTGATAAATTCCACAATAATAATAATAATAAAAACAACAACAACAACAATAATAATAATAATGATAAATATGATAAAATACTCACGTCGTTCGTTAAATATGTACTTAAAATCAGGATCTTGATCCCAACCTCGTCGACGTAGCACTCTAATCACCGAATCAATTAGCGGAGTTGCGTGGAAATATCCCATATTATGGGCGTAAATTATATCACGTTTTGAACAATCTAATAACGCGCCACGGATTTTTCGAAGCACTACACTCGGAGGTAAACGGTACACCATTTCGATCTGTTTTTCATTAGTCCACTTTGATGATAAACGCGGAACACGACGAGCTAAAAATTTCAATAACCCACCCAGCACATATCGGGGAATAATTCTAGCCATTTTTTTATTGTGAAACGATCTCTTTGACTAATAGAAATTAAGTGAAAGATTTTCGGAAACGTCTTCGAGTATTTGAATAGTTCGAAAATTCGAATCAGCAAATCTTGATTTGATACCATCATTGTACGAGAAAAGAAGAGGGGGTATAAATATAATTTCCGAAGAGTTCATTTGTTCCGAAGGAAATATATAGGTAAAATGCTGATCGAGAATCGTTCACTTTACTCAAACCAAGATCGAAAAATGGAAAAAAAAAACAGGGTATGAGGTCTTCCGGTGAGAACGCTAGTCTGGAGAAATTTGAGTAATATATATAATAAGAATATAGCTAAACCTTCGTATCATCAAATTACCGAGGCAGTTCTCACCATCGAATAATATAAATTTTAATATGTTGAGTGAATAGCTCTAGAGCTTATTATAAAACAAATTCACCGAATTATTGAAAAATTAAACGGATAGAGAAAAAATTGAACAGACGTTTTATCGAAGTAGCTATGCATATATCAAATGTTAGAGGTGGAGAGAAATAATAGAAATTTATCGAAAATACAGTGGCGCATTTGCAGGATTTTTAAAATTTGATCAAAGATAATATTTTTACTTATTTGTCCGTAGCAGAAATTAAAAAAACTTGCTACATATGTGACCATTCTATACTGACTGATAATGCTGACGGTGTATACATGTGAGTATGGGTATGGGTATGTGGTGAGCGGATGCAGGAATCATATTCTGTTTTCGAACGTCTCCAAGAATATGCATTTTTATATGCGTCGACTAAAAAAGTGATGGATTCCCACCATCACGATTTTGCTTTGCTATTTCTTTTTTCCTGTAATTCTTTTCTTTTCACAGCAAAAGCACTGACGTTGCAATTTTGCACGTGTGCTCAAATAATATTTAGACTTCTGTCTCGGAGTGTCTATGTGAGTATGTGTATGAATTAGTATTACTACTACAACTACGGTAAAAGCGGCGGCGGTGTTTCACAAAAACATCAAAGAGTATTGAAAAATTGCATTTTCCCTTCCAATCATATAACGATTGACACGATAAGGGGAGGGGGAAAAATACATAAAAGTGGTTTTTTTCCGATTTTATATCATTCAGTTAATCATTCGCGAACTTGAAGCATCACGAAAATGGAGTACTCAGGAACAATGACAGAGACGCAACGTGTTTCATCATCTCAGCTCATAATGGGAGTTATTTACGGAATGAATAATTCGTTCGGTAAAATAATTGCATCGGGTTTTGAGATGTCACCTGAGACAGGGGTCCTTTCTCCGGTCGTTAAAATATTGACGAATTCTTTCATCGGAGTAAACCTTCAGATTGAAGGGTGGCAGAATTTTAAATCTGATTATGATAGAATCTCTCATTATTTCGGAGGATCGCGATTCGACGCAGAAAAAATGATCGGGTCAAGAATCGTACATGGGTCGCATTGCACCGTCTTTACCTCGTGCTTTCAACAATATGCAGTTTGCTTCAGTAATAGTCAACCATCGGCTGTTGGAGAGGTTCCCACGAAACAGCGACAGTGTAACATTATTCTACAGGGGTCGACCTTCAAGAAGTTGAAGGAAGTCAGCAAGTGTATTGATGCACATATTCAAAAACTTCAACGTGAGAGTGGAGCTGTAAATATGTGTGCGAGTATCATAATCACCAGCATTCGTGAGCTTCTAAGCTCAAGCGTTGGCCAACAGGATGTAATGGGATTCCTCGAGTCGGAAGAAGGCATTGGGAAAATTAATGAAGAAACTCGCCGAAAAATGAGTGAATCTTTCCCCGATTTCGTACAAAATTCGATGGAGGCCGTGATCTCGGAAATCATCACGCTGATTCCGTTTGAAATTTGTGAACTCGCAACATCCTCTGCGGGAAATTGATATTAAATTTTTCGAAAATGTTTTCAATTTTTAAGGGGTTATCATTAACTAGTTAATAAATATAAAATTCTTTAGATAGTTATTAATGAAGATACATAAATTTACTCAAAACAAAAAAAATAAAATAAAGTTGAAAAACTAGTAGTGCGAACTCGAGACCAGGTATCATCATCTGTATCATCGGACATCAAACTGCAGATTCAGCAGGTGAATAGAGTGGGGATTAGAGGGCCAGGCCTTTGATGAAGATGAACTGCAGCTCATTAACATTCGAACGCTTCAGTTGAACGAGTGTAAAAGAAAACTTAAAAAATGCGTGAGTTTAAAAATTTGTGACTAATAAATAAAAAGTGGTAATATTAAGCAGTGTTTTTACAAGTGTTTGTTTTTTATAATAGCTTTCAGCTACATCGAATATGCCTCATTCAAAGCCGACCCCTTTACCTCCATAAGGGTAAAGGTTAAGGATGGGGTGAGAAATGTAGCAATAATACACGACGACGTTGCTGCGTACCAGAAATTCATCTGGGAGTACCATCGAGGAGGAGGAGGAGGCTCCAGCATCTTCGAGCGGGTGGAAGCCAGAATTCGGAAGCGGGCCAGGGAAGAAACTCCCACCTCCATTACTCCGGAGTCCGGGGTTAAAGTAAAAAAAATGTAAGTTCAAATATCTTCCTTTTTTTCCCATAGAATGATGAATTTGATTCAAGCAGACATTCGTACAAACTTGAACCACCTCTTTTTTTTTTTTCTTTCTAAAATTTTTAATTATTCTAATAATTCTCGTAAAACATTAAATGTTACAGGGAGGCGGAAAACATTCCATGGCGGCTAATCCCCATCGAATTTGGCACCCCGTCAGTGCCGATCGTACGTCAGCTAAGTCTGCAACTCAAAAGAGTCGCGATTTCGGAAGGTGACGATGACCAGTAAGTATTAACATTTTTTTTTTTTTTTCACGTGTAAAAAAGTTCGAGTGCGTGAATATAAAAATAAAAAACTTTTTCCTTTGGTTCTTCTGTTTCAGGAGACAGAAAAAAACGCGCTACGGATAAGTTTTTAAATAATTATATAAAAAAGAAAAAAATTAAAAATTGTATTTTTTTTAATTTTATTAATGTTATAATAAAACAAGAAAAAATCGAAAAATCGATCGAGTTATTAACTCTTCCCTACCCTAAAAACAAAAAAAAATAAAAATAAAAATAAAAAGTAGAAAAAACGTACAGTTATGGTACCCCTCACAAAAAACTCCCCCTCCTCCCCTCACCCGGCCACCAAGCTATTTACCTGTGGAGCGGGGGTAAAAATAGCTTGGAGTGGGTAGCCGCCTGGTGGGGGAAGGAGTGGGGATGAGAGTGGGGGGCGCCATAGCTGTACGTAATCTACTAACTTCCAATCCATGTATTACAATAAGGAGACTGAACCATGGTTGAACAAAACGGATTTTTTGAAATATGCACCGCTCGTTGTGATTGATTGCTCGAAACAAAATGATTCCCTCAAATCTGAACCTGTGGATGTTCGTCTTGAATTTGAAACAAAAACGAATATTCCTGCACAGACATGTGCATACTGTCTCATTCTACATGATCGCATTATCGAGTATAATCCCATAAGTGGTGGGGTGAAAAAATTAGTATAAAATCGTCGAGGTGATTCTGCTACACATCAGTCAAGATGGACTTTGTCGTCGATCTACAAGGATTCAAAGGACCCATCGATGAATTCATCCTCAAAGAAATTTCAATCATTCGTGCGGACGTGAAAAATGCTGAACCTGTGAGACTTTTCTTTGCACCGCCGTATGCTTGGGATGCTCTACCAACGAAATATAAAACCTCGAACAAATGGTTGGAACGTAATTTTCACGGATTATCATGGGACTCTGGCACTATACCATACGACGCGGCAAAAGCAATAATTCAAACCATTTTACAACGCGCTCATACCATATTCGTGAAAGGCTGTGAAAAGTCTTTATGGTTGGCGAGCTTCTTGGATTTGTCGACGGAGATCGTTGATTTGGAAACTCTCGACTGCCCACGGTTGAAGAAGTTACTGAAAACTTCATCGAATTGCACCCACCATACCAACGAGTTGAAATTCAATTGTGCAACGGTCAATGTGAAATCTTTAAAAAGCTGGCTATACGTATACCATGCATTATGTAAACGAGGGATCTTTAAATAAAACTAAAAACATTTTTTTCATATATATTGTGACGTGGTAATTTTGTCCACGTCACATAAAGTATAAAAATGGGCACGGCTCGGGAGAGAACGATTCTTCTCGTTGAAGAATTTCTCTTGAGCAAAATCCAGAATAGCCAAATGCGAGCGTATTTCCAAATTATTAATTTTATTTTGAATTATTTTATTATTATTATGAGCGACGGTTTCATTAGGTAACAACTATGAGAGAGAGAGAGAGACAAAAACATCGCAGTTATCAACATCGTCGGTTCGTTGTAAGGGAAGGCATAGGCGTCAAGGTCACCATCGAGAGAAAAATAATATCGAGCATGGGTCGCTAGCTCGAAGCCCTCACCTGGAGCTGTCGAACTCTACAGGATGCGTCTATCAGCATCGGGATTCTTCGGCAAGTCTCGGCTGTACCGAGATCCATCGTCGGTCAGCAAGGTCGCTAATTCGAGATTTAAATTCGAAATGTTACGAGCGAAACTTCGAGAAAGAACCAGATCCCGCGAGTAGGCAAAGGGTGGGGGGTTAGGACCCTAATTCGCGTCGACAATAAATACGCACCCTCGATGAGAATCGAGGACTTTCGTTTTGAACAACAACGAGGACAAGCGTCTTCTTTCGAGCCGTCGCCAACCCGATCAAAAATACGACGTTATCGGATATTCGAGGGGAACTTTTCCGTGGTCTTTTTCCGGAATTCCACCTACTGAAACTGTAGCGGTGAGCCGTCGTCTCGCTTTAATTTTGTGTAATTTTGTGATTTAGAGATCTCGATTTGGTTGTTGAAATTTAGCGTTAAAAAGCGATATTGTTTCGGAGTACGTTCGCGTTCGGGAGGTTTTCGATAAAATCTTGTCACGTGATAAAATCTTACGTTTAAAATTTCGTTGTATAAATTATTGAATTGCCGAGAGGAATTCTACTTTTATATGGTTCATACGAGTCCTGATTTTAATGAGAATTGAATGAACGAACGTTTTAGATATCGTGTAAAATTCGTTAAGGCGTAGCCTGAATGAATTAATTTGGAAAATAAGGAAAAACGTTCGTTCGAATTTCCTGTGACGGTTAACAAAACTTTGACTTAAAAATAGTATAAAATAAATTGTTTTATCGGATTATTGAATATTAATTTATAATTTGTCATTTAATTATTTTTCCGGAAATAAATTATCAATCATTGTATTGTTTAAAATTATTCATTTCAATTTCATAATTTATTGTTCTAATAAAACAATTTTGTAATTCCGGACTTTGGTAAGAATTTATGTGATTTATTTTGTGCAATCGTCTGACCTTGCCCCTCTACCAACCATTTGGGAAAATGTTAGCTATCGCCGGGTAACACCTCCTTTTGTTCTCGAGAAATTAATAAAAATTTGTCTAAGAATAATTCTTAGACTGGCGCCCATAAATTATCGAGAATCAAATTATATTTGAACGTTTTATAAGGAAAAAGCGTTACAAATTTTTGGCGCCCAACGTGGGGCTCGACGTTGTACAATTTGTTTATTTAAATCACATCAAAAATAAAATTTTAAAAATTAAATAGTAAAAGAAAAATTGTTTTTTCTTCTAACATATTATTTTGTTTTATGCAACTTATTAATTATCCAAAAATTTAAAAGAATAATTTTTATGGTGAAAATAATAGCTGAAAGAAAAGCCTAAAAGGAATATTATTCGTCTTAGGAAAAACTGTCACGATCATATGTTGACCGTCTAATTTCGTATCGTATTATTTTGTTTTGTGTCTTTGTCGTTCATATCGAATATTATTTCGTATTATTCTCGAAAGAGTGCGAAATTTTTCGATACGTGCCGTCTGTGTGTCGTATATTTTTGTGTTGGTGTTATTGTGTCCGTATGTGCTTCGCTAAGATTTCGTGCAAGGGCCATACGCTAGCGCCACAATAGGCAAATATTGGAGAAAATCGTTTAGCGGTTAGTGAACAGGGAAAAGGCTTCAGTCTATCGAGAGAGGTGAAAGCGAGAGAGAAAGAAATTTTTTCCCATTTCGATTCTCAATAGTTGGATTATTGGAGGCTTTGTGATGGATCGTAATGTTGTAAATTTTTATTGAATTATTGATATTGATATTAATATTTCTAAAAGATTCGGAAAATATTTTTTTTTGTCCTCTTGACCTTGCTACAAGCGAAAGCTTTGCTCGGTAGAGTGTATGTAGTTTCGTGAAACATTAAAATTTTGATTCGTGTTTAATTTATTTTGACCATTTCTCTTTAATCAATTACTACTTAGATGACATTATTTTTGATTAATTATTTGTTAAATTGTCTGAATAATATTAATGTTAGTTGGTGACAACAATTTTTTTTTAACTCTTTTTAAGGGGGTATTTGTTGTAATTTTAAGCAATTTATAATATAGGTCCGACTTGAGCAATCGGCCTATAAGTAATAAACATCACAAGAAACATAAAAATTGAAATAAAACATATCTCTCATCCTGTGCCCTCACCAACGGGCTAGACGTCGTGTTATTGTTTTCAAAACGTGCGGTGTTTCGACGGTAAAGTGAGTCGCGGGTGCGTGTGTGTATCGGTGTGTCGCCAAATTCGGGAGTGAAGAACGTGAGTGTGGGTATTAGACTCTCGGGAATTCGTAAACGCTAACGTCGATAATATTACTATAGTGTATTATCGGTACGAAAAATTCGAATAAAGAAGTTTAGATCGGTTTTGTGCGTGAAAATTACTTTCGTTTTCCTTTTCGTTTTGGGAAATAGTCGTGTTTAATTATTTTATTTCGCATTTTCGAATTTATAAAAATGTTTCCGTTGGGTCGTACGCCACCAAGATCTCGTGTGCCGACCACAGCTGACGCACAAGCTTCGACTTCGCGTGATCAGCTGTGCGATTCGAATCCATCGCGTGGATTACCAGATATTGGGATAGAAACGGTAACGAGAAACGATACGCGGGAAAATGTCCATAATAATACACAACAATTAAATTCAACCAATCCTTTTATTTCGGAAGGAATAAATAATTCGGTAAATGTTGTCGATCAACAATCACGATTAACGGAAAATGTAGGAGGGAAGGTAAGACCGCGAAATGAAAATATGACCTCGGAAGAAATACAGACTCGCGTAGCGTCGATACGGGATTCGGGAGATTTTGCTCACAATCGTTTTATAGAAAATAATATACAAAATTTTAATTTGCCATCACATTCGTCTCCTCAGAATAATTCTCGTTTTATACCGGAAATCTCAGCCATGCGTTCGACATATGAAATGCTTCGCAAATGGGGCATTAGTTTTTTGGGAAAAATAGGCGAAGATGTCGAAAATTTTTTATTGCTCGTAGAGAGAGGTCGACGCATGTTACTGGCTAGCGATCAAGATTTATTAGATTGTTTAGAATTTTTCTTTCACGATACTGCTTTGTGGTGGTATCGAACGAACCGAGTGAGTTTTCACACTTTTTCCGATCTTGAAGTAGCTATGAGGAGTCGGTTCGGCGCGCCAAATTATCAAATGGTTTTAAGAGACGAAATTTCGAAAAGAACTCAGGGAGCTCAGGAACCCTTTTCGGTTTATTTAACGTGTATGAGAGCCATGATGGAACGAGTTAGGCCACCGTATAGTCTCGAAGAACAATTAATGAACGTATGGAAAAATATGAGTTCAAATTTGAAACTCTTTATACAATATGGTACGGTGCGTGATTTCAACGATCTCGAGACTAGGGCTAGGGGAATTGAACAGAGTGTGGAGGACGATAAGTATCGTCAATCACCTCCAAAACCGGAACGGGCTTTACACCCTGATTTCGCGTATCACCCGCCACCCCAGTCGTCAAAAGAGAATAGTAAAGCTTTAGCTACTATTCCAACTTTTGATAAATCCGTACCGCCACCAAATGTTCCTAACAATGGTGATAAAAAGAAATTTCCGAAAAAGTCTTTCGGAAACAAATCGAATTCTCGTCCTCCTAATAAACCAGCTGCAAGTTCTTCGAAGGAAGTCTTGAAATGTTGGAATTGTGGGGGGGAGAATCATCGAGCGTCCGGTTGTCTCGCGCCGCGTACTAAATACTATTATAAGTGTGGTACGAAAGATGTAACCACTCGCGATCCACACAAGTGTAAGGGAAACTCGACCGGGGAACGCCAGTGAGGGTAGGGGGAACCCCGAAAAATAGTGAGACCCTCTTAGATTTTGAATTACCGGCTTATATAAAAGAATATCTTTGTAGCCTGCTGAATGGAAATAAATCGAGGCCACTTTTATTAGTTAAAGTTAGTATTTTAGGTCATATTTTGCCAGCTGTATTTGATAGTGGCTCAACGAATACATTTTTGGGTGAAGAAATGTTATTAGTAGCTGCTCGTTTGGGATTAGAGCGTCGTAAAACTTCGCCACGTCCGAGTACTGTCGCGAATAATGAGAAAATCTTTTGTAATGAGGAAATTGAATTTCCGTGTCAATTACGAGATCGCGAAAGTGTTTTAATAGGTCGAGTACATCCGGATTTACCTGTCCCGTTGCTTCTCGGTCTAGACTCGTTAGAAAACTTGGGCGTGGTTACCGATCACCGAAAACGTGTATGGTTTTTCAGTGGAGAGCCGGAACGCGAATTTCAATATTTATCATGCGATAGTCCAGAGCAGGCTAATATAATACTTGGAATTTCGGATTTAACGCGTTGTGAAAGTTCTCGTCTGGCGTCATTTTTAGAAACGGAATTAAAAATTTTGAGTGCAGTTCCGGGAAAAACAAATTTGATTATACATTCGATAGATGTCGGTAACGCAAGACCGATAAAACAAAGATATTATCCAGGTACTCCGATAATTCGTGAGGCCATTTATGCTGAAATAGATAGATTACTAGAGGAAGATGTTATTGAACCATCACACAGCGATTGGTCGAGTCCAATAGTAATGATTAAGAAACCAAATAATAAGTATCGTTTTTGTTTAGATTTTAGAAAAGTAAATGATGTTTCGAAGAAAGATGCTTATCCTCTTCTATATATGACACAGATTTTAGATCGGTTGCGTTCGGCTAAATATATTTCGACAATTGATTTTAGTGCCGCGTTTCATCAAATACCGATGGACGAAAAGTCGAAAGAAATTACTGCTTTTACCGTGCCGAATCGTGGGTTATTTCAATTTAAAAGAATGCCGTTCGGTCTTACTGGGGCTCCTGCAACTTTTCAGAGATTATTAGATCGTATTATTGGACCGGATATGGAACCGCATGCGTTCGCGTATTTAGACGACATTATTATAGTCACCGAGACCTTTGAGGAGCATTTATAATGGCTCAAGCGCGTTTTTGATAAAATCGTGAGCGCAGAATTAAAAATCAATCCGGAGAAATGTGACTTTTGTTGTCACGAAGTAAAATATCTCGGTTTTCTGGTGAATCGCGAAGGGTTACAGGTGGATCCGGAGAAAACTAGACCGATTAAGGAGTTTCCGGTTCCTACAAGTATAAAACCAATACGTCGATTTTTAGGAATGAGTTCATGGTACCGTCGGTTTATTCCGAAATTCGCGGAGATTGCGGAGCCGTTAACAAGATTAACCAAGAAGAGTCAACCTTGGGTTTGGAAAAAGGAACAACAAAATGCGTTCAATAAATTAAAAGAAGCTCTCGCGAACCCTCCAACGTTAAAATGTCCTGATTTTTCGGCTAAATTCGTTTTACAGACGGACACTAGTATGACAGGTTTAGGAGCGGTTTTGACTCAGGAAATAGAGGGTGCAGAACATCCTATCGCGTATGCAAGTAGAACACTCTCGGCGGCTGAAAAGAACTATACGATGACGGAACAAGAATGTTTAGCTATAATTTGGGCTATTAAGAAATTTCGAGCATATTTAGAGGGGTATCAATTTACCGTGATTACGGATCATCACAGTTTACGGTGGTTACAGACGCTTAAAGAACCAACGGGTCGATTAGCTCGTTGGGCTCTTCAATTGGCACAGTACGATTTTGAGATAGTGTATCGAAAGGGTGCGCTTAATCACGTACCTGATGCTCTGTCTCGAATGTACGAAAAGGAACCAGCATCTATTGTAAATTTAGTGAATGATGAACCTCAGCCAAATTATTTATTGCCTGTCGGAAACGTGCCTGGAGGGGTAGTACCGCGACCGGTAACGGAAGCGGACGATCCGTGGTATTTTAAAAGGCTTCGGGACGTATTAGCGAGACCGGGTCGTTTTCCAAATTATAAAGTTCGACAGGGTCGACTTTATATTTGTCGTCGTGTAGCTCGTCGAGTTATGGCCGAAGGAGATGATTCTGAGTGGAAACTCATTGTGCCACTTTACTCTCGTCGTGAGGTGTTACGTGAGTGTCACGATGAAATTCAAGCGGGTCACCTTGGTGTACAGAAAACATATGAGAGAGTTTTTCAATCATATTTCTGGCCACGAATGTTTCGAGAAGTATCTCGGTACGTGAAACATTGCGGAATTTGTCAACGAGCCAAGGTAGAACAACTACCGCCTCTCGGTCTTATGGGTCGTAGAGTAGTGGAAGAGCCATGGTCGGTGGTGACCATGGACATAATGGGACCGTTTCCTCCTAGTCGATCTGGTAATGTTTACGTTCTCGTGATCCAGGATTTATTTACGAAATGGATTGAGGTTGTTTCATTAAAACGAGCTACCGGAAAGAAAATAGGTGAAGCATTGGAAGAACTAGTTTTTTCGCGTTGGGGTACTCCACAGGTCGTGTTGACGGATAACGGTACCGAATTTAATAATAACCATTTAAAAGCGGTCATTAATGATCGCGGGGTTTATCATTCAACGACTCCTCCTTATCATCCTCAGGCTAACCCGGTCGAGCGTGTAAATCGCGTAATTAAAACAATGATTGTATCGTTTCTCGGAAATGATCACCGTGATTGGGACGTCCATCTGTCCGAGTTTCGTTTCGCTTTTAATACCGCTCATCATACATCAATCCGAAACACTCCCGCATTTTTAAATTTCGGTCGTGAGCCCAAGTCTCACAATTATTATTGTCGTCGTGAAGAAAATGCTGTAGAGATCGGACCGTTGCCGTATGAAAATTGGTCTGAGCGTATGCGTGATTTGAGAGTAAAAGTTACGCATGATCTAGAAGAGGCTTATCAACGTCAAGCAGTACAATATAATAAACACCGACGCGAACGGACATTTAGGGTAGGAGATCTCGTGTTGCGAAAACAACGGATTTTATCCTCGGCGGCGCAAAATATTGCTGCTAAATTAGCGACTAAATATTCGGGTCCGTTTCGTATCGTGCGAATACTATCTCCCGTGGTGTATGAGGTACAGGATGAGAGAGGGGGGAGAATATTCAAAGTTGCGATAGAAGATTTGAAATCATACTTAGAACCCTTAAATGATTGATTATGTTTGGAAATATGTTTTATTTGTTATTCCTTTTCGATTCCTTGTTTTGTCCTATTTATTTAGTGGTGATGGGAGGAGTCTCGTTTGGGTGGAGGAAACCAGCCCGTCTACTCGGTAATTGGAAATTTTATTGATTTTGACATGTTTAATTTTATTGATTTTGACATGTTTAATTTTATTGATTTTGGCATATTTAATTTTATTGATTTTGACATTATGTTTTATTTATTTTGACTTAAGACATGGCTTTTGTGGATTTTTTCGAGTGCGGGCGTGCCTTGAAACAATAGTTTCAATTTAATTTATTGAGGAAAATTTTTTTTTTAAAGCGAGGCGTCGGTCTTGATCGGCCGGGTCGTCCTTTTTCGTAGGGGGGAAGATGTTGTGACGTGGTAATTTTGTCCACGTCACATAAAGTATAAAAATGGGCACGGCTCGGGAGAGAACGATTCTTCTCGTTGAAGTATTTCTCTTGAGCAAAATCCAGAAAAGCCAAATGCGAGCGTATTTCCAAATTATTAATTTTATTTTGAATTATTTTATTATTATTATGAGCGACGGTTTCATTAGGTAACAACTATGAGAGAGAGAGAGTCAAAAACATCGCAGTTATCAACATCGTCGGTTCGTTGTAAGGGAAGGCATAGGCGTCAAGGTTACCATCGAGAGAAAAATAATATCGAGCATGGGTCGCTAGCTCGAAGCCCTCACCTGGAGCTGTCGAACTCTACAGGATGCGTCTATCAGCATCGGGATTCTTCGGCAAGTCTCGGCTGTACCGAGATCCATCGTCGGTCAGCAAGGTCGCTAATTCGAGATTTAAATTCGAAATGTTACGAGCGAAACTTCGAGAAAGATCCAGATCCCGCGAGTAGGCAAAGGGTGGGGGGTTAGGACCCTAATTCGCGTCGACAATAAATACGCACCCTCGATGAGAATCGAGGACTTTCGTTTTGAACAACAACGAGGACAAGCGTCTTCTTTCGAGCCGTCGCCAACCCGATCAAAAATACGACGTTACCGGATATTCGAGGGGAACTTTTCCGTGGTCTTTTTCCGGAATTCCACCTACTGAAACTGTAGCGGTGAGCCGTCGTCTCGCTTCAATTTTGTGTAATTTTGTGATTTAGAGATCTCGATTTGGTTGTTGAAATTTAGCGTTAAAAAGCGATATTGTTTCGGAGTACGTTCGCGTTCGGGAGGTTTTCGATAAAGTCTTGTCACGTGATAAAATCTTACGTTTAAAATTTCGTTGTATAAATTATTGAATTGTCGAGAGGAATTCTACTTTCATATGGTTCATACGAGTCCTGATTTTAAGGGGTTATATACAGTTGGAAATTTCAGAAAATCGATTTTTTTTTATGGCATTTTCAGAATGTACATACATTTGAGTACATTCTCTGAAAATTTCAAATTAATCCAGCAAGTAATGTCGGAGTTATATGCTATTTTATGATTAATTTCAAATTTCAAAAAATCGATTTTTTTTGTTGCATTTTTGGAGTCTACATATATTCAAATAGATTCTCTGAAATTTTCAAAGCGATACGGCAAATATTCGTAGAGATACATGCGTACTTGAAAGGACGCTTGGAGCATTACAAAGTAAGCGCGCTCCGAACGGCCCGAGCGGCAGCGGTTGTTGTGGCCCGCGTGCCTGAGGTGACCCTTTTCATTGTTTTTGCATACATGGTATATGCGAGAGCTAAGCGTGGTCATTTCTTATACCGAAGAAAGGAATTTTGTCAGTCGAACCAGCTCTGCCACAGTGTAAAGTCGCGCGTTCAAATTTTACTCCGTTTTCGTAGTTTTGCGAATAAAAATGCCTTACAAGTGTACCAGACAACGGAGACTATCCGACAAGACGCAAATTTCAAGAGGGAAAAAGCGAAAACAATCGTACAATCCAAAAACAGTCGAGGCCGATGAAAGTAGCTTCAGTACATCCGCGAAAAAATTGAAAAATCAGAAGGAGATCTTAGTTCCTCGTGATTCCTCCATTGAATATCGCATTTTCAATTTTATAACGGTCTTCGCAGCGATAAGTGAATACGTCCAGTGTAAAACTTGCAAAGGAAAAGTGCAATTTCAAACGGCTGCACAACGAGGACTCGGTTTTAAAATCGTCATTCTGTGTGATAAGTGCGATCCTCGAGCCATAAACTCTTGTCCTTTCATCAAACATTCTTACGCGATAAACAGACGATTTTTATTTGTGATGAGAACTCTCGGAATAGGATTGAAAGGTGCAGCGAAATTTTGTGGATTGATGGGCATGCCACCTTTTGTGATGCAAGCTACGTACGATTTGATCGTCAAAAATATTCATTCATGCACGCAAATGGCCACCGAAAAACTTTTCGAAAAAGCTTGTGCTGAAGAAAAAGAAGCGTCTGCTCAAAATCGAGGCGATGGAAACTGTGAAGAATTGACAATATCTGGCGATGGAACCTGGAAAAAACGAGGGTTTACTTCTTTATACGGAGTAACATCACTGATCGGTTATTATACGGGGAAAATTATCGATATCGTCGTGAAAAGTTCGTACTGCAAACAATGCGAGGTTTGGAAAAAAAAAATCGACACTGAAGAGTACAACGAATGGTATGACGATCACAAAGATGTTTGTGCTGCGAATCATAACGGTTCTTCAGGAAAAATGGAAGTCGATGCGGTCGTAGAAATGTTCAAGCGTTCAATGGAAAAATTTAACGTCCAATACAAAAATTACATCGGCGACGGTGACTCGAAAACCTACTCGGGGATTTTGAAAGCTGTGCCTTACGGAAACAACGAAGTGGCAAAAAAAGAATGTATTGGACACGTTCAAAAAAGAATGCGTTCACGACTCCGAGACTGTGTCAAAAAAAATACCGAGATGACTGTAAATAAAAGTGGGAAAAAAATGCAAAAAAAAGTACTCGGTGGAAAAGGAAAGCTCACAGCCAAACTGATCGATAAATTGACTGTTTATTATGGCTTGGCAATCAGGAGGCACTGTGATTCCGTTGACAATATGTATAATGCAATATGGGCAACATATTACCATTATTGTTCAACAGATGAAAATCCTCAACACGAAAGATGCCCGGTCGGAACTGAGTCATGGTGTTGTTGGCAGCGAGCGCGAACTTCGAATAAATTATCGGATTATAAACACGATTATTCTCCATTTCCACAAGATGATGCTGACGCTCTGTTTCCGATCTACACGGATCTGAGCAATGAAAAGTTGCTTGAAAGATGTGTTGGTGGTTTCACACAAAATAACAACGAAAGCTATAATCAGTTGATTTGGAAAATCACACCGAAAATAATTCCTAGTGGTTCAAAAATAGTGGAAATAGCAGCTCACATGGCAGCCGGCACCTTTAATGAAGGTACGGCATCACTATTATATTATATGAGTGCACTGGGTCTATCGATTGGGCCCAATGCCCATGCCTATGCCGAAAAACAGGATGCAGAGCGCGTCGCGATCTCTATTTTAAGAGCGCATGAGCGCACGCGCGAAGGAAGAATGGTTCGCCGACGACTGCAATTCGACAATTTGGAAGCTGCTGATGATGCAGAGGGAATTTCTTATGGCCCTGGAATAGATGACTCCTTGTAAGTTGTAAAAAAAAAATTTTATCCATGTGTTCACCACTTATGAAACTTTGAACGCGTTTATCTCGAAACGATGTTTTCAAAGTCGGTGAGCACGATTTCTCAAAGATGGCTCAACCGATCGGTCTGCAATTTTAACACAACTTTTTCAGATATATTCTACTGGGATTGGACGAAGGAGTAAGATTTCCGAAAATTATTTCTATTTTTTTTGAACCATTGAACGACCAAAATTCGGTTAAAAATTGAAATTTCGTCTTTGAGGAGCCGTCATTTCATCAAAATTGGAAATTCCAACTATTCCTTCGTCCAATCCCAGCATTTATCTGTCCACTAAACAAATCTCTTTGGTTTTTTAATTTCAGCTGATCCAAACGGGAGATTTCATGCTCACCGCAAGACGCCTTTTTTTAGAGGACCTACAGGAGATCAATCACAGGAGCTGTCTGAAGCAATATTTTGTTAAATAAAAAATTGCGATAAAGAGTTAAAAGATGACACTCCATTTACTTCCTTATGCTTTTCCTCGTCAAATGAAATCCCTATCCGGAAAAAATTCGTAAAAAAACGAGTTTTTTTGGCCTTCCAACTGTATATAACCCCTTAATGAGAATTGAATGAACGAACGTTTTAGATATCGTGTAAAATTCGTTAAGGCGTAGCCTGAATGAATTAATTTGGAAAATAAGGAAAAACGTTCGTTCGAATTTCCTGTGACGGTTAACAAAACTTTGACTTAAAAATAGTATAAAATAAATTGTTTTATCGGATTATTGAATATTAATTTATAATTTGTCATTTAATTATTTTTCCGGAAATAAATTATCAATCATTGTATTGTTTAAAATTATTCATTTCAATTTCATAATTTATTGTTCTAATAAAACAATTTTGTAATTCCGGACTTTGGTAAGAATTTATGTGATTTATTTTGTGCAATCGTCTGACCTTGCCCCTCTACCAACCATTTGGGAAAATGTTAGCTATCGCCGGGTAACACCTCCTTTTGTTCTCGAGAAATTAATAAAAATTTGTCTAAGAATAATTCTTAGACTGGCGCCCATAAATTATCGAGAATCAAATTATATTTGAACGTTTTATAAGGAAAAAGCGTTACAATATGTAGGCTTCTTTTTATTGATACATAACTTCTCCTCCTCCTCCTCCTCCTCCTTCTCTACATACATTTCATCGATGGTTTCAATGTATATACATTTTTTTCTCGTTGAAAACGAAGATATTAGTCAGCACGTTGGCGAAACTCAACACCGTTCCAGTCTCCGCCGAGGTACTTCATGTAGAGATGTCCATCATGAGCAGCTTCCAGCAGTTTTTCGAACACCGCAGCATCTTGGTCAAATGCTTTGACGACTCGTGTTGGCAGGAATATAGAGTATTCTTTCTTGATATCGGCAACGTATCTCTTGCCGTACTTGGTTTTGGCTGACCGAAAGTCCGAAATGAGATATTCTTCGTAGACTTGGAGCTCCTTTAGCTTCTTGGTGGGAAGATACTCAGACTGCGTAGTGATATTGTTGATTCCAGAGAACTCCATCTTTTACGAATGTAGTTTTTTTTTTGAGATTTTTGAAAGATCGAGTCTTGACTGGAGCTTATAAGGACGTGAATTGATACTCTTTCCTTCCGTACTCGGCTATTTCAAGGTTTTTTCCATCCATCCCTTCCCTAGACTCAATCACCCCCTCCTACACATTTCACACATGTAAAACAGGTTCAAACTTGATGTACGCCTCATCTGATGCAACCTCCTCCAATTGTCTCACGCTATACAGGCTCAGGCATGTCATCCGTTTGATTTTGCCGACAATGTGAACACCTGCACCCTAAACGGGTATGAACACGTTCATCGTTTCTCCCGACACTGTCAACAATTCCGACGCTGTGGCGCTGGACCATCGATGTGATCTTCCATTGATGGGGCATTCCAATGTTCATAGCATCGACGAAATAATTTAATATCGCTATCGCATTGATAATAGCTCGGTATGTGATCCCACAACACATCTGTAAACTCACTGAAATATTTTTTAAAGATGGTTGGTGATAAAATTAGAAGATCGCTTCTCGTTAATTCACGTGGATTCTTAGTGCGTTGAATTGCGTATGTATACACTAGCTCTTCCATAATATGGCACTTTTCACAATTTCGACGTGAAGGTTCCTGAGCATCAACATGTCCCAACTCCCATAGTTCATTGAAATGATCGTTACATTCACGATATGATGCTATATCCCTATCACGCTGCAAGTTTTCTGGTAAGCGATCCCCCAGGTTATTAATAAAAGCACTGTAATACTTTAAAAATACAGCCTTAGGAATTGATTCGAGCTCGTTTTTCGTCAATTCCCAGGGGCTCTTTTGACGGATGGATTGTATACATGCTTGCACATCTTTCCATCTTGACCTTAACTTTCAGACTAACAATTAAACTTTCCATCTCGCATCTTTTTAATTTTTAGTTTTTTCCTTTTGAATTATGTAGTAATGGTAAAAAAATTCCATTGAGATAATAGCGCGAAGTCTAGATTGGGGGATTGTAAAGAATGTAAGTGGGTAGGCGCTCGACCCTTTGACAAAAATTTTCCACGAATGTACCTGTTTTTTTTTTTTTGGAGAACAATGTCTCGATCATTAGGGTTCCAGTTAGGTATTTCGATCACCCCGGTAGATCCCATCTCTATGGAAAAAAGGGGGGAGTTCATCCTTCCCCAAAGTATAAATTTTCATCTGGGACATTCGGTCATTTTTCAGAATTTCTTTTTTTGTTGCATGAGATGGAAAATTTACGCATATATATTAGATTTAAAATACAATCATATATTTAAAGACAGTTTCTTGTAAAACAATAATTGAATAAAATTTTTGGTTTTCGCCTTTTTTCAATAATTCAAAATAAAAAACTATGTAATCTATTCTTATAACTCCCCCCCCCCCCTTTAACATCATCATTTTTAACCTCAGCCTCTCCCTCACACTCCTTCCATCTCTCTCACACACACACACTACCCCCTCCATCCACTCTTAAACAGACCCGGCACCCCCTCCACAGACCCCGCAACAGAGCCCGCGCTCCCCTGTACACCGCGACCCCTGAGATCCCTGAGTTAGAACCGGCCTAGCCCCTATACTTTCATTTGAACACTTCTTAGATCAATATTTCACATTGCATTTTTAGTCCGAATATAGTCGCGGTATACCAGCTCGAAATTCGACGATGTGTCCATTTTTAGCAGAAACAATTAAAAAATCGCTTGAGCGACCTTTAAAATTTTTATTCAGGATCCAATTCTTGAGAAAATCACTTTTTGATAAAATGTTACCATATTTTGCTGCAATACTAAAAAAAATGTTAATTCTTTTATATCATTCAGATACGTACACAATAAAGACATGTTTAATTGGCAAGCTATGAATTTCATAGAAAAAATTCAACAAATCCTCGCAAGAAAACAGCATATATGCTGTAAAAAAAGTTGAGACAAGTACATTTACTCCCCCCAAATAGTTGTTCCGGTAAAAATCTCCTTCTGAACGTGAACCCTAACAAAAGTTATAAAAGAGATTTCCTCCCAAAAAAACTAACCTTGCAAAAATTCTCTCATTCACATCAAATCTCTCAAAAAATTATAGAACCCCACAAAAGTTTTCTCAACAAATTAGAATCTTACAAAAAGTTATAAGACAGCCTCACAAAAATTTACCGATCAAATCATAATCTCACAAAAGATGCTAATTCAAATTAGACCAAAAATGAAATCTAAACTTTACAAAAATAAATTCAAACTATAAAAGCATTAATAGTAAAAACATTAAAGCCTATTAACCTCTTATAAAAAATCTTCCAATTAATTTAAAATATGGATGTTAATTAAAAAAACAGTTGTTCTACGCAAAAAGAACAAGAATAAAAAATTGGAATGAAAAAAATTCGGATACAATAAAAAATTTCAAAAGAAAAAAATTGGATTGAAAAAAAAATTTCGGCCGAAGTACTTGGCAAGTTTGTAACCATGAATGAATTAAGCAAATAAAATCGAATTAAGCACATTGTATAAATTATAATCAAGAAAACTAAATAATAATTTTTAAATAAAAAAAACAATTTTTATTGGAAAAAAATTGACTTAAAGTAATTCGCTCATTTTTTATTGCTAAATGTACACAATGTACTATGCATAATTGATAATCGTTGTCATAACCTCGCTATGTACTTCGGTCGAAACTTTTTTTTCCATCCAATTTTTTTAGTCGGTAACTTTGTCAGCATAAATTTGGTTGTTTCGCAAATTAAAAAGGAGATTAAGTATATGAAGAAATATTCTAATAGAAATAAAATGCACCTGAAGTTTTGAAATGAAAAAAACAATCAGAATGAAACCAACTCTAAACGGAAGCAAGTAATGCGAAACCATTTTGAGCTAAAAGAAAAGAATTTCATAAGTAGTTCAACAATTTCTTTTTTTTTTACCAATTTGTTCGGGAATCCGCCTCGCCTTACAAGCGGGGCGAGCTTCTCGAGAGACTCGCGCCGGGGCAGCACCTCCTGAGCGCTCTCACCGCGCCACGAGGCCAACGCCTTTGGCAACGAACGCGAGGGCCTCGTGTCGGCTAACGGTCAGAGCGGCCATCTTTCTATCAGTCTAAATCGTTCTGTGCCACGCGCTACGTCGTTCTTACGCACTTCTCAGTTCTCTCAAAGAAAGGATCACTCATTTTCAATAGTTTTCACTCATTCTCACTCAATGTAAATCAAATAACTCAAATCAAAGTGAACTCATACGCGATTGCTGCAATTGGGGCGCAATCTGCTCAACAAAAGAGTACATCCTCATTTTTTAACTCAGCTCAACACGAGGTGACGCCAAGCCCGTGATTCTATAGACACTCAGTGGCAAACTCATACGACGCTAACACGCGCAGTAATTAATATAATACTGGCGGTTAGCTTCACAGTGCATTTAGTGATAAATTAAACATTGTCAAACTCATCGATCTCATCAAACTCATCGAAATCATTCCGTACTTTTACCCGCAATTTTTATACGGAATAAAGACAAACGGTTTTCCGTGCACTCAAGCCACGCCCGTGTGTCAGCCATTTTATTCTTTCCAGCATCGTCACGATCCTCAACGCCCGGCAATGAATTTACAAGAAATCATTTACTCATTTCCTGAACACTTGGTCCTTCGAGCCGGATCGTGACGAATTGTGAACGTGCGCGTGTGTTTGTGCGTCACTGTGCGTCGTGTTGTTTACGCGAACATTTATTGCCTCTCATAGCCGTTGCCGTGTAAATTCAACTCGCTACTCGTTCGCTTCGAACTTTTCGCGTGTTTTTCGGCTTTCTCATCGCGGCTTCAGTGACTATCAATTCAGTGACACCTAACCTATCATTTCGCGACTAACTTTACATAGTGACTTCTCATTATCGGTCTCACTCATCGCGAACGTGAACTCAGTGACAATCATCGCGAATTTTGGTGTCGTTTAACTCATTAAAATCCGTCAACTCAGTTCGCGTGAGAATCATTAAAGTGAGTGACATTTTCGACGCGTTTTCATTTCGAGCGTTCGATTCGCGCGAGAATCACCTCGAATTTGTGTGACAATTAATTTGGTTCGTTTCGAAAAATCATTTGAGTGACCTCGCTAACGTGCTTCGCATTTTTCAACTCATTTTCTCGACGAACTTTAAGCTTAAAACATCAGTGACTCTTGTAAATTCGAAACTCATTTCACGCGAAGTTTTCGATCGTGATCTCAAGTGTCAACTCATTTCGAATCAATCGTCGGTTCTCGCGAAATTTACCGTGACCTTCGCGATATCTCATTGGTAAAACTCAAAGCGCTCACTCAAGTTAGTTGTTGGTGTTCTCAACCCATTAACACTCGTGACACTCATCATGTCGAGGTCCAATTCTGGTCGAACGACACCCGAGAACACTGATCCCAGTGATTCTCAACTATCACTCACTCAACCTCCGAGACTCATCATTCAAACTCCCGAAGGTGACGTTATTGACCCTTCAGACCAGGGAAACTCAACCTCTGCCAAAGGTTCTGGCCGAAATACTCGGCAAAACTCACCCTCTCGACTCCCGATTGAACTCACACTCAAATATCGGAGTCAAGCCAACCGCGTCGCCTGTATTCAGACGATCGCTGCGGAGCTTGTCAGCGATTTGGATACACTCACACTCAGCGATGTTGACTTCGAATTGGAGCAACTGCAGGCCTTCCACGCTGAGTTCTCAGCAACTCACACTCATTTTGAACTCAATTGGCCGGCGAAATTTCTCGATCACGAGTATTTCTCAACAAATTTGCATGAGACCGAGGCAAATTTGTATCGCCAGGTCAAACGAGCACTCAATCGCGCTAGAAATGCCTTGCTAGCGTACCAACTCCCCGCTCATCAGCCGTTCTCTGACACCCGGTGTGATCCGAAATTGCCGGACATCCAATTAAAGAGTTTCAGCGGCGAGTATGCCGATTGGCCGAGCTTCAAGGAAATGTTCGAGGAACTCATCCTCAAAAATCCTCGCATCTCGGACATTGAGCGACTTCATTATCTCCGCAGCTGCATGGCTGCGGGATCATCTAAACTCATCGCCAACTTTCCCTTGATCGGAAGCTCATTGCAGCCCTGATGGGAATTGTTGAACTCAAGGTATGAGAACAAGCGGTTACTCATTCAAGCTCGGCTTGACAAATTGTGTCGCCTCACCCCTCTCACCAAGAAGTCGGCCAAGGAACTCAATAAACTCATCTCAACTGTGTCAGAGGCGCGCAAGGCGCTCGAATCATTGGGAGTGGCCGAGAGTTCGGGAGAACTCATCTTGGTCCATCATGTCTCACGACAATTGGACACCTCAACGCGGGAGACTTGGGAAACCTCCCTCGGCTCATCCCTCGAGTACCCTTCATTCTTAAAACTCGAGGAATTCATGATCTCACGCGCTCGCGCTCTCGAAAGAATTGAGGCGAGCGCAACTCAGCCGTCGACCTCACAGCCTCAACCAATCAAGAGGCCGGTTTCAGCTCATCAGGCGTCGGCTCACTCAAGTGGAACTCAGCGAGAACGAGGCTCAAACTCATTCAAATGCGACTGTTGCGAGGGAAATCACTTCATTGTGATGTGTCCCAAATTCCGAACTCTCGATGTCATCGCACGTCGCAGAATCGCAGCCAACTACAGGCTGTGTTTCAATTGCTTAGGGCGACACAGCGCGAACTCATGCAAATCATCGAAAGGCTGCAAACAGTATGGAGCCAAACACCACACTATGCTCCATGAGCCACGATCCAAGCAGCCTGCGAACTTATCGGCGAAAGGACCGACTCCTTCGACCTCATCAGCGCCGCAATAGAGGTTTGGTGCAATCGTCAACTCATGTTGAACTCATCACACTCATCGCTCAACGCTGCTAGCCACAGCAATTGCCAAGGTTCACTCATCTATAATTACTCATCAGGTTCGTCTTCTCATCGATACTGGGTCTGAACTCACCTTCATCTCAGAAAAACTCACCCGCCAACTCAACCTTGTTCGCCAGCACTCATCCACACCAATCGTCGGTATTGGAGGAAAAATAACAACTCAAACACGAGGTATGGTGTCTCTTACGTTATGCTCACTGCACCGGAGTGCAACAGTCACCATACAAGCTCATATCCTCCAGACGGTTTCTTCAACGTTACCGTCATTTCAATCACAAGAAAAAACATGGCCTCATCTCACAACACTCAAGCTAGCCGATCCTGATTTTCAAAAGCCGCGCTCCATTGACATTGTCATTGGCGCTAACTCATACGGGCAAGTTATCAAGCCCAACATCATCTACGGCTCGCCAACAATGCCATTGGCTCAACTCTCAATCTTCGGCTGGCTGGTCTTCGGTCCGGTTTGCTCATCACACTCATCGCCATATACATCTCATCATGCTCGAACTCAAGTCGACAACTCAGAGCTGCAAAATCTCCTCACTAAATTTTGGGTCCAGGAGGAGCTACCATCGGATGCTGTAAGTAACATCACTCTCGAGGAGCAAGAGTGTGAAGATCACTTTCGATCTACTCACTCAAGGGACGCTACAGGTCGATACACAGTACGTATCCCACTCATGTCATCACCCAACTCGTTGGGCAACTCATACGCTGCAGCTCATTACTGTCTCAAGAGAACACTCAAAAGGCTTCAACGAGATGAGTCTTATAATCAACTCTACACGGTCTTTATGCGAGAATACGAAGAGCTTGGACACATGATTCGCATCTCAGACCACTCAACCAGATCTACTCAAGGAGGCAAATTCAACGTCTGCGAGTCTAGTGGTGGAATGACCTTGGCACCAAATGCCTCAAAAACATCTGGAGGGTTGAGGGTCTCATCCAACGACTCACAGGCACGGACGAAGCCTCATCCTGTTTACTATCTGCCGAATCATGGTGTACTCAGGCCCGACAGCAAAACAACCAAGCTGCGCGTGGTCTTCAATGGCTCCTGCCCAACTACAACCGGAGTCTTACTCAACGATCTCATGCATACTGGTCAAAATCTCTTGTTAGACATCACGGACGTTCTCATATGGATTCGACATCATCGCCACATCTTCGCTACGGATATAACGAAGATGTACCGACAAATCAACGTACACAAGGACGATTGGGACCTACAGAGAATTCTGTGGGTCGATGAAAAACTCAACGAGATACATTTCCAACTCACCACCGTGACGTATGGAACGAAATCAGCTCCTTTCCTCGCTGTACGAGTTCTATTACAATTGGTGGAGGACGAAGGTCATCGCTTTCCTCTAGCGGTGCCCTCACTGCTCAAAGGCCGATATGTCGACGACATATTCGGCGGCGCAGATTCAGTTGACCAACTCATAGAAATTGCTCATCAACTCAAGAACCTGTGCAATGCGGGAGGGTTTCCGCTTGCAAAATGGCAATCAACTCATCAAGATTTACTCATGGCTGTTTCATCAACTCAAGAGACCTCCTCAACCATCTCATTTGACGATTGCTCGACCAAAATTCTCGGATTAAAGTGGTTTCCACAAGCCGACACTTTCTCATTCTCATCGAAATTTACCGAGAACTCAGGAACACTCACGAAGCGTCTCATTTTATCTGAGGTAGCGCAGATATTCGATCCACTCGGTTTCATCTCTCCAGTAACCATCAGAGCAAAAATACTTTTGCAAGAGCTCTGGTTGCATAAGATCAATTGGGATGACCCATTGCCCACTCACATCAGCTCACGCTGGTTACTCATCAGAGAAGATCTCAAAGGCTTGGCCAAGCTCTCGATACCCAGGTGGTTTAACACCTGGAGTTACTCAACCATCGAAATACATGGCTTCTCTGATGCATCTCAACTCGCGATGTCAGCCATAGTCTACATCGCCGTACACTCGCCGTCCACTGGTGCCAAATCATCACTCGTTCTTGCAAAAACGAAGGTGGCCCCACTCAAACAGTTAACCATCCCGAGGTTAGAACTCACAGCAGCGCTGCTACTCGCAAAACTCATACAGCACACTCAAGCGACACTCAAGCTACCAATAACATCAACTCATTTGTGGACGGACTCTCAAATCACTCTCACGTGGATCAAAACGCCCGCTTCACGGTGGAAAGATTTCATCAGGAACAGAGTCACTCAGATACAAGAACTCACGCCTCATGCTCAATAGAGGCATGTTCCTGGCACATCTAATCCAGCCGATGGCCCTTCCAGAGGCCTAACTACTCAACAGCTCAAGGATCATCCTTCATGGTGGACGGGACCACCTTGGATGACCAAATCACTCAGCTCATGGCCGCGGCAGCAGCCGATATCAGACGACTTCAGCGTGCCTGACGCTCGTCCGGGAGTTGCGCTCTTCGGAGCCACCCCCAAAGTCAATCATCATTGGGATTTAATTCACCAATATTCCTCACTCCGGAAACTCATCAGAATCACCGCAATCTGCTTCAAGGTTATCGCGAGACTGAAGAAGCAACCACTCACCTCTCCTGTAGCAATCATATCATCAGAGGAGATGGACGCAGCCAAGATCTTCTGGATCAAGGCTACTCAAGAAACATTTTTTGCCCCCGAACTCAAGGTGTTGAGAGCAAACTCAACATTTCACACAACTCACGCCTTCTCTCGTCTAACTGCCTTTCTTGATCACAAAGGAGTTATTCGGGTTGGAGGTCGTCTCGACTCATCCTCGCTCTGACCATAGAGCAAACATCAAGCCATACTGCCGTGGCACTCACGACTGTCTTCACTCATCATTGAGCATTCTCATCTTCGAACTCTCCATGGAGGCACCCAGCTCACCCTTGCA
The DNA here is from genome assembly GCA_963989365.1 of Rhimphoctona megacephalus. Lineage (NCBI taxonomy): Eukaryota > Metazoa > Arthropoda > Insecta > Hymenoptera > Ichneumonidae > Rhimphoctona > Rhimphoctona megacephalus. Next base: position 4,197,333 of record OZ022419.1, read on the forward strand.
GACACGAGACACTCATACTGGATCCTTGGAGGTCGGGCTCCAGTGAAAACTCACATTCTCCGCTGTGTCACCTGTGCTCGACAGCGGGGAATACGGGCTCAACAGCTGATGGGACAATTGCCCACAGCTCGAGTCACACCTTCACGACCGTTTACTCATATCGGCATTGATTATGCCGGACCACTCACGCTCAAAACATGGAAAGGTCGTGGAGCAAAATCATCAAAAGGGTGGATCTGCGTTTTCGTGTGCCTCACCACCTCAGCTGTTTACCGTGATACAAAGCGCCGGTTCATCTCATCGTACCGGCGCTTTGTATCACGCCGGGGCATTCCTCACTCGATTTACTCAGACTGCGGCACTAATCTCATCGGGGCGGACTCAACACTGAGACGGATGTTCACTCAAAGCTCTCATGAACATCATGTTATTGCATCCATGTTGTCAAATGACAACACCCAGTGGCAATTTAACCCACCTGCGGCGCCACACATGGGTGGCAAATGGGAAGCTGTGGTGAAGTCACTCAAATTTCACCTCAGACGCACCGTAGGTGACAACTTGCTGACGTTCGAGGAACTCACAACACTGCTCACTCAAGTGGAGGCAACTCTGAACTCACGACCCCTCGAACCTCTCAGCGAAGATCCTGACGGCGTGTCAGCACTCACACCAGGTCACTTCTTGACCGGAAGTGCCCTCTCATCCCTGCCGGAAGCATCAGTGAATGACCTCAACGTCGGTCATCTGGATAGATGGAAGTTTATCCGACAGAAATATCAATCATTCTGGAAACAATGGAGCACTCACTACCTGCAGAGATTGCAATCAATCTCAAAGTGGCATCATCCGGCAAATGACATTAAAGTGGGCACACTTGTGCTCATTACTGATGAACGGTTCCCGCCAAGTAAGTGGCCCCTGGCCAGGGTCCTTACTCTCCATCCTGGGAAGGACGGCCTCACCCGAGTGGTGACGCTGAAGACAGCCACCACCACACTCACCAGACCGATTGCCAAGCTCGCACCGCTTCCAACTCACCTCGGGGATCACCTCAGCTAGGACATCAGCAACTCTGCGCTGATGGCGGGAGAATGTTCGTGAATCCGCCTCGCCTTACAAGCGGGGCGAGCTTCTCGAGAGACTCGCGCCGGGGCAGCACCTCCTGGGCGCTCTCACCGCGCCACGAGGCCAACGCTTTTGGCAACGAACGCGAGGGCCTCGTGTCGGCTAACGGTCAGAGCGGCCATCTTTCTATCAGTCTAAATCGTTCTGTGCCACGCGCTACGTCGTTCTTATGCACTCCTCAGTTCTCTCAAAGAAAGGATCACTCATTTTCAATAGTTTTCACTCATTCTCACTCAACGTAAATCAAATAACTCAAATCAAAGTGAACTCATACGCGATTGCTGCAATGGGGGCGCAATCTGCTCAACAAAAGAGTACATCCTCATTTTTTAACTCAGCTCAACACGAGGTGACGCCAAGTCTGTGATTCTATAGACACTCAGTAGCAAACTCATAAGACGCTAACACGCGCAGTAATTAATATAATACTGGCGGTTAGCTTCACAGTGCATTTAGTGATAAATTAAACATTGTCAAACTCATCGATCTCATCAAACTCATCGAAATCATTCTGTACTTTTACCCGCAATTTTTATCTAGAGTCGCGGTAGCGACTCGAGACAAGTACATTTAAAATACTATAAAAACAAAGACGTGTTTCGCTACTAGACTCTTTACAGCAAGCAGAGTTGGATCGAATGGTTTTTTAAAATCTCCGAAAATTGTTTCGGCGATAATTGATTAATTATAGCGTTTTGAAAGATGTTGCTGGTTCACGTTTTTTTTTTTTTTTTTTTTTTTCGATCGTGACTATTTAGAAGTCTGTAGCCCATCGCATATTGTAAATATTAATATTTTATTTTTCCGTGCCATGAAAAATGGGTGGCGTTTTTCGCACACATTTTCTGACGTTTCGCGGTCGCTGTCTAGTGACACTAGTTGTAACTAGAAATATTCTGGTGATATGTAACAGTGTGTTCGTCGATGTGACCGCCGACCGTTTCATATCTTTTTTAATAATAACAGTGACAGCTGTTGAAATGAAAAAGGTTATAAAGATCGCGGCCGCGGATTGATGGTGATAGTCGTGAGAAAAATGAGGTTATAAAGATCGCGGGTAGTCATAAGATTAAATGATTTTATAAAGATCGCGGGTGTGAAAGTTGATGTTTAGAGTCATCAGGGTTAAGGTTAATAGTGATGGTTATGAAGTTGAAAAAAAATTATAGTGACGGTTATGAGAAAAAATTATAGTGACAAAAGCCAAAAATTCAGTTGTGTGTGACGAAAATCGAGCAGAAAACTAAATAAAGAAAAAAAACATGGATGATTACAGTGTTTATTTTTTGAGTACATCTAGAGTCGCGGTAGCGACTCGAGACAAGTACATTTACGTATATTATAAGATGGCGAAGACAAGTCGCTACTAGAGTCTTTACAGCAAGCAGAGCGGTTTCGAACGGTTTTCGAAAATTGTTTCAGCGATATTTAATTAATTACAACACTTTAAAAGATGTTGCTAGTTCCCGTATTTTTTTTCTTTTTTTTTTTTCTTTCGATCGTGACTATTTAGAACCCTGTAGCCTAACGCATATTGGAAATATTAATATTTCATCCTTCCAAATCATCAAAAAAAGGTGGCACTTTTCGCACACATTTTTTGACGTTTAGCGGTTGCTGTCTAGTGATACTAGTTATAACTAGAAATTTTCTGGTGATATGCGAGACTGTGTTCGTTGATGTGACCGTCGAAGACTTTTCTTCAGGATGCATAAGTAAGAGTGACAGCTGTGAGTTTCGAAAAAAGATCGCGGTTATACTAGTGATAGTTGTGGGGTTGAAAAGTAAGATTATAAAAATCGCGGGTGTGAAAGCAGATAATTTTATTTTTGGTTAGACATATTCGAGATCAGGACTTTAAACGCCTATTCGGTGAACATTTAATATCTTTGCTGTAAGGTTATAAAGATCGCGGTCAGTTTCAACTTTTCATTAAAGTTACTTTTATTATATTATCGGTAGAAGAGTGATAGTGTAAAAATAAAGTTTAAATCAATAAATAAACTTTTGAACAGTGTCTAAATAAATAATTTTTGTTATTAACCCTAGCCCCAACAATCCATTTTTCCGAACGTAAACTGTAGAACGGAGTCGAAAACAGTGCCTATTCTCTTTTACCATAAAATGTTCCATGAATGCAATAATAAAGTTTATTTAGAAACCATTCTCTTTTTTTTTTTTATAACTAAGAGAATGGTGTATGATAAACTCGTATTCGGTGAATATTTGATATCTTTGAACAGTTGTGAGGTTATAAAGATCGCGGTCAGTTTCAGTTTTGGTTAAAGTAACTTTTATATATATAGATAGAAGAGTGATAGTGCAAAAATAAAGTATAATTTAATAAATAAACTTTTGAACAGTACCTTTATAAATAATTTTTTTTATTAACTTTAGCCCCAACAATTCATTTTCCCGAACGTGAATTCTAGAACGGAGTCGAAAATAGTGCCCTTCTCTTTTACCATAAAATGTCTCTTGCATGCAACAATAAAGTTTATTAGGAAACCATTCTCTTCATTTTTTATATAACTGAGAGAATGGTGTATGATATCACCCTAGGTTTGAATTATATGTGGTTTTAAACCACCCTAGAGTGCACTTTGCACTTGCAACACAAAACGGAATCAGGCGATGCCAAATAATTTTGAGCGAAAAGATATTTGATTTGAGAAAAAAAAATGTCATAAGTACTTCACCAATTTTTTTTTTATCTATTGCTCATGAGATATAATTCGTAATCAATAAATATTATTAAAAAAAACTCGCGTAGTACTTCGGCCAAAATTATTTTTTCCAATCAAACTTTAGCTCTCGAAATTTTGTACGTATATTTTTTTGTTTCAAAATCTCGTTTCGTTATGATTACTTATATTTAAAAACTTTCGGTGCATTCTGATGCTATTGGAGTATTTCTTCGGCATCATTTTTTATGGAATATTTTCTGATCCGTTGATCTGTTGGCACGCATGATTCGGTGCAATATTTTTTGAAATTTTTGTTTACAAAATTAAAAAAAAGTCAAGTTTTTACTTGTTCGTTGTTCTTTTATACGTCGTATCTTCTCAGAACTACTGTACGTTTTAACGGGGTCATCCCATGTGACAGCTATTTTTTTCGCTTTTTTGGGAATTTTTTTTTGACGAACCATTAAAACACGCTATCTTTGAATTTTGACCACACATTTATTAACATTTTTACAGTCCTCATAATTTTATCAAACAAAAATAACAAGCTGAATGTACTTTACACCGTTTAGAAGACACTCATGTGTTGGTTGACGGCTGCCATGATTCCGAAGGTTTTGCTCATCTAAAATCAAACAATCAAACAGCATTTTAATTTGTGGACCTGAGGCTATCGCTGGAACTAGAATAAAGTAAAAATATCGAAAATTGAATTTTTTGCACATTTTTAAATGTTAAGTTCCGAGTTTCGTCGTTTTTTTTCGACTTTTAAAACCATGCCAAAAATTCAATTTTCGATATTTTTATTTTACTCTAGTTCTAGCGATAATCTCAGATCTACAAATTAAAATGCCGTTTGATTTTTTGATTTCAGATGAGCAAAACCTCCGGAATCATGGCAGCCGTCAACCAACACATGAGTGTCTTCCGAACGGTGTAAAGTCGATTCAACTCGTTATTTTTGTTTTATAAAATTCTGAGGAACTGTAAAAATTTTAATAAATGTGTGGTAAAAATTCAAAGATATTGTGTTTTAATGGTTCATCAAAAAAAAATCCCAAAAAGCGAAAAAAAGTAGCTATCACATGGGATGACCCCGTTAAGTAATCTAATAATTTTATAAGTATTGACGGTTAATTACGAAGATTGAATTCACTTGAATACTTCTTAGATCAATATTTCACATTGCATTTTTAGTCCGAATATACACCAGCTCGAAATTCGATCATGTATCCATTTTTAGCCGAAATTATTAAAAAATCGATTGAGCGACCTCTAAAATTTTGAATCAGGATTCAATTCTTGAGAGAATCACTTTTTGATAACATGTTACCATATTTTGCTGCAATGCTGAAAAAAATGTCAATTCTTTTGCATCACTCAGATACATACATAATATAGACATGTTTAATTGGCAGGCTATGAATTTCATACCCGAGTACGTACACAATATTGACATGTTTAATTAACAAGCTATGAATTCCATACAAAAAGTCGACAAATCCTAGCCAAAAACAGCATAAATGTTGTGAAAAAAGCTGAGACAAGTACATTTATACTCCCCAAATAATCATTCCAGTTAATCCCCCCTATCACCCAGCGCCAAAATACCGATCCCCACCAAAATTTACGAAAACCCGTCTAAGTCGTTCATGCAAAGATCTCCGCACAAAAATCCTTTCTAAAAACCAACTCATCATACAAAGTTTTATGAGTACCCGCTCTCATTATCTTATCAAATTAAGTCAAATTGTACAGAGGTGATAATTTCATTCTCGTAAATGTTGTGAGTTCACAAAAAGTTGATAAATAAATAAAGATCTACTAAAGTATATATGATCAAGTACATGGGATTTAATTATGTTTATAAAATCTTCAATTATGTTCATATGCCATTTCTCTAATTAATGCTTTATTATAATGAATTATTATCCTATGACTTGGAACTACAAGGGCTTTAAAAAAAAATACAGAATTGCATTAGCCTGCGTGAGCTTGAACGCTGCCACACTCTCATTTGTAATATTTGTAGTATAGTTTTATTGGTAACCAATTGATAAAAGTTTACTATCGTACGTAGAGCGGATACGCACAGAGTACTTGTCCGGCCCGAAAATTTTTCATAAAATTTGTCACATAAGTCAACATTAATCTACCATACATTTTGGCATTAACTAGTAAAGTAAACACAGCTAATTTGGAATCACAATATGCGGATTGTTTTGTATCCCAAATTATCCTCCTTTCCTTTAACCAATTGTTATCGATGAATTGATGCTCGTGTGGAGCATATCTCACGTTAATACACGGCACGTTTATTCCGGTTTTGTAACATCCGGGGGAAAACTGAAGTTACAGAGCGTCTAAACGGTGCTGTACACCCGAAATAAGTAATCCGGTACAATTTACACGCACTTTTACACCGGTTTTTACTACAACAGGTTTTACAAAACGGAATAAGCCTGCCATGTAAGAGCGGTCATCAATTGATTGCATTCCAAGGCGGGTAAGATTCAAATCTGCGTCAGGAGATCCGAATGTTCGGAGTGGTTGAACAATTTACCGTGAACAAAAAAGCATATTTTTCGCTGACTAGTCGAAAAATTTTCGGGCCGGACAATTACTCTGTGCGTATCCGCTCTACGTACGATAGTAAACTTTTATCAATTGGTTACCAATAAAACTATACTACAAATATTACAAATGAGAGTGTGGCAGCGTTCAAGCTCACGCAGGCTAATGCAATTCTGTATTTTTTTTTAAAGCCCTTGTAGTTCCAAGTCATAGGATAATAATTCATTGTAATAAAGCATTAATTAGAGAAATGGCATATGAACATAATTGAAGATTTTATAAACATAATTAAATCCCATGTACTTGATCATATATACTTTAGTAGATCTTTATTTATTTATCAACTTTTTGTAAACTCACAACATTTACGAAAATGAAATTATCACCTCTGTACAATTTGACTTAATTTGATAAGATAATGAGAGCGGGTACTCATAAAACTTTGTATGATGAGTTGGTTTTTAGAAAGGATTTTTGTGCGGAGATCTTTGCATGAACGACTTAGACGGGTTTTCGTAAATTTTGGTGGGGATCGGTATTTTGGCGCTGGGTGATAGGGGGGATTAACTGGAATGATTATTTGGGGAGTATAAATGTACTTGTCTCAGCTTTTTTCACAGCATTTATGCTGTTTTTGGCTAGGTACGGAATAAAGACAAACGGTTTTCCGTGCACTCAAGCCACGCCCGTGTGTCAGTTATTTTATTCTTTCCAGCATCGTCACGATCCTCAACACCCGGCAATGAATTTACAAGAAATCATTTATTCATTTCCTGAACACAATTGCTGATGATATAAAATTCGTAATTAATAAACGTTATAAAAAAAACTGGTGTAGTACTTATGCCGAAATTCTTTTTTCTAATCGAACGTTTGCTCTCGATATTCTGTGTACATACCTTTTTTTGTTTCAAAATATCGTTTCGTTTTGATTTCTTTTATTCAAAAACTTTAAGTGCATTTTGATGCTATTGAAGTATTTTTTCGGTGTAATTATTTATGGAATATATTTCGATACGGAATTTTTTTTCCTAACAATTTTTTTTTTTAATTTGACGTATCATTTAACTGCTTTATTTTGCTCCGAGAATTTTATTTTATTTAGATTCATTATTAAATTCGAAAACTTAGTGAATTTTATTTCTGTTGGTATGTATATTTCGGTCTAATATTTTTTTGAACAATTTTTTTTTTACAAAATTAAAAAAAGTGAGTTCTTATTTGTTCGTGGTTCTTTTATACGTCATATCTTTTCAGACCTACTACAAGTTTTTAAGTAATCTAATAATTTTATAGTTCTGACGGTTAATTACGAAGTTTGAATTTACTTGAACACTTCTTAGAGAACTATGTCACAATGCATTTTTAGTCCCGATATAGTAGCGATACAGTGGCTCGAAATTCGATCATGTATCCATTTTTAGTTAGCCGAAATCAGAAAACAATCACTAGAGCGGCCTTTAAAATTTTTATTAAGGATCAAATTCTTGATAGAATCACTTTTTGATAAAATATTATTATATTTTGCTACAATACCGAAAAAAATGCTGATTTTTTTGTATCACCCAAGTACGTACACAATATAGACATATTTAGTTGACAAGGTATAAATCCCATACATAAAGTCAACAAATCCCCGCAAAAAAACAGCATAAATGCTGTAAAAAAAGTTGAGACAAGTACATTTACTCCCCCCAAATAGTTTGTCCGGTAACAAATCTCAGATTCGACACAAAACCTTCACTAAAAATTATAAAAGAGGTTGCAAAAATTCTCTAATTCATATCAAATCTCTCAAAAAATGATAGGAGAACCCCACAAAAATTTTCTCAATAAATTAGAAACTCACAAAAAGTTATAAGAGCCTCTCAAAAATTTATCAATCAAATCATAATTTCACAAAAGATGCCAATTCAAACCTGCCCAAAAATTAAGTCTAAACTTCACAAAAAGTTATTAAATAAATAAAAATGATAAAATCATTAATAGTCAAATACATTAAAACCTATTAAAATCTAATAAAAACACTTTCAACGAATTGAAAATACAGTTGTTCTACCCAATAAGAATAAGAATAAAAAATAATTATGAGAAAAAATTTTGATACAAAAAAGATATCAAACGCAAAAAATTAGATTGAAAAAAAAATTTCGGCCGAAGTACTTGGTGAGTTTTTTCGCTTAATTTTCATAATAGATCACTTATGTTTACAAACTCGCCAAGTACTTGGGCCGACATTTTTTTTTCAATCTAATTTTTGCGTTTGAAATCTTTTTTGTATCAACATTTTTTCTCATAATTATTTTTTATTCTTATTCTTATTGGGTAGAACAACTGTATTTTCAATTCGTTGAAAGTGTTTTTATTAGATTTTAATAGGTTTTAATGTATTTGACCATTAATGCTTTTATCATTTTTATTTATTTAATAACTTTTTGTGAAGTTTAGACTTAATTTTTGGGCACGTTTGAATTGGCATCTTTTGTGAAATTATGATTTGATTGATAAATTTTTGAGAGGCTCTTATAACTTTTTGTGAGTTTCTAATTTATTGAGAAAATTTTTGTGGGGTTCTCCTATCATTTTTTGAGAGATTTGATATGAATGAGAGAATTTTTGCAAGGTTGATTTTCTTGGGAGAAAACCTCTTTTATAATTTTTAGTGAAGGCTTTGTGTCGAAACTGAGATTTGTTACCGGACAAACTATTTGGGGGGAGTAAATGTACTTGTCTCAACTTTTTTTACAGCATTTATGCTGTTTTTTTGCGGTACAGATACTCTGTGGGAGCGTTTACCCGAATATTACAAATCTGACGGTGAAATTAAATCATTTCGTCGATGCAATGAACATTGGAATATACCATCAATGGAAGATCATATTGGCGGTCCCACACCGCTACGTCGAAATTGTAGAAAATATCGAGAGAGTGAAGAACGCGTTTGAGCCTGTTCCAGGGTGCACGGGTCCACAGACAAGGTTGGAAAAAATGCTAATATAATGTCAGAGTTTCACTCCTTCCAAGGAAAAGTAAAAAAAAAAATGTTATTTAGTATAGGAAGTCTTTACAACCATTGTGAGATGTTTGAGTGCTATACGAGATTGAGAGATTAAGAGAGTTTGAGAGTTTGCGAGAGTTGAAGACTTTGAGAGAGTTTGAAAGAGTTTAAAAGTTTGAGAGTTTGAGAGCTTAGATTTGGAGAGTTTAAGAGTTTGAGACTTTCAGAGTTTAGATTTTGAGAGTTTGAGAATTTGACAGAGTTTGTTATTTCGAGACAGTTGGAGAATTTGAGAGTTTGAAAACTTGAGAGAGTTTAAGAGTTTGAGTTTGAAAATTTAGAAGTTCGAGAGTTTTATGAGTTTGAAAGCTTGAGAGTTTGAGAGTTTGAGAATTTGAGAGAGTTTGAGGGTCCAAGACAGTTTGAGAATTTGAGAGTTTGAGAGAGTTTAACAGAGTTTGAGACAGTTTGAGGGTTCGAGAAAGATTGAGAATTTGAGAGTTTGAAAATTTGAAAGAGTTTGAGAGTTCGAGACAGTTTGCGAGAATTCGAGAGTTTGAGAGTTTAAGAGTTTGAAAGTTTGAAAGTTGGAGAGAGTTTGAAAGAGTTTAAGAGATAGAGAGTTTGAGACAGTTTAAGAATTTGTGAGATTGAGACAGTTTGAGAATTTGTGAGTTTAAGAGAGTTTGAGAGTTCAAAAGTTGGAGAGTTTGAGAGAGTTCAAGATTTTGATAGTTTGAGAGAGTTTGAGAGAGTTTGAGAGGTTGAGAGTGTTAGAGTTTGAGAGTTTGAGAGAGTTTGAGAATTGAAGAGAGTATAAGAGGCTGAGAGTTTAAGAGAGTATGAAAGTTTGAGAGTTTTGGGAGAGTTTGAAAGTTTGAGAGTTTGAGCGTTTGAGAGTTTGAGAGTTTGAAACAGTTTGAAAATTTGACAGTTTGACAGTTTCAGATAGTTTGAGAGTTTGAGAGAGTTCAAGAGTTTGAGAGTGTGAGAGTATGAAAGTTTGAAAGTTTGAGAGGCTGAGAGTTTAAGAGCGTATGGGAGTTTGAGAGTTTGAAAGTTTGAGAGTTTGAGAGTTTGAGAGCTTGAGAGTTTGAGATTTTGAGAGCTTAAGAGTTTGAGGGTTTGAAAGTTTGAGAGTTTAAGAGTTTGAGAATTTGAGAATTTCGGAGTTCGAGACAGTTTGAGAATTTGAGAGAGTTTTAGAGTTCGAGACAGTTTGTGAATTTGAGAATTTGAGAAAGTTTGAGAATTGAAGGGAGTATAAGAGGCTGAGAGTTTAAGAGAGTATGAGAGTTTGAGAGTTTTGGGAGAGTTTGAAAGTTTGAGATTTTGAGCGTTTGAGAGTTTGAGAGAGTTTGAGAGTTTGAAACAGTTTGAAAATTTGATAGTTTGACAGTTTCAGATAGTTGGAGAGTTTGAGAGCGTTCAAGAGTTTGAGAGTTTAAGAGTGTGAGAGTATGAAAGTTTGAAAGTTTGAGAGGCTGAGAGTTTAAGAGAGTATGGGAGTTTCAGAGTTTCAGAGAGTTCAAGAGTTTGAAAGTTTGAAAGTTTGAGAGTTTGAGAGTTTGAGAGCTTGAGAGTTTGAGATTTTTAGAGCTTAAGAGTTTGAGAGTTTGAAAGTTTGAGAGTTTAAGAGTTTGAGAATTTGAGAATTTCAGAGTTCGAGACAGTTTGAGAATTTGAGAGAGTTTTAGAGTTCGAGACAGTTTGTGAATTTGAGAATTTGAGAAAGTTTGAGAATTGAAGGGAGTATAAGAGGCTGAGAGTTTAAGAGAGTATGAGAGTTTGAGAGTTTTGGGAGAGTTTGAAAGTTTGAGAGTTTGAGCGTTTGAGAGTTTGAGAGTTTGAAACAGTTTGAAAATTTGATAGTTTGACAGTTTCAGATAGTTTGCGAGTTTGAGAGCATTCAAGAGTTTGAGAGTTTAAGAGTGCGAGAGTATGAAAGTTTGAAAGTTTGAGAGGCTGAGAGTTTAAGAGAGTATGGGAGTTTGAGAGTTTCAGAGAGTTCAAGAGTTTGAGAGTTTGAAAGTTTGAGAGTTTGAGAGTTTGAGAGCTTGAGAGTTTGAGATTTTAAGAGCAAGAGTTTGAGAGTTTGAAAGTTTGAGAGTTTAAGAGTTTGAGAATTTGAGAATTTCAGAGTTCGAGACAGTTTGAGAATTTGAGAGAGTTTTAGAGTTCGAGAAAGTTGTGAATTTGAGAATTTGAGAAAGTTTGAGAATTGAAGGGAGTATAAGAGGCTGAGAGTTTAAGAGAGTATGAGAGTTTGAGAGTTTGAGAGAGTTTTAGCGTTTAAGAGTTTGAAAGAGTTTGAGAGTTTGAGACTGTTTGACAGTTTGAGATAGTTTAAGAGTTTGAGAGAGTTCAAGAGTTTACGAGCTTGAGAGTCTAAAAGTTTAAGAATTTGAGAGTTTGAAAGTTTGAGAGTTAAAGAGTTTGAGAATTTGAGAATTCGAGACGGTTTGAGAATTTGAGTGAGTTTTAGAGTTCGAGACAATGGTGCGAGGGCGGAGCCCTCGCTGCCGCATACCCCTGGCCGCGACTTGAGCCTGAATAAAGATCTCAATTGGCTTAGTAAACATTTGTAAATCAAAGGATGTTTTCCAATTTTTTAATTCTCATACTTTATAATCATGACATTTTTTCACGTTATAAGACGTTAATTAGATAATTGGAATGTATATCATCATATTTTAAAGATACTCTAAAAATAAGGAAGGTTTCTAAAACTTTCGTGAAATATGCAACAGTAACTTTTGTGAAGTCTTGAAATATATTTTTTTTTTGCAAGGATTGGAGTTTTGTAAATTATGTCGTGACTCATTTATTTGATCACTTTTTTGGTAGGGTTGAAAGTTTTTTTTTCAGGGTTTTAATTTTTGTGGGAGGATTGAATATGTTTGAATATCTGTTGAAGGCTTGAACACATTTGGGAGATCTGAGTCGTGGAATAATGATTCGTTATCACACAACTTCAATGAGAGGAACGATTTCAACATTATTTGTAGATTTCGTAAAATATGATAAAGCCTATAATAGAAACCCACATACTTGAACCTATATGCTTCGGTAAATTTCTATTGATTTGTTAACTTTTCCGAATGTTAATTCAGGAATGAATTTGAGAAGTATTATACACCAAACTGGACAACGAAAATATTTACAATCTATCGCGTCAGAAAAACTAATCCTATAACATATCATCTGAAAGATTATCGCGATGAAACCATTGCCAGTAGTTTCTACGAACAGAAGCTACTTAATGTTAAATACCCCGATATTTACCTTATTGAAAAGTGGTGAGGAAGCGCGGTAATCAGCTGCTTGTGAAATGGCTCGATTTCGACAATACACACAATAGTTGGATATGTAAAGATGATTTGTAGACAATAAAGGAAAAGAAATAATGTGAAAAACGACTCATTAATATTTTTATAACCACAATCCTCTAGCTTACGTCCCAGTCGAGCACACAACGCCGCGAGGACGAGGAAAATCCTTTTGCTCGCTTGTTATTCTTGAATGCCTTTGCTCTTTCTGCTTGTTTTCTTAGTTTCTATAATTTTGCGTATTTTGTATTTTTCTTTTCTTATTGATTTCTATGATTTTAATATATCAATTTGTATTTTTTTTCTTTTTGTATTTTTCTTCGCTTTTACTCATGCAATAAAAAAAATTTAATTCTATATCTTCACACGCTTTGTAAATAAAAAAAATATTCGACAACTTTTTTCTTTTTGTCCTCTTTTTTTCTTTATTTATCTATAGTTTGTTTTCTTTAGTATGAACCACCCGACTCATATCCATCTTGTTGGTCTGAGGAGGCTGTTGTTGGTGTCAATTCCTCATGCGAAAAATTCTCAAATTTTGCAATGTGTTCGTATTTGCTGCATAACAGTGGGCCAGATGCTTGGAATTGAAACGATCTTGCTGTTTCTGACTTGCGGCATGTGAATATCCCACACATCGTTTCCACATAATTTATCCGTGTTGCTGGGTGATTCGTATTTAAGTGGAGCTTTCCCCATATCGCATCGGTATTTGTCTCTTTCTCTTCTAATTCCAGCGTCCACGTGACGTGGTCTACAAAAGTGCGAACGATCTCAACGTGTTTTTCGCTGTACTTCCTCCTAATCGGTCCGATGCCCTGAATCCCACACACTATTGCCTGGCACGCAATCCCGAATGTCCATCGGGGTGCAGTAAACAACTCGTCCTGCTTTGTCAGAGTCTCCCGCCCGTAGTCCCCTAGTCAGACCAAAACATCCGTACCGAGATTTTTTATAATTGTCGCACGATAGTGTGTGTTATCAACCTCTCGATATAACACGGCCTTCCCCGGATAAATTTCCTCTTCAAGGAGTGCATGGATCTCTTTGTCGTCTGGGCGTATAATGTTGATCGCGTGGAGTATTCTCTCCAATATTCCATCTTCTTCGTGAATGTGTAGACTCACTTGCTCCGGATTGACGATCCCGATCATTTTTACCGTTGTGTAAGGGCCCAAAAGCATGTCGATCGGGTAATTTTCAAAGTACATGATGTTAATTTTCTTGCTTGCGTGTTTTCAGTTGCGCGTGTGCGCATAGACTGACGAAAACATTTTTCCTCACCGCGTTTTCGAATTTCATGATGGGATTTTTTGTGTGTCTTCCAGATAAAACTTTCTTCACTATATCATGCAGAAAATGTTTTTTTTCCCTGATTGTTAGGGAAAGATATGAATTCTCTGGAACTATACAAGCAGGATATGATCTTCAAGTGTTTCGAATATGTCTATTTCTACATTTTGAGAAAAGATGTATTATCAAATAAGGATTTCTCAGATAAAAAAGAGATTATCAATATGGTGTCCTCAGGAATGGTGAAGCTTGAAGAGTGTAAATATATTATAGCAAATTTTAATGGTGTATGCGTTTTGGAAATTGGTGGAGAAAGGTTTTCCTCCCTTCCCATTGTCCGCAAACATGGAAGTGATAACTACGATACAAAATTTCAAAGTCCCTCAAACTCTCAAACTCTCATACTCTCTTAAACTCTCAGCCTCTTATACTCCCTTCAATTCTCAAACTTTCTCAAATTCTCAAATTCACAAACTGTCTCGAACTCTAAAACTCTCTCAAATTCTCAAACTGTCTCGAACTCTGAAATTCTCAAATTCTCAAACTCTTAACCTCTCAAACATTCAAACTCTCAAACTCTTAAGCTCTCAAAATCTCAAACTCTCAAACTCTCAAACTTTCATACTCTCACGCTCTCAAACTCTTGAACTCTCTCAAACTCTCAAACTATCTGAAATTGTTAAACTGTCAAATTCTTAAACTGTTTCAAACTCTCAAACTCTCTCAAACTCTCAAACGCTCAAACTCTCAAACTTTCAAACTCTCCTAAAACTCTCAAACTCTCATACTCTCTTAAATTCTCAGCCTCTTATACTCTCTTCAATTCTCTAACTCTCTCAAACTCTCAAACTCTGACACTCTCAACCTGTCAAACTCTCTCAAACTATCGAACTCTTGAACTCTCTCAAACTCTCCAATTTTTGAACTCTCAAACTCTCTTAAACTCACAAATTCTCAAACTGTCTCAAACTCACAAATTCTCAAACTGTCTCAAACTCTCCATCTCTTAAACTCTTTCAAACTCTCTCCAACTTTCAAACTTTCAAACTCTTAAACTCTCAAACTCTCGAATTCTCGCAAACTGTCTCGAACTCTCAAACTCTTTCAAATTTTCAAACTCTCAAATTCTCAAACTTTCTCGAACCCTCAAACTGTCTCAAACTCTCTTAAACTCTCTCAGACTCTCAAATTCTCAAACTCTCAAATTCTCAAACTGTCTTGGACCCTCAAACTCTCTCAAATTCTCAAACTCTCAAACTCTCAAGCTTTCAAACTCACAAAACTTTCGAACTTCTAAATGTTCAAACTCAAACTCTTAAACTCTCTCAAACTCTCAAACTCTCTCAAGTTCTCAAACTTTCAAATTCTCAAACTGTCTCGGAATTACAAACTCTCTCAAATTCTCAAACTCTCAAAATCTAAACTCTGAAAGTCTCAAACTCTTAAACTCTCCAAATCTAAGCTCTCAAACTCTCAAACTTTTAAACTCTCTCAAACCCTTCAACTCTCGCAAACTCTTAAACTCTCTTAATCTCTCAATCTCATATAACGCTCAAACATCTTACAATGGTTGTAAAGACTTCCTATACTAAATAACATTTTTTTTACTTTTCCTTGGAAGGAGTGAAACTCTGACATTAGATTAGCATTTTTTTCAACCTTGTCTGTGGACACGTGCACCCCGGAACAGGCTCAAACGCGTTCTTCACTCTCGACATTTTCTACAATTTTGAAGCAGCGGTGTGGGACCGTCAATATGGTCTTACATCGATGGTATGTTCCAATATTCATTGCATCGACGAAATCATTTAATTTCACCATCAGATTTGTAATATTCGGGTAAACGCTCCCACAGAGTATCTGTATAGTCGCTGAAATATTTTTTAAACGCCGTTGGTGATATAATTTCTAGCTCCTCTCGCGTAATTTCTCGAGGGTTCCTAATGTGTTGAATCACATAAATATTCACCAGTTGTTCCATTATAAAACACTTTTCACAATCTCGGCGCATGGGTCCAGCAGCATCAACATGAGTCAGTTCCCATGGTGGATTAAAATGATCATCACATCATAGATATGACTGTACCTCACTATCGCACTGCAAATGCTCTGGTAAATAATCCCACAGTTTATTAATAAATTTACTATAATATTTTATCAGCAAAGCCTTGAGAATTGATTCAAGTTCATTTTTTGTCACCGTGCAAGGTTCTTTCGATGGGTGGATTGCATACATACTCGCACATCTATCCATCTCGCGATGAATTTTGGAAATGAACATTTTTTTAAATGATATTGTTTAAAATGTTCCTCCAAGTATACATCTATTTTTCGTACTTTCTCTCTCATACTCACTTATCTTCCCATCTGGTTGTCTCCCTCCATCTCTCTCTCTCTCTCTCTCTCTCTCTCTCTCTCTCTCTCTCTCGCAGGATAAGCTTACCGCTGACATAAAAAAAGCAAAAAATGATTATAATTTGGCTAAATTAAGTTCGCTGCATGAGCCTGCGGCTTTGTGGAGAGAGCTTGGACGTTTGGGACTAGTCAAATCACGTATGAGTTCTCCTCTTAACTTCTTTGGTATTGACTGTCTAAATTCTTTTTACGCGTCTACCTCTAACTCTGATCATGTCTTGAGCCGTGAGCAGATTTTCAGCGTATTGTCCTCCTACCTGAGAGGTGAGCACGAGTTCTCGTTTCATGAAATCCATACTGACATGATTGTTAAACAGATCAACGCACTGCCTTCGACTTCTCTCTCGGTGGGTCCGGATGGTGTCTCAAACTTTGAAGTGTGCAATGTTTTCCCGGTCTTATTGTGGTATTTGAAGGCTATTTTCAACGAAACCATTACCCAGTGTCATTTTCCAACGGCTTGGAAGCGTGCTTTTATTAGCCCGCTTCTTAAGTCTAAAGTCTCGTCATCTCCATCAGATACTCGCCCGATTGCAAATTTGTCTACCCTTTCCAAAGTTTTTGAACGCATTTTGAAGGATCAGATAATACTCTTTTTGGAACAATATAATCTGCTCGATCAGCGGCAATCAGCATATCGTACTGGCTTTAGTACTCAAACTGCCCTTATTCGTATCTGTAAAACTTTAAAAAAGTAAAAAAAGAACGCCAAGTATTAAAAGACGCGACCTTAGTTATAAAATAACCATTCAATATTTCTTCTGTTATTATATTACAATTTTTATACCTCGAAAAAACCAAACAAAAAATGTTTATACTTAATTTCCAAAAAAATAAGTAAATATCAACATCCATTTCTCTTCCGTAATATTGAAAAGGGTACTTCACCCCAAAAACAATGAACAAACATACTAGAAAAATTTTGGCATTCATTATCGAATAAAAACCTATTTACATGTTTTATTTTGTTTTTGTCTTGATATGTGATGAGTACATAGAAAAAAGATCTAGTTGTAAATTGTTGCCGATGATTGAAAAAAAAATGAAATCATTTCAACGTAGCCAAGAATGGTGAATGAATTACGAGTTTCGGAATGGAATCATGTACGTCTTGAAGATTGACCTGCTAGAGGTTTTTGTCACCTCAAGGGCTTCAAAAAAAATTCTGCGGATATAAAGAAAATGTTATTCTGCTTTTAAGCTCGCTAAGCACTAAGAATGTACAACACAATTCCACAGAGAATAATACAAAAAACAATTACATATAAATGCGCAAATACGTGTACAAATACACGTGTTGTATTTACACGTATGTACCGCACTAATTCACTGCAAATACTACATACAAACTTGGCGTGCATGGTTTTCAAATGACAGCTCGGCGAAGGAATGCTCCATCCATCTGTATATTGAGCGAATTCAAATCACCAAAAAACCAAGTGTGTTATTCAAACACACATTGAGTGTCTTCTGTGCTTAACGCCATAAGCAAACTATAGATTCGTTGTAGCCGATTTCTACATGTTTTAAAGTGTGTTGAAAATTCTACAGTTTGCTTATGGCATAAAGTCCACCCATGAATTCATTTACTCGCCTATTTATTTCTTCGTTCATCCTAACCATCTATTCATGTAGCCTATCTAATCATCTGTCCGTACGTTCAAAAAATGAGTATTCGGTAGAACGGATAGATGGGTTCAGAATTAAGACGTATAAGCGGTTCAAGTTCCGTGCGTACATCTTATTCCGTCATCCCATCCATTCATTTTTTTCTATCCGTCTGACGATTCGATCCATTATTTTATTCACTGAACTCAATCAATCATCGATCAATGAATCGATTCTATTTAGCCGGTGGGCCAGTCCATTCATAAATGCATCCCGTTCATCGATCCATTTATCTTATTTTGCCATTTCTTTTATTTGTACAATCCAACTCTCCATTCATCACATCCATTCATCATTTAATCGATTCAATTATTCGATTCGTTCATCGATATACACTGTTCAACTATCTACTGTTCACCCATTTCATTCATCCATCTTTACAGTTCATCTCATTTTATTATCCATTCGTCCTTTTCATCCATTTTCATTCCTAATCTGTACAACCTAGTCATGTATTTCGTTGATCAAATCATTAATCGGTACTCTCCCGTTCTATCCACGGATCGGACTTCTTTCACTATTGATAGAAGAACTGGTTGAATATTGATTTGGATAGCATATTTAATCAACTGTGTCTTCTCGAGCTGTAATTTGAAAACCATGCACGCCAAGTTTGTGTGTAGTATTTGCAGTGAATTAGTGCGGTACATACGTGTAAATACAACACGTGCATTTGTACACGTATTTGCGCATTTATATGTAATTGTTTTTGGTATTATTCTTTGTGGAATTGTGTTGTACATTCTTAGTGCTTAGCGAGCTTAAAAGCAGAATAACATTTTCTTTATATCCGCAGAATTTTTTTTGAAGCCCTTGAGGTGACAAAAACTGCCAGCAGGTCAATCTTCAAGATGTACATGATTCCATTCCGAAACTCGTAATTCATTCACCAGTCTTGGCTACGTTGAAATGATTTCATTTTTTTTCAATCATCGGCAACAATTTACAACTAGATCTTTTTTCTATGTACTCATCACATATCAAGACAAAAACAAAATAAAACATGTAAATAGGTTTTTATTCGATAATGAATGCCAAAATTTTTCTAGTATGTTTGTTCATTCTTTTTGGGGTGAAGTACCCTTTTCAGTATTACGGAAGAGAAATGGATGTTGATATTTACTTATTTTTTTGGAAATTAAGTATAAACATTTTTTGTTTGGTTTTTTCGAGGTGTAAAAATTGTAATATAATAACAGAAAAAATATTGAATGGTTATTTTATAACTAAGATCGCGTCTTTTAATACTTGGCGTTCTTTTTTTACTTTTTTCAAGTTTTTTGCGATTGATTTCACTTCTTTTTGAAAAACGGCCATACTCACCAACTGTCCTATAGAGGTAAAAAAAATTCTCATTCGGGAACAATGATTAATCAGATTTTTTTTGACATAAGTTGAGTAACTTCCTTCATATAACAAAAACCAATCGCAGAGCTAAACAGTAATTTCTTCCATCACTAACGCACAAACACTGCTAAATGAGTATTATACGAGGAAAACAAGTTTTAACAATGAAATGGAAAGAAAATGATAGTTATAAAGAAAATCAATTTTTTTGCAATGTAATATCCGGATGTACGGTGGTCATTTGACAACTAAGGTTACAATTTTTTAATATTTGGCGTACATTTTTAATACCTTTCCAAAGTATTACATACAACAATTTTTCAAATTCTAAGCGTAAAATGTTTTTCTCCACAGTGTCAACCCCCTTCGATATTACTCTTGAATTTTTATCAAAAACTACTTCCATTTTCATCAAAAACTTTGATGATGGGGAAATCGTTCGTTGTATTTTTTATAATTGAACTGTGGATTTTTTTTACTATTAATCATGCACTAATCTCTGAAAAATCATACAAATCAAATGGATAAGTGGGTCAAATTTTTCGTTTTGACAGATGCTTTCATTGAAAAATATGTCAACAATTGTGTAAAGATTACGTAAATCAATTTTTAAATTATAAGCAAAAAATGTTTTTTCCCGCAGCGATAGTCCCTTTTAATTTTGCTGTTAAATTTTCATAGGAAACTATTATTCATTCAATGCATTTCAAGAATAGTATAATCGTGGGGAAATATTAGTCTAATCAACAACAAAAATGTTTATTAAAATTAACTATTCGAAAAATAGAACTAGCTATTTTCTCATGTTTGTACTTCGCTTAAAATTTATTAATTGAATTATGCTTCCGTACAAACATTGAAGAAACAAATTAATTAGTACAAGCGCTATGAAAAAAGGTTATTTTATCTTAGGATAAAAAAAGGTAGGTAATGTAAACTTCGAATAATTTTTCACATAGTTTTAACAAAGTACATTTCAGAACAAAAATGTTAACCTCCTAGACGATTCGCTTTGTTCGAGTTTTCAAGGAGCTTTAGATAATAGATTGTAAAAAAAATCGATATTTTAATTATAATAATAATATACAACGAATGATTTCCCTACGATCACACTTAAAATATGCTTAAAATTTCTCAAAAAAATAATAGTTTTTTTTATAATAAATATAACAGAAACTAAAATACTAAACTAACTAAAATAACAGAAATAACAATAATGAGAAAGAGAGCGAGCGCGCTACGAGCGAGAGAGAGGGGACGAAGATTCGCGCGATGTCTCTCTCACTCAGCGGCGCGCGATAAAAGGGGGTATAAGCCTCGTTCAGCGGGACTGGATGACGGAAAGCAGAGAAATGCAGAAGATTCTTATCAAAAGGGCATGTGCTTCACCTATTCAAGCGTGACTTACGCCCGTTTGTCTCCAGGAAGACAGATTATCCCGAAACATTCGATTTTAATTCATTAAATTATCATATCTCAAGATTGGCTAAACGGATCTACTTACAACAAAGACCAATAGAAAGAGAAAAATCGAAAAAAATTCGTCACAAATATTCAGATTTTTTACTCAAACGGTTCGTCCGTGAGAGCGATTTAAAAACGCTATAACGTCATAAAACCGGCATATTCGTGTATATAAAAGTGCGGCAGGGCTCGCGCTGACTTTTTCTTTTAATACTTGGCGTTGAGCCGCTACCGCGTCTCTTGATTTGAATAAAAAAATGATAATTCAGGGTATAGAAAGGGAGGACAAAACAATAAGGATGTGTCAAAAACTAAAAGCGACAGCTGATGGAAAATCTGAAGACAGGACACAATTTTTTCGGAATCACTATACTTGCACTGAAACTTCACTCATATTCAAATTAATATAATTTAAACAGAGTTAATAATAAAATTTAAATTCAAGACGAAAATTTAAAAAATTATGTTTCCCTCACATTTTATCGCATATTACTACAAAATACGCGCGCTGACGGTCTCGCAGGGGAGCAGCCATCTCAAGTATCTACGAAGATGATTGACTGGCATTCAGCGAGATTACACAGCGGTGACAAAATGTGTCCAAAATTATACTGATCGACATATAAATGTCATCCTTATATTTGTAGAAAAATTTATACAAAAACTTCATTTTTTTTTTTTAGTAAAAAATAAAGAATAATACAGTGTTAGAGCGCGCGATACAGAAAACATACGATATTTTCATTCATTATTTATTGAAAACAAATGAGAAAGAGATAAAACGCGCACGGCTTTGCGCTCTATTTTTTTTTTACTCTTACTCATTGTCAATGACACGCGATATCACATATTATATATTAATATTTTAATTATTACATGTGGTTTATTTCTCATGTGTATACATATCAAGAGACGCGGTAGCGACTCGATAGTTAGTGCATACAGGAAGTACAGGAAGAAATGCTACGCGTATTATTTAATTCATGTAATTTAAACCAATTTTAAACAACTGAAAAAAAAGTGAAAATCGACCATGTTCAAAAATGTATACAAGGTCCGAAAAAATCGTAAAAGTATTTAAATAACCCAGAATGAAGCTGTATATGCCCTCTTCAAAACCTTGTTTGCAAAATTGGAATATCTACTTTTTTGGCAAAGCAATCGAATTTTTAGTGCGGCTCCAAATTTTACGATTTCAGCCGGCATATATATATATATATATATAATATATATATATATATATATATATAGAGCGCGCGAAACAGCGGGAAAGAGAAAGCACGCTATACAAGCGAGAGAGAGGGGACGAGGTTTATCGCGCTGTCTCTCTCACTCAGCGGCGCGCAAGGAGAGAAGGTAGCCTCGTTCAGTGGGCAGCGTGACGGACAGTAGAGAAATGTAGATTATCGTTAAAAGGGCGTATGTCCCGCCCATTCGAGCGCGACTTATACCTGTCTGATCCTAAGAATCCTAAGAAAAGCACAGTATCCCGGAATGTTCGATTTTATGTCGCTAAATTATCATATTCCAAGATTGGCTGGACGGATTTACTTGCAACAAAGAGCAATAGAAAGAGAAACATCGAAAAAAAATCGTCACCAATATTCAGATTTTTTGATCGAACGGTTCGTACGTCAGAACGGTTTGAAAACGCCGTGACGTCATAAAACCGGCATATTCGCGTATATAAGAGTGCGGTAGGCCTCGCGCTGGCTTTTTCTTTTAATACTTGGCGTCGAGCCGCTACCGCGTCTCTTGATATCGGGCAAAACAATTGATTTCGTTTTGGTTTTTCTAATTCGCGTTTTCACACTAGCTCACTCTTTATCTTTTTGTGTACAATCGAACCTTACAGTCGTCGCATGTATGTAGCCACAGGATCGAAAACCAATCAGAACCATTGTTTTACAACACCTCTCTCTTTTTCTCTCTCCCGCACATATTTTTCCAAGAGACGCGTATGGTCAAAACATTCGTGCTGTCGCGTGTACGTAGCGACAACAACCAATCAAAATTGATAATTCAAACAAAGACCGAACAAACGCGTCTAGGCTCGATGTGCAAAGTGTGAACTCCTCAAAAATATTTCAACGTGCAAGGGAGAAGTACGTGGTGGTAAGTACATTCAACAATGAATATTTATTATGTGAAAAATGGATAAAAATTCTCCAATTTTTTTTCTACATATTTCGTTGTTAATGAATATGAATATTTTTTCCTTATTCCGATTGTTCATAAATAATGTTTTAAGATAATGGGCAGAATCTCGAGACAAGTACATTTTCAGCTGTGTTATCTACTATCTCAAGGGCAAGACGAATGTATTCTCTCGTGAAATTTGGAATCTAAATTATCTCGAATTTTCGGAAGCTAAATTTTTCGACATGGTTCATCCGATCGGAATAAAAATAAATTACCCCATGCCGAAGAAGTAGAAAATGAACTGAGTCTTTTTTGTTCTGATCGTACGAAAGTGTGGTCAAATTTGACCTTCACAATTTTTTCCCGCACTCACGTCAGCTCAGTCGGTATGACCCATTGCATTAAGGGGTTATATACAGTTGGAAGGCCAAAAAAACTCGTTTTTTTACGAATTTTTTCCGGATAGGGATTTCATTTGACGAGGAAAAGCATAAGGAAGTAAATGGAGTATCATCTTTTAACTCTTTATCGCAATTTTTTATTTAACAAAATATTGCTTCAGCTAGCTCCTGTGATTGATCTCCTGTAGGTCCTCTAAAAAAAGGCGTCTTGCGGTGAGCATGAAATCTCCCGTTTGGATTAGCTGAAATTAAAAAACCAAAGAGATTTGTTTAGTGGACAGATAAATGCTGGGATTGGACGAAGGAATAGTTGGAATTTCCAATTTTGATGAAATGACGGCTCCTCAAAGACGAAATTTCAATTTTTAACCGAATTTTGGTCGTTCAATGGTTCAAAAAAAATAGAAATAATTTTCGGAAATCTTACTCCTTCGTCCAATCCCAGTAGAATATATCTGAGAAAGTTGTGTAAAAATTGCAGACCGATCGGTTGAGCCATCTTTGAGAAATCGTGCTCACCGACTTTGAAAACATCGTTTCGAGATAAACGCGTTCAAAGTTTCATAAGTGGTGAACACATGGATAAAAATTTTTTTTTACAACTTACAAGGAGTCATCTATTCCAGGGCCATAAGAAGTTCCCTCTGCATCATCAGCAGCTTCCAAATTGTCGAATTGCAGTCGTCGGCGAACCATTCTTCCTTCGCGCGTGCGCTCATGCGCTCTTAAAATAGAGATCGCGACGCGCTCTGCATCCTGTTTTTCGGCATAGGCATGGGCATTGGGCCCAATCGATAGACCCAGTACACTCATATAATATAATAGTGATGCCGTACCTTCATTAAAGGTGCCGGCTGCCATGTGAGCTGCTATTTCCACTATTTTTGAACCACTAGGAATTATTTTCGGTGTGATTTTCCAAATCAACTGATTATAGCTTTCGTTGTTATTTTGTGTGAAACCACCAACACATCTTTCAAGCAACTTTTCATTGCTCAGATCCGTGTAGATCGGAAACAGAGCGTCAGCAACATCTTGTGGAAATGGAGAATAATCGTGTTTATAATTCGATAATTTATTCGAAGCTCGAGCTCGCTGCCAACAACACCATGACTCAGTTCCGACCGGGCATCTTTCGTGTTGAGGATTTTCATCTGTTGAACAATAATGGTAATATGTTGCCCATATTGCATTATACATATTGTCAACGGAATCACAGTACCTCCTGATTGCCAAGCCATAATAAACAGTCAATTTATCGATCAGTTTGGCTGTGAGCTTTCCTTTTCCACCAAGTACTTTTTTTTGCATTTTTTTCCCACTTTTATTTACAGTCATCTCGGTATTTTTTTTGACACAGTCTCGGAGTCGTGAACCCATTCTTTTTTGAACGTGTCCAATACATTCTTTTTTTACCACTTCGTTGTTTCCGTAAGGCACAGCTTTCAAAATCCCCGAGTAGGTTTTCGAGTCACCGTCGCCGATGTAATTTTTGTATTGGACGTTAAATTTTTCCATTGAACGCTTGAACATTTCTACGACCGCATCGACTTCCATTTTTCCTGAAGAACCGTTATGATTCGCAGCACAAACATCTTTGTGATCGTCATACCATTCGTTGTACTCTTCAGTGTCGATTTTTTTTTTCCAAACCTCGCATTGTTTGCAGTACGAACTTTTCACGACGATATCGATAATTTTCCCCGTATAATAACCGATCAGTGATGTTACTCCGTATAAAGAAGTAAACCCTCGTTTTTTCCAGGTTCCATCGCCAGATATTGTCAATTCTTCACAGTTTCCATCGCCTCGATTTTGAGCAGACGCTTCTTTTTCTTCAGCACAAGCTTTTTCGAAAAGTTTTTCGGTGGCCATTTGCGTGCATGAATGAATATTTTTGACGATCAAATCGTACGTAGCTTGCATCACAAAAGGTGGCATGTCCATCAATCCACAAAATTTCGATGCACCTTTCAATCCTATTCCGAGAGTTCTCATCACAAATAAAAATCGTCTGTTTATCGCGTAAGAATGTTTGATGAAAGGACAAGAGTTTATGGCTCGAGGATCGCACTTATCACACAGAATGACGATTTTAAAACCGAGTCCTCGTTGTGCAGCCGTTTGAAATTGCACTTTTCCTTTGCAAGTTTTACACTGGGCGTATTCACTTATCGCTGCGAAGACCGTTATAAAATTGAAAATGCGATATTCAATGGAGGAATCACGAGGAACTAAGATCTCCTTCTGATTTTTCAATTTTTTCGCGGATGTACTGAAGCTACTTTCATCGGCCTCGACTGTTTTTGGATTGTACGATTGTTTTCGCTTTTTCCCTCTTGAAATTTGCGTCTTGTCGGATAGTCTCCGTTGTCTGGTATACTTGTAAGGCATTTTTATTCGCAAAACTACGAAAACGGAGTAAAATTTGAACGCGCGACTTTACACTGTGGCAGAGCTGGTTCGACTGACAAAATTCCTTTCTTCGGTATAAGAAATGACCACGCTTAGCTCTCGCATATACCATGTATGCAAAAACAATGAAAAGGGTCACCTCAGGCACGCGGGCCACAACAACCGCTGCCGCTCGGGCCGTTCGGAGCGCGCTTACTTTGTAATGCTCCAAGCGTCCTTTCAAGTACGCATGTATCTCTACGAATATTTGCCGTATCGCTTTGAAAATTTCAGAGAATCTATTTGAATATATGTAGACTCCAAAAATGCAACAAAAAAATCGATTTTTTGAAATTTGAAATTAATCATAAAATAGCATATAACTCCGACATTACTTGCTGGATTAATTTGAAATTTTCAGAGAATGTACTCAAATGTATGTACATTCTGAAAATGCCATAAAAAAAAATCGATTTTCTGAAATTTCCAACTGTATATAACCCCTTAAGCCTATCGATGAGTTGCGTGAGTATGAGAGAGATAATTGAAAAGCGGATACACGTTTTCCTCAGACATCCTTGATGTTTCGAGAAAAACAAAGGTAACACCTTCTTCTCTGATGAAAGGAGAACAACGTGTAACTTATCTTTTTCTTAAAAAATCAAACCCCTCCGAATAAAATGCGCAGCAGGATTTTTACCGACCGTACGACCTATAGATCGGTTTAAAGTTTAATTTTTTATTATATTAATTAGCAGAAATGAGCGACAACAACAAAAATATTGTTCCAATGATGAAGGGTGACGATGGAGAAAACGACAAATTAAGGCAGACAGTCGATCAGTTGAACAACCTCACCGTGAACCAATCCAACAATTCCGATTCCTTAACATTCGGATCAACGAATCTGCGACAAAACGATGATCCATAAACAAAACTCAACAGTAAGTACTCTAAAGGCTATGAATGCTATGAATCTATCCCCCTCCAATTTTCGGAAACCAAATTTTTCGACATCACTTTCACCGACTATACGACTGATAGATCGCTTTAAGGAAGTACGATCATAAGGTCAAATCCAAAATTCGGATTTGAAATTTTTATATGATTTAAGCGGATATTTTATGCGTCTATTGCCAAAATTTTGGCTATATTGACCATCTGGTTTTTCCATAATAAAATTGCAAAGTCGAGCATTTTGAGCCACTGAAATACGTCGTTATATGAAGACCGTTGACCGGAAGTACCGTGAACAAGGTTTTTCTCCTTCAAAATCCAAAATTAGGCATTGCGAAACTCAATTCTGATAGATTAGACATTAGAAATATTGTGAAAATCAAAATATTATACGTTACCGCGTTGTTTAAAGCACAATATTATAAAAGTTTCCATTTCCGGTTAAAAAGGCAATAGCACCGACAGATTTGGCGTGAGGTTTGTTCGTGCTAGCTGCGCTTTCTACACTTTTGTAATATATAGTAATATAAATTCCAAAAAAAAGTGTAGAAAGTGCAGAAAGCGCAGCTAGCACGAACAAACCTATGGTCGCGCCTAATAGCTGATGCGATCGGCCAACCTGACCTTACTTTTCGTTACCTCCCGAGTCATTGAGAATCTAATTTGCCAGTTTTTATTTTTGTAAACTAATTATTATTTACCACGAGTGTCACACATTGAAACAATAAAAATAAAAAATGTGAATATATTAGAAACAAATCAGAATGACTGTGAGTAAAATAAATTTAGGCTCCTTTTTGACTTCGAGGGATTAGTTGTTCTTCCTTAAAGTTAAATAATTTATGATTCTCAGAAATGAGCGAGAACGACTTAAAGGAAATGATGGAGGATGACGATAGAGAAGAAAATGGAGCAAAGATCGCCCATGAATTGAAGGCTCCATCTGAAGACTCCTTTCCATCTACGTCCAAATTGACGAGTCCGCCACGAAGGCCCCCACAAACAAAGCTCGAGAGTAAGTACTCTAAGGAAACAAGTTAAATAGAAACGTGCTTTACAGAAATAACCTCGCCACAGTCATGTTCAAAAATTAATTCCTGTCGTAAGCAGTCAAAATTCCTGTGATATTTCAACAAACTTCGTCGTATATATGGGGCATTCCACGTCAAATCGACCACTTTGAAACCCGATCCCTTTCGATTTCGCTGAATTTTTTTTATCTGTTTCTACTCCATTAAAGACGGTTCTTAGAATTTTTTCGAATTTTTTCACCCAACCAAAAAATAGTTATGAATTTTTCAAAAAAATGGCTTTTTTTTTTAATAAGCTATAACTTTATCAAAAATTGACTTATCGGAACAATTTCTTTTTGAAAATTTTTGTTTTCAAATGTACTTTTCAAAAAAACAAAATAGAACAAAATTATTCTAAGTTATCTTCATTGTTTTTTTTTCTTTTTTTGGGAAAAACCAAAAATTTCTCGATGATTACCATTTTTGATTTTTTTCATTTTTTTTTATCAAAATCATTGACATTTTTCACTCATTCTCAAATTTTTCTAGAGTGGTGTTCTTTCGATTTCTATTTTTTTTTAATTGAAAAAAAAAAATTCCAATTAAGCTTAATTTTTACAACACTATTCTGGAAATTGATGGGGATATTTAAAGGACCTTAGAGTTCAAGAGAAAAAAAATACATAAAAAAAAGTAGTAATCATCGAAAAAATTTTGATTTTTTTCGAAAAAATAAGAAAAAAAAATAGAAGATAATTCTGAATCATTTTTTTCTGAAAACTACATTCCAAAACAAAAAAATGAAAAAAAAAGTTGATTTTTGGTCAATTTTTGGTCCTTTTTTAGAGTAAAAAGTTAAAAATTAGTTTTCAAGACTCTTTTTACTGTTCGAGGTTCTACAGCTAGCGACATCTATGAACACTCTGATTATTTACGAAACAAATGATTTCGCGCCATCTCTATAAATAATACTGAGCTACCTAAACATCTGTTCTTCGTTGCTGATTTCATTACAACCATCGTAATACAACGTCTTTTTGGTGAACAGGCTTTTTACGTCAAATATTAATTATTCAGTGATTGTTATGATGAAAAAAGTTAATTTTATTGTTTAATCGCTGTGCTTTATATAATTAAATAGAAAACTCATATAATATGAAAAAAAATCCACGATTTGACCGTTGCTTCAACCCGTTTAACCTAAAAAATCATTCAAAAACAAAAAGTTTACAAAAAGCAAATGCATTTATTCAAGAAAAATTGGATATATTCGGTACATATTTCTTATGCATTGATTGTAAACAAAGAGCTTATTCGGACGCAAAGCAACTCGAAACGACCGCTGATAAAAATAGTGATACTGAGGACGATGATCAAAATATTGATAATGTTGATATTGCTCATGACAACATCAATATTGAAGACGACGTCGAAGCTGATATCGATAATCACAATGTCGATACAAAAGACAGCAAGAGTGACTTGCCATACAATTTTTCTTTGGAAAATGCAAGTCAAGAAACTGACTTGCTTGAATCTCTCGGTAACGAAAACGAAAACGATCATCTACCAATCAATGTACTGAGCTCTTATTTACTCTTCTCAGAATAAAATATAATTTTCTATTGCAGGATCGCTGTCTTTTCGTACGAAACCTTTCCCATCTCAACCATCCCAACCGAGTTCGGCTTCTGAAATCAGTATTGAAACTCAGTTACCAGTGATAAATAATGCTTCGCATTTTTTGAATCAATCACCAATTTCGTCGAAGAAATTGCATGATAGCCGTTATTTGGAACGTAAACTCAACCGAATTACTTGCAACTTGAAAAAACTTTTTCGTCTTGATGATTATGGTGAATCGGATTTAAATATCGATTTAGCAGACTTTCTAAATTTAATCGACCGTTTGAAAGTCAAGTTTAATGATCAGAATACAACAACAGCAGAAAAAGTTCAAATTTTGACTTTGTTTCCATTGGAATGGAGTGAAAGACAAATTTGTAATATGATGAATACTTCAAGATACATGGTGAAAGTTGCAAAACAGCTATCTCAACGTATCGGGATTCTTACGATACCTGAGTCTAAGCTAGGTATATAGTACTGCAACCCTAAATCGTTCCTTATTCTCATAATATAACAATTGTAAAATCTGTTTAATCATTAACTTCACAGGACGAGCGATTTCTGAACATTTAAAACTAAAAATTTCTAATTTTTATTATAATGATGACGTTAGTGTTAACATGCCTGGCAAAAAAGATTTTGTTTCGATAAAAAATGAAGATGGAAGTCGAACACAAGTTCAAAAACGGCTCATTCTTTCAAATTTGAAAGAATTATTTCGACGCTTTAGAGATGAACATTCGGATGAGACAGTTGGTTTTTCTAAATTCGCTTCACTACGTCCGAGAAATTGTGTACTCGCTGGAGCAAGTGGCACACACTTGCTCCAGCGAGTCTGTGTATGCGTTATTCATCAAAATATAAAACTGATGATGCTTGGTAATTAACTATTTACTAATACGATTAGATTGTCTTCGTTATTAATTGCTGAGTAATCGTGAAATATTTGAAAAATTCTTTTGATTTTAGGTGCTAATTTGAGTACATTAACAAAAGAACTGATTCATCCATAGTTTCACTACGACGATTGCTTAAGCCGTATAATTTGTGAGTCTCCATCTTCTGACTGCTATTTCGATAAATGTGGCTATCGTCCAGGAACTGAAGCACTGAGTGACATCTTAAATGATATTTTCAATCAGAATAATATCCAAACTATTACTTACAAATTTTGGATGTCAACACCACGCTGTAGCCTTGAAACGCGTCTAAAATCTTCAGATGAATTCGTCGAGCAGTTTTGCGCTGATGTAAAAGTTCTTTTTCCTCACGCATACGTCGCCAAACAACAAGCCAATTTTTTTAAATCTTTGAAACAGAATTTGAAAGATAATGAATTTTTGATTGTTTGTGATTTCGCCGAAAATTATGCTTTTGTGATACAAAATGCTGCATCCGGTTTCCACTGGAACAATAACATGGCTACAATTTTTCCAGTGGTGATTTATGTTAAAGATGGTGAAGAAGTGTCTCACAGAAGCTTAGTCATTATATCCGATTGTAACAATCATGATGCAGTGGCAGTGCATGTTTTCTTAAAAATTATAACTAACTTCGTGAAAAATATTTCAACAAATGCTGGAAAAATCTATTATTTTTCGGACGGCGCACCACAACAGTTTAAAATTTTTTTTAATTTTGTAAACTTGTACTATCACTATGACGATTTTGGGATTTCGGCTGAATGGCATTTCTCCGCTACTGCCCATGGAAAGGGCCCGTGTGACGGAATCAGTGGCACGGTAAAGAGAATGGCTGCACGAGCAAGTCTCAAATTACCTGCAGATCGTCAAATAACAACTCCATTCGAGCTTTTCACATGGGCTTCTCAGCCAAATAACTTGCCAAACATTGCAATTCAATTTTCACCTCTTGATGATTATACTGTAGCAAGTGATAGTTTAGTGAGTCGATTTGCTAAAACAAAATCTATCACTGGAACTCAAAAAGTGCACTGTGTTATTCCTAACAAAGATGGCTGCCTCATGGTCAAAAATTTTTCAAACTCGACGGAATCAAAATTGTGCAAATTATTTAAACGCACGAGGAAATAAAATTTGTTGTTAAGTTGAGGATTATTGTACATAAAAGATTATGATTCTCTAATAATCTATACTATCAGGTATATTTAGTATGTGAGCGTAGAAAAAAAATTATTTTAAAAATCCGAAAATTGACAAAAATCAACTTTTTTCATTTTTTTGTTTTGGAAGGTAGTTTCTAGAAAAAAAATTTTTAAAATGATTCAGAATTATCTTCTATTTTTTTTCCTATTTTTACGAAAAAAATAAAAATTTTTTCGGTTATTATTACTTTTTTTATGTTTTTTTTTCTCTTGAACTCTAAGGTCCTTTGAATATCCCCATCAATTTCTAGAATAGTGTTGTAAGAATTAAGCTTAATTGGAATTTTTTTTTTTCAATTAAAAAAAAAAATAGAAATCGAAAGAACACTACTCTAGAAAAATTTGAGAATAAGTGAAAAATGGCAGTTTTTGATTAAAAAAAATGAAAAAAATGAAACATGGTAATCATCGAGAAATTTTTGTTTTTATCCAGATATAGAAAAAAAACAATGAAGATAACTTAGAATAATTTTTTTCTATTTTTTTTTGAAAAGTATATTTGAAAACAAAAATTTTTAAAAAAAAATTGTTCCGATAAGTCAATTTTTGATAAAGTTATAGCTTATTAAAAAAAAAGCCATTTTTTTGAAAAATTCATAACTATTTTTTGGTTGGGTGAAAAAATTCGAAAAAATTCTAAGAACCGTATTTAGTGGGGTAGAAACAGATAAAAAAAATTCAGCGAAATTGATTCGATTCTTGGCAGAGATGCTGCTCGAAATGACAAATCGACAATTTGGACGTGGGCACTATTATGAAAGGAGTGCACGAGGTGGCCGCGGAGGCAGAGGACGGCGTCAACAATATTAAATGTATTTTCAGTTTAGTTTCCTGAATTTTTGTTTTTTCCAATAAACTTAAAAAAATTTCCAAAATACTTTGATAAAATTTCCAAATAAGAACTTCCAAAAGTATTAATTGATTTTTGGCTACTGATCCAGGCGGTGTAGAGGAAAAAAAATTGGAACAAGCGAAGAGGAATCCCTTTTATATAAAGTAGGGTTGTGACGCATAAATTAGCTGTTCATTGTCATTGCTTTTCCGCGATTCTGATTGGTTCGCTATGACGTTGCAAGCAGCTCGCGTCTCATGTTAGAGTTCAAGCGAAATTATCACTCTGAAATTATTCTGTCTGCTCTCAAATATCACAATGACAACTGGTCCTTAAAAATATCTATGACAAATCAAATTTGTTTTTGACAAGTTGGGAATAGGAAAGAACAATAGCGAACGAGAATTATTTTTAAGAAATCTCGAAAAAGGTAAATAAAACATTCTGATGATTTCATTAATGTTGACGTTAATGTCGCTATTAAAAATAACGGTAGGCAAGAAGTTGACGAACGCGAAGTGCGCGTCTAAATCACCTAGGTAAGTTAAAAGTCCACCAAATCATCGTATTGAATTTTGTAAAATTTCTCGTTATAAATTCGTCCCCTGATAGTTTGCCGTAAAAGCTTAAAAAAAAGTTTGCCAACATTTCCTTACTTTTGAAAAAAAGATACTAAAACTACAGTACAAGTTTTGTAAAAAGAAAATTATTGCATTCCAAGAACAAGAAGTTCCAAAATAGTTTTTTATTCAAATCGTTAATAAATTTTTAAATTACAATTGAGGCACTCTGCGTACAGCGATGGTTTGTATCACTCTGCGTAATCGTCCAATGGTTTGTTTTTTTCTACGAGTTGACCTCTTTCGTTGCAGTAGAGCCAGTTATCGAATGCGTGAATGAAAATAGCGTTACGATTATATAAGGGCTATTAAAGCCCATTGATTATTGTCGGTCCAATTGATTTATTAACAATCTTTTCCGCCGCGCCACGAGCCCCGGGAAGAGGTATCGCTGTTTCTGTCGCTCAGCGGCGCTAGAGCAATCGAAAATGAAAATGTATCTCGAAAACAGGAAAAAGGAAAAAAGGAAATGTATCTCAAAAAACAAATCAAATTTGTTTTTGCCAAGTTGCGTATAGGAAAGAACAATAGCGAACGATAATTATTCTTAACGTATCTCGAAAAAAGGAAGATTTTATTCAAATTTAAGTAAGTAAATAATAATAAATAATAATCTTTTATATAACTTATCTTTTTAATTAATTCTAACGATTTCAATGATATTGAAGATTACTTTAATAAAATTATTTAAAAAAACCTTAGGCAAGAAATTATTGCGCGCAACGCGTGCGTTTAAATCGCCTAGTTTTTATATAATGTAGACTTGTGACACGTGAATTAGCTCGTTCATTGTCGCCGCTTTTCCACGATTTTAATTGGTTCGCTATGACGTTACACGTACTCACATCTCATATTAGAGTTCAAGTTTCATTATGACTCTGAAGTTACTCTGCCTGCTCTAAAATGTCATAATGACACTTGGTCCTTCAAAATATCTATGACAAATCAAATTTGTTTTTGACAAGCTGAGAATCTCGAAAAAAGACGGATTTTATTGAAACTTAAGTAGGTAAATAAAATATAAATAATAAATAATAATCTTTTATGTATTAATCATATTTTAATTCATTCTGACGATTTCATTAATGTTGAAATTGATGTCGTTATTAAAAAATAACGGTAGGGAAGAACCTGACATGCGAAAGCGCGCGTTTAAATCACCTAGTTATAAGTTAAAAGTCGACCAAACATCGTTTCGAATTTTGTAATATTTCTCGTTATAAATTCGTTCCCTGAAAGTTTGCTGTAAAAGCTTAAAAAAAGTTTGCCATATAATTTTCCTTACATACTCTTGAAAAAAAGATAGAAGAAAAGAAGAGGTATCGCTGTCTCTGTCGCTCAGCGGCGCATAAGCAAAGGAGAGCCAGCTATATCGAAGTCTCTGTCGCTCAGCGGCGCATGAGCAAAGGACAGCCAGCTATATCGCTGTCTCACTCGCGCAGTGGCCCGTGAAGAGAGGGTGTAGTCTCGTTCAGCGTGGAGCGTTATGCGTTACGCGTTACGCGATGACGTCACAAATGTAAGGAACCAAAACGTTCAATTTTGATGCACTAATATCATCGTACTGAAGATTGGCTGAACGGATTTACTTGCAATCAAGCCCAATGGAACGAGAAAATTCGAAAAAAATTCAATACCAATATTTAGATTATTTACTCAAACGGTTCGTCCGTGAGACCGATTTGAAAAAATTAAAACGCCCGAAAACCGTCATATTCGAGTATATAAGAGTGCGGCAGGGCTCGCGCAAGCTTCTTCTTTTAATACTTGGCGTCGAGCCGCTACCGCGTCTCTTGATGATGTGCGCGCTGCAATTGATGATGGGCTATTGTTAATTGTTTGACTTTTCTAAGGCATTCGATACAGTTCCGCATGAGAGACTGCTTGCTAAATTCAAAATGATTGGCTTCTGCGATGACGCATTGGAATTTATGTACTCATATCTTTGTGGCAGGTTGCAGGCAGTGGTTGATGATCACGGAAATTGCTCGGAGTGGTTGCATACTTCTATGGGTGTCCTTCAGGGTTCTGTTCTTGGACCAATATTGTTCTCATTATTTATTAATGATATTGGGGGTGTATTAAGACACTCTGATTACATGGTATTTGCTGATGATACTCAGATCTATCTTACGTGTCAGCCTCATGATCTGGTGAATGCTTTGGCTAAAGTTAATACGGATGTAAATGCTATTTCCGAGTTTTCGGTTGTAAATAGATTGGCACTGAATGTAGCGAAATGAAAGGTCATGATTATGGGTAAAAATGCACGTGTTCAGGCTATGGATGTGGCCAGCCTGCCTCCCATTATGGTAAATGGTATCCCCGTGCCTTATGTGCACGAAGTGCGGAATTTAGGAGATATTTTATCGGCGACTCTATCTTGGAACAGCCATGTTTCTGAAATATCAAGGAAAGTGTACTTGTCCCTCTACAAACTGAAATTTTACAGGAACTCATTATCTACTGAACTCAGAATCATGCTTATTATTATGCTTATCTTTCCGCTCATTGATTACTGCTGTTTGGTGTATCATAACTTATCTGAGGAATTGGATCTGAAGCTTCAGCGGTTAGTCAATGTATGTATACGCTTCATTTTCGATTTGAGGAGGGATGAGCACATCACCCCATATCGGCTTCGGTTGGGTTAGCTTTCGGTCAAAAATCGACGCCAGTATTTCCAAGGCATTGCAATTTACAGGGTTGTTCATGGGCAGGCCCCTAACTACATTAGTGCGTTATTCTCTCGAGCGAATAATGCGGATGGGAGGTCTTTGAGGCCCCGAACCGCCACTTTTTGCATTCCAAGACATCGCACGGTGACTTTTCGGGATTCTTTCAGAATCTCATGTTGTTATTTATGGATGCATTGCCGGAGGCGGTCATTTTGGCTCTGAGCTTGGAGGCATTTAAACTGAAATTGTTCTCATTTTTGTTGGAGCAGGGGCGTGCTCGTATGGCGTAAGGCACCTCACTTATATTATGAGTTCTTGGGATCCGATTCGACTCTTATTGAGTCAAATTATGCGTGTATTTTTGTAAGCGAAATTGTAAGCGCATTTTTATTCTTATTATCATTGTTATTTTATTTTAATCTTATAATATAGCTCTAGTTCAGTGCTTTCTGAGCTTCATTTAGTTCTAAGTTTATTGTATGGCTAGCTGTTGCCAGTTTTCTTATGTTTTAGGTCTTAATCTGTCATGGTTTTACTTATTTCCATCTATTTTTATTTTATGTTATGTTATTTTTCATTTTCAATCCATCGCATCTTATTGTAATGTTTTTGGTTTATATTCTTTGCTCAATGCTTTTGATAGATAAGTTTTATGTTATTTTGCTTGTTATTATTTCTGTACTGCTACATTGCCTAATAGTTATTACTAAGGTAAATAAAGCATCAATCAATCAATCAATCTCTCTCTCTCTCTCCCCCTCCCCCTCCCTCCCTCTCTCCCCCCCTCTCTCCCTCTCTCTCTCTCTCCGGCCGCTCTCTCTCCCTCTCTCTCTCTCCCTCTCATGTTTATTCTAGTTTTTTTCTTTCTTTATTATTGGAATGGACATAAATTATCGCTTCGTAATGGAATTCGTTGAATTGGTTTAAGATGATCGTATTATTATAATGTATGATTTGTATCGTGTACTCTCATTTGTTGCTCTTTTCTTATTATTCCCAGAATCTTTATTTTCAGATTGATTTGTGGGTTTTCTTTTTAATAAGTCTTATTCTATTCGGCACATTTAGCGACTCGAAAGTGCATGCGACAAACGTTTGGATTTTTCGAACTCTGGATTTTTTGTGTATGTTGGTCTTTCACAGGAGATTTTCTCGTTAATGTTTTTCGACGTAGTTTTCATTTCTTTTCCTCAATTTTAAAGTACACATTGATATGTCTCTTCCGTCTCATTATATTTTGTTTTCAGCAGATGGAAATTGAAACGAAAAATGCGGTAAACTTTCTGTTTCGCTCATTTTTTTGTGTCGTTATCATGATCTTTCGCCTCATTATCATGTTATACCGTTCTACAAGCAACTTTTCCGATCTTCTTTCTTAAATTACACTCACTCACATGTACACAGTCTCTCTCTCTCTCTCTTTCTCTCCCACTCACTATCCTTCCGACCATCTCTCTTCCACACAGCTCGTTCCCCTCTGGACCTACAGCTGGGTCAGGTCGAGGTAAGGGCGGGGGAGGGGCGTGTAGTAAAAGAGCTAGGGGGCATTCTGGATCAAGTCGTGGCGAGGGGTATGCGGCATCGAGGGCTCCGCTCCCGCGCCGCATACCCCTCGCCGCGACTTGGTCCAGAATCCCCATAGCTCTACTACTATAATAGAATGAAAGGGGTTCTATTTCCATAAAAACATTAAAATAAAGTTCACATGTTTTCGTATTTTTGAAAAATAACAACATTACGGGGGTGAACTACCCCTTATTTCAATTTTCCTATTGCCGTTGCCTTTTCCCTGTTTTATATGTTTTTGCGGATTCAAAATATCACAACAGCTCCGAATCAACGTTTTCTCATGTTGCGAAATTTATACAACACCCTGACGACGATGAACCAGCCCCTCTCGATTTTCCTTTTTATTCATGATTTAAAAATTTCTCCATCTATTTTGTTCAATTTGCTTCCCCTTCATCGACGTTACAAATTTAATGGTTTTAAGCACGTATGCATATTTGCGTTAACCTCAATAGGGACAGGGGGAGTGGGAAAGGGAAGAGCTACTTCTTATTCACTACGATTCCAATTGTTATGTCTGAATAAGTTCCACAAATAGCGATTTGTCTCGCCTATGTACAAGCATATTTTTAATACGAGCTTAAACATATATTGACAAGGGATCAAGAAGAATTAACAGTCTTATAGTCTATAATCGAATTTTATTTGATAAGTATATCGAAAAATGAGGTCACACTTTTCAGGTCCTTAAGCGCCTAGTAAAAAATGTGATTTACATGTGATCCTGTTATCTTATTATATGCTATGGATTTATTTATATTATAATTTCTAGCAATTATGACTCATACGTTGTACAATAATGATAGTAATCAAAAAAATGTTTCAAACACAAAGATTTTTTGCACCATGCACATTTTATAACCGCTATGTGATTGCAATCAGATATTTCACAGTGTGTTGTTGATTGACTGAACCCAAAATTGACAGGATTTTCGAAATATTCCGATTATTCCGTTACATAATTACTTTTAAATCATGAATATTTAAAAAGATCAGTATAACGTGGAGATGACAGTTGATTATGGGTCAGTGATTGCAGATTGATTATATTATTCCTCGAGTGTAAATTTATATCAGCATTCATTACTATAACGAATATCTATTAATATCCATTAATATCCATTAATATTCGAAATCCAAATAGATCAAGCGGTTCAATTTTTCCAGTTGTACCTTTTGGGATAATCATTGTGACGATTTTTTTATCATGAGGGGTGGCTTCGCGAACAACTCTGGTACAGTGTTCACTCCAAGAATCGATCAATAATACGTTGTCACTCCCAACATTAGGAAAAAAAACTTTTTCCATCCAAATTTTAAAATGATCTGATAATATATAACAAATTATGACGTTTGCTGGTCTAAATAATTATTTCTCTACTCTTGGTCCAAATTCACCTTTTGCCTCTTTTAACCCATTAACGACCAAGATCGCTGATTCATGGTGTATGATAAACTCGTATTCGGTGAATATCAAGAGACTCGGTAGAGTCTCGGGACAAGTACATTGACAGCTCTGTCATCTGCTGGCCCGAGACTCGCCGAGACTATATTTTATCTGAATAAAACGATTTCGCGCTGGTGGGGGTAAAATTGGCATGTCATTTTGTCGAATTAAGAAGCTCTCAGGAGCCGTTGGTATTTTGAAAATTGAACTGGAGATTAATAGAGAAATTCTCCTTCGATTGAGCCTAAAATCAGCATGATCGGTAGCGTAATTGCTGAGAAAAAACTTTGCACAGGCTCAAGATTATGCTAAAACTTCTAACCCATCGAAGGATTCGTTGTGTCTGTACATGCGCGTGCACCAACATAAGCAAGGACGATTTGTTGTCTTCCATCTCTATGATTGGTTGCTACCGAATCCACATTATCAAGAGACTGGGTAGAGTCTCGGGACAAGTACATTTGACAGTTCTGTATAGTTAGCAGATGAATTTCATAATATTAGTTTTTTAGTATTGCTAATCTTGGGAATTATTTATGCCATTTATTGACACTAATATCATAATTTTCGAAATAATAGTTTATTGATAATAAATAAAAATGTATTGGGCGTATAGTTAGCAGAATGTAATGCAAAGGTCTTTTTTTTCGCAATCAACTAGAAATCATTTGGGAAACACATTAGTAATGGTAGAATAATTTCCGAAGTAATTATTTTATCACGATAACGCGAAACCTAAGTCAATCAATTATTCCAAGAGAAATCCGCTTTTCTAGGGATTTTCTGGTATACCCCATCTCTCATCGCTCATTGGATATCGCTGCTGAGTGCGTATAGAAGTGTGCTGTGGCTGTAACCCGTCAATTAATTGTAGTTATATCAACCATATCAACAATGAAGAATATCAATTTGATGCGATAACATCGTCATGTGTTATTCAACCTCTTGAAAAATAAGTATGGATGAGTGGAAATCGTACAGCGGAAACGTATACGGGTAACGTAAAAGTCGATAACGAAATAGAACACGTAATATTTAATCTGATCAACGAAGCTGCTTCCTTCAACCTTACCTAATCATTATTTATCATTAATTATAATTAATTATAGTTTTTATATATATATATGGGGCATTCTATACCAAATTGACCTATCAAATGAGTTTGCATCTGCGATTTCGCTACAATTGGGATATGTTTTAGTACATATTGAAAGACATTTCTGTGATTTTTTTCGATTTTTTTCGGCCAATAGCTTCGGAGATATCGATTTTTTGAAAATTTGACGATTTTTTTTTCAAATGCCCATAACTTTTTGAAAAATTCATCAATTTTGGTTTTTTTTTTTTAAATTATTCGTTTTCAAACGTAGTTTATAGAAAAGAAACGAATTAATTTCTTCGCTTCAGTCATCTACAGTTTTTTTTCAATTTTGTGTTGAAATCGCGTTTTTGAAGATGTGTGGGTCCTTCGATTTTTTTTTTTTTATTCTCAAAAAAACTTGACAGAATTTGAAAATTTTTAAGCCTAGTCCCATCGTGGGCCAAGTATTATTACTATATTTTTTCGATTATTGAAATTTTTTTTTTTTCTCGAAAGATTTTTGAAAATTCTAGGAATATCATTCCGAAAGGACTTTAACAACTATTCTAAGAAACATAAGTTCTATAATAAATTTTTCATTGAAAACAATGAAAAAAAAAAAATTTGCACACAATGACAAGTACTTGTTAGGTAATAATTTTATTGTGTATTCTGTGTTTATTGTGATTCACTCTTTCTGTCGTTTAAACAATTTAACTACTTTTCCTTGATCGGATAAGGAAAATTGCTTAACTGTAATTGATTCATCTTTATTTGGAACTACACAATGCAATTTTTGAGTACCCGTCACTGGTTTTGCTCGAATATATCGAGATTGCAGAGTATTTTTGTTTTTTTCATAATCAATATTTGATGAATATCTTATTTCAATAGACGGTAAATTGTTAGGATGTGCAGCCCATTCATACAGCTCTTGAGGTGTCGTGATCTGTCGATCATATGGTAATTGTAAGCTTGCTCGTGATGCTAATCTTTTAATTGTGCCGCCAACGCCATCGCAAGGACCTTTTCCATGTGCTGTGGCAAAAAAGTGCCATTCAGCATCTACACCAAAATCTTTTTCGTGGTAATAAAGATTCACAAAATTTTTAATGTTCTTGAATTGCTGTGGCGCGCCATCTGAAAAGTAGCAAATTTTCTTTGCACTTTTCGATATAGTTTTGATGTATTCGATAACAATTTTAATGAATACGTGAACTGCATCAGCATCATGAGAAGTGCAGTCAGATATTATTACTATACTTCTGTGACATAATTCGTCATCTGTCTTGAAATATATCACCACTGGAAATATAGTCGCCTGTTTATTGTTCCAATGGAATCCAGGCGCTGCATCTTGAATTACAAATGCGTAATTTTCGGCAAAATCACATATCACAATAAAATCATCGACTTCTAATGATTCTTTTTTGTATCTTAGAAATTTTGCTTGTTCTTTAGCAATGAAAGCATGAGGCAAAAGATTAATCATCTGAGAACAAAAATCTTCTACAAAGTCAAATGAACTTTTTGTAAAAGTTTCAAGACTCGTTCTAGGATGAGCAACCCAGTGCTTGTAGGTTATATCATCAACATAGTTGTTGTCAAGCAGATTCACTAATACATCTTCGAGTTTATCAATTCCCGGACAATTTGCACA
Organism: Rhimphoctona megacephalus; assembly: GCA_963989365.1. Classification (NCBI taxonomy): domain Eukaryota; kingdom Metazoa; phylum Arthropoda; class Insecta; order Hymenoptera; family Ichneumonidae; genus Rhimphoctona; species Rhimphoctona megacephalus. The sequence goes on from OZ022419.1 coordinate 4,238,784, forward strand.
TTCGCCATAATAGCAGTTTGTCGAAGGATTTTCGCATATAACGATTTCGAAACAGTCATGATAATCTACTAACGGTTTCGCAAGGTTTTTCGATAATTTGCCCAAGTTACAACCTGAAATCGATTAAAAACAATAATAGTAACTTTTTTAAAGAAAAAAAAAAAAAAGATGAACAGTTAAAGTCCAATTTTTGTATGCTTACCTATAATCATTAGCTTAATGTTCTGGTGCATTGAACAAACACACACGGTATGCGTACCGACAGGCCCAGCAAGAACACATTGCTTTGGACGCATCGAAGCAAATGTTGAAAAGCCAATTTTATAATCCGGATAACGCAGTTTGAAAAGCTGATATAATTCTTTGAGATTTGAAAGAATAAGCCTTTTTTGAATGTGCTCACGTTCGCCATTTTCATTTCGTACGGAAACGAAATCTTTCATACCAGGCATCATCATGCTCATTTCATCATCAACATAAAACTCTGATACCTTCAACTTAATATCTTCAGATAAACGACAGCCTAATCAAAAGGGTTGTAGAATGAGTAAAATTACAAATAATAAAATAATATTAAAAAAGAGTAAACTTTTATTTTTACCTAGCTTTGGATCGCGCAATGACAATATTCCATTTTTTTCCCTCAGGCTTTTAGCAGCTTTAGCTAAATATTTTGTCGAACCCATTACTTTACACATTTTATAAATGGTCCAGTTTGGGGGTAACACAGTGAGGATTTGAATTTTTTGAGATTTGTTAGTATCCTTGTCATGAAACTTCAATTTCAAAGCCTCAATCATTGTCAAATAATCGTCTGAGTCCGATTGGCTTTCAAAACCTTGCCCCAATCCTAATGTGATTGACAAGCTGCTAGCAGTATCGGTGATTTTTGTTTTTAAGTATGTTTCATTGTCTATTTTGTAAGACAATATTGGCGATTGGTTCAACATTTTCAACGCATCGTTAATAACGGGTAGTTGCGAAGCCAAACTTATTTGTGACGAACTACTAGGTTGGGATTCAATTTCTTCACTAGACATCGGCTGTGATTCTAAGACAGAGGAAACGTGAAAATTCGGATGATAAAAAACCGTATAAGGTATTTTTTGACAATTTAAAGATTAAAAAAAAAACAAAAAAAAACCTCATGGTTTACCTCTTATGGGAGATTCGGAAATAGCTTGATTCTCATCATCATCGTCGACGTCCATACCATCACCAGCATCATTGTCAGTCGAATCTTTTGCATGTATAAGATTGAATTGCTTTCTACAGTTCGAACACAAATAGTCGGAACGGAGGAAACTGTGTTTTTTCTGCATGTTTTCTGTGGCTAACCTCAATCCTTTCGTGATATTGTGATTTTTCAATTGAAATGGATTACAACAAGAAAAGTATTTTCTCGAAGTTTCCATGGTACAAAAATTTTGCCTACAACAAAATCAATAATAAATATTTTTGCCACCCGTGCAGGCTAGACGAAAAGCGCGAAGACCAGTTGATAATGTTGTGAAAAACACAGCAGTTTTTTTTAGGTAAAGTTAGGTTTTACCAGTAGCGAAAAAGGCGATTGCCACGCCGCCTGACGGCGCTGTTGTGATGCAAGATGCAAGGTAGCAAGAGTACGACTGTAAAATTCGTTCGTTAGCATTAAAAATCAAAATACCAAATATTTATTATAAGAATGATAACAAAAATGAAAAATACTGTATTTTTAAATATTGATTGATGAACGAAGTGTAATTTTTTGTCATGCGACATATAACGAAAAAATTCAAAAATAGTAAAAATACTTGGCCCACGATGGGACTAGGCTTGAAAATTTTCAAATTCTGTCAAGTTTTTTTGAGAATGAAAAAAAAATCGAAGGAGCCACACATTCTCAAAAACGCGATTTCATTCGATCAAGGAAAAGTAGCTAAATTGTTTAAACGACAGAAAGAGTGAATAAATATTCACAATAAAAATATTACCTAACAAGTAATTATGTGTGTGAATTTTTTTTTTTTTCATTGTTTTCAATGAAAAAAAAAAAAAATTTCAAAAATCGAAAAAATATAGTAAAAATACTTGGCCCACGATGGGACTAGGCTTAAAAATTTTCAAATTCTGTCAAGTTTTTTTGAGAATTAAAAAAAAAAAATCGAAGGACCCACACATCTTCAAAAACGCGATTTCAACACAAAATTGAAAAAAAACTGTAGATGACTGGAGCGAAGAAATTGATTCGTTTCTTTTCTATAAACTACGTTTGAAAACGAATAATTTAAAAAAAAAAAACCAAAATTGATGAATTTTTCAAAAAGTTATGGGCATTTGAAAAAAAAATCGTCAAATTTTCAAAAAATCGATATCTCCGAAGCTATTGGCCGAAAAAAATCGAAAAAAATCACAGAAATGTCTTTCAATAAGCACTAAAACATATTCCAATTGTAGCGAAATCGCAGATGCAAACTCATTTGATAGGTCAATTTGATATGGAATGCCCCATATATATATATATATATATATATATATATATATATATTGTGACGTGGCGATTTTGTTCACGTCACTAAAAGTTGAATATTGGCACGGCACGGGAGGAAACGTCAGGATTTAAGGACGAATTCCTCTCGAGAACATGTTAAGGAGACAAATGCGAGCGTATTTCCGTATTTTAATTTATTTTTGTTTCATTTTTATTTTGTACGAGCGAACGGCGGTTTATGGCGAGAATCACAGAGAGAGAAGGAAGCCAAAATATAGTCGCTGGCAAATATTATCGTTATAAGGGAAGGCAGAGGTCGTCAAGGTCAGCCGGAGTCTTCATCGACGGAACGCTCGAATTGTATCGAGAGTGGTCGCTAGCTCGAAGCCCTCACCCGGAGCTGTCTAATCTCGAGAGGTGCGTCCTACAGCATCGGGAGTCTTCGGAAAATCTCGGTTATCAAGGGTCATCGCCCGTAATCGAAACGTTCTGCCGAAATTCGAATTTGCGAGAATGTTCGAGAAGAATCTAGACTCCGCGAGTAGGCGAAGGGAGTTGGGGGGGCTAGGACCCAAAAGTATAAAAACGCGTTACCGTAATTTATCAAGGACTTTTCGTATCGATCTCAACGGAACCTGACGTTTTCTACCGAGCCGTCGTCAACCCTTAACAAGAATCCGACGTAACCGGAATTATCGAGAGAAAATATTATCCGTGGTCTTTTTCCGGATTTTCTTCTACTGAAACCGTAGCGGTGAGCCGTCGTTTCGCTTTCATTATTGTTTTGTTGAATTTTGTAATGTTGTAAAAGCGCTTTAAAAATTGTCGTGATCGTGTGACGATCTATTGAGTTTATCGAATTAAAAAGCGATATTGTTTCGGGGTACGTTCGCTTTTGAGTAGGATTTTTTATTTAACGTTTGAACACGGTATAATATCGACTGTGTTTTCCGTTGTCTTAATTATAGAATTGCCGAGAGGAATTCAACCTTGATTTTAGTCGACGAGAGTCCTTAGTTTAAGAATTATTGTTTAAATATCGAGACGGTTAATTAACGACGAAGACTTGTAATACTAGATTGTCTATAATTTATTATTGTAATTTGATTAAAAACAACTTTGTTAATTACGCAAATCTCGAGACAGACGAGATATTATATATCATGTTTTTTTCGGAACGTTAATTTTGCAATATTAATTATGATTAGTTTATTTAATAAATAACTTTTGTTATTCCGAAATTGTTTCTTTTGTTTTATAATTTATTTTGTTTTGTTTAACTCCGCCCCTCTGCCAAATCGTTAAATAATACGGCTACGACCGGGTAACCACCTTTATTTATTCTCGATAACTCACAATAAAATTTGTTTAAGATTTTTCTTAAGCTGGCGTCCAAGAGGTATCGAGAGTAAATATATTTTGTGCGACTCTTGGAAAAAGTCGTTACAATATATATATATATATATATATTAGGGTGGTTCAAAAAAAATCGATATTTTTTTTTTCGCGGGCCTCAACGGAAATTGTTAGTACATAATGAAAAACTAGTTTTTGCAAAATTTTAATGGTCTAAAAAATTTTTTAGATAGTGCTCAAGCGACTTTTCCATATTTTTTTCTATTTTTTGTTGAAAATCACGACATGAAATTTTTTTTATTCTGCTCTCATAGCGGAAAGTGTTAGTGCTTGATGAAAACGTAATTTGTGCAAAATTTGATCACTCTTAAAAAATTTGAACAGCTGCCTCAAGTAATTTTTCTGCATTTTTTTTCAATTTTTCGATAAAAATGACGAGATAATCAAATTTTTAACTACAAAAATCAATTTTTGGCTTCCTATTAAAACGAGAGTCGTAAATATTTGATGAGACTATTTTCTCAAAACTTTTTACTTCAAAACATTTTTTAAGCTAACTTAAGCGGATTCTTATTTTCTTGTACTTCTAGCTAAAAAGCATGTCGAAAGATAATAATAAATAGAACAATTTCAAAAGATGTGTTTGAAAACACGTATTCCAGATAATAGCATACGAGTATCTATAAATTTACGTGCTTTCTTCGAAGATGCAGTTGAAAAATAGTTGCTCTTAACCAATTAATTCGACTTATTTTTATTACCAATTTCATTGTTAACTTTTGCTGAAATTTCCTCCGTTTCCAAGTTTGATTCTTTAGTAATCCATGATATAGATTCTCTTCGATTTGTTCGTTGATCAATCAAAAATTCTTTTTGTCTTTATGTGAGACTGTTGTGAATATTTTTTTTTGCAATGTCAAATAATGCATCCAACTGTTTTTGAAAGACATTTTCATTCAACGTTTGAGTTGGATTTTCCCGTAAATGATTTTTTTTTTAATGCCGTCCACTCCAAGCGCAATTTTCTGATTTTTTAAATATTGACGCAAGGTCGAGACGTTTCTATTCCGGTTTCGCTCCAAATATTGTTTATTTCCCCGATAACTTTTTGTGCACTCTCTCGGATAGAAAATTTAAGAGTTTGATGGTAATAAAAAAATAGACCCAAAGCTTCCCTATTTGTGGGTAATTTTCGTTTCACAAATTCTTCGATTTCCGTCCTGACTAAATAAATTTGACGACTCTTACTATCGTCAAAATGCGCAGTCATTTTTCACGTTACATTTTTTTCGTTTATCGACATGTGCCTCACTACAACAACTACTGGAAACAATTCATTGAATCGCGAAAAGAAAACTTACGGACAGTGGAACAAACAATGGCGCTGTAGCTTCAACAGCACCGCGGTTTGTATCGCACGCGTTCGTATGACTTTATTTACTTCAAAACAGCACACGCATATTTTTCACACTTGTTAGACGGTCAGGAATGTAAATACCAGGTGACGAATCGAAACTCAATCGTTGAATGAAAAGCTCTTTGACAAAACGTTGAATGCATTATTTTACATCTCAACGAATAATATTTATGAAGCTCTGATACAAAGACAGAAGGTTTTTTAATTAATCATCGAATAGGTTGGGATGAATCTATCTCATGTGTCTTTGAAGGATTAAGCAAAGAAAATATAAGCAGAAGTTAACGAAGAAATTAGTGATGAAAAAAAGCGAATTGCATGGTTTCTGTTTGGGCGTTACTGTAACAATATTTTGACATCGAACTTTTTTTTACACTCAACATAATATAATAAATATATAATGGACGGAAGAAAAGATTTTTAATTATATAGAATGTACTGAAACAAAACATGTGAGCTTGTTTGGGAAACGTTGTCCACGTTTGCTGGCCTATAACAAGTGGCCCAAATCTTCAAAATAGGATGGTAAAAAGAATCGTACGTCGTAGTTCAGCAAAATTAATGTTTTGTAATTGATAATAGAATAAATTATTATGACGTTATTTTTTTCTCTATTCTACCAGGAATTTCATCCAAGAAATGATTATAGAGTTTCTGGCATTGGGGTATATTTTTTTTAACATCGTTCTGCAAATAGCAATTCATGTAAAGCCGTTTAGTGGGATGCTGAATTAAGTTTTTCAATTCTTTTATGCCACATACTTAGAATACATATTTTTTAACGCATAGCTCGAAATCATTCTGTTATCATTTATCATGATTTTTAATTGAGTACACAAGAAAATGGAAAGCAATCGATTGAGCTAATTGAAAAAACTTTTTGGAGCATTAATGCTTGAAAAAATTATGTTTTCATCAAATACTTATACCTCTTATTATGAAAGAAAATTAAAAATTAACTAATGTAGTGAAAGATTCGATTATTTCGTGATTTTTAACCGAAAATTGAAAAAAAAATGTGAAAAAATTATTTGTGGCAGCTGTTAAAATTTTTTCAGAGCATCCAAATTTTGAATGAATAACACTTTCATCAAGCACTGATACTTCCTGCTATGAGAATAAACAAAAGAATTTTCATGCCGAGATTATCAACAAAAAATATTTTAAAATACCAAAAAGTCGCTTGAGCACTATCTAAAAAAATTTTTAGACCACTTAAATTTTGCAAAAATTAGTTTTTCATAATGTACTAACAATTTCCGTTGAGGCCCGCGAAAAAAAAATATATCGATTTTTTTTTAACCACCCTAATATATATATATATATGTGTGTGTGTGTGTGTGTGTGTGTGTAAGAGATGTATATATTGTAACTTTTCGTTAATTGGGTCCTAGCCACGCTTTCTTTAGGAGTGTTAAGGATAGGATTTAACGATATGAATTCGGTGATAATTTTAATTGTAGAGAAATAACAATAATTGATAGAATTTAATCGACTCGAGAGTTTTCTAGCTTTTATGATTCAAATTTTATGTAATGCGATCACCACATTAGTGATGTTTTTTAATGGCCTCAGAATTGGATCTTGCTTTCATGTGCAAATGAGAATCGATCCTTCATCACTGGCATTAAAATGAGGTGGATCGCTGCTGAAAACAAAGAAAATGAAAGAAAGGAAATTTATACTGAAAAAATGTTACTTTTTATGTTTTGGGTTTTCAGTCGTGTTAAGGATGGAGATTGCAAATTAATAATCTGAAAGTATTATTTATTGAGTGGATTTTGAAGGTTTTAGGAGAGGCAGAAGGCCGGGAAGGTAGTAGGCAAATATGAATTATGAGGAGTTAAATCGAGGAGCGTGGCTAGTAGCAATTGTGTTGCTCTCTTTTCCTCCTGAGTGCTTTGTACTTATGTGAGAGAGAAAATATTATTCGAGACACGATAAGCGCGACTGAATTCCTTTATGACTTCACTTTTAGTTAATTGAACTGAGAGAAATGCTGAAATTAAATGAATTGTATTTTTGTCAGAAAAGGAGGCAGCGATGCGAATAAAGAGAAATAAGAAATAATACTTCTTCTGAATATCACGATAGTGAATGTAAGAATTTAATGCTCTGAATAAATTTGATTTTAATAATATAAGAATCGATTTGATGCCTTCGGGGACCTTTGTCCTACGCCTTCGTCGTGGGCAATAGACGAAGCCTAAAAATCTTAACGATCGGAAAAGAAATTAATTCTCAAACGAAGAAAGTCTTCGGAGATTCGAATTTTTAACCAAATATGATTTTTAACGGGGACAGCGGGACTTTGAGAAGAGAATTGCTTAATTTTCTCTTCTCCAAGAGCCAGAGAAGCTGACTGAGCCAACTTGTCGATCAGGATAGTCCTCAGTGGGCAAATCCCCGATCTCATGGCCTAAAAAAGTACTTTGTACTTCTGCTGAATCGTTGCCGAAGCAATTCAGCTAAATCGTCAGTGAAGCCGACTATGAACAATCTAAAATTGTCGAGGAATCTCGGATTCCCGTGTCATCCTAACCTGTACGCGAGTGTACTGAGTGATAGTAACAAGTCGCATCGATAATTGTTGTATTATCGTGCGGTTATCGCGAAATTGTGAGAGAGAGATTTAGTTAATGGGGAATTCTTCAGATCGTAAATTGACATGTCGACCTCACAACCATTTAGTTGTTCGCGAGGTTTATTGGGTGAATCGAGGAGGTTGACATACCGTGATTGATAATTTTACGAACTAACAAGTTAATTCAAATTAACGAAAATAAAAACTCGTCTCTAATTTTGCTAACAACCTGACTTAGTGGTCACCATGCTACTTTCCAATCTTTAAGGTCATCAGCCAGTGCAATACTGGGAACTTCCAGAAAGATTGGATTCCTACTCACGATCTCAGGATGAAGCGACGTATGGAGCTAGGCAATCATTTTAATTGGTGATGATGCTGCTCCGGAGAGTAATTGTAGATTGTTAAATCTTGAAGAATTTTATGGTGAAAAATGACCCAGATTGGTGCTCTGCACGCCCTTAAATAATCTCAGCCGCGATAGGGGAATCCTCCCTTCCTTGACCAGGTTGAGATATTCGTTCGGGAGTATCACGTGATACGAGAAGAAGGGGTGCCTCGAGATGTTCGGGGGCTTCTCCCGGATGCCTGGATATTGTTAATTAACAATATCCCTTCTCCTTGTGGCTATCGCGAGCGCTGGGCATTCTCGTTTGTATCAGGCTTCTATAATCACCGAGTTGGTATTCGGTGATCTCCCTGATTTTTGAAGATAGAGAGAGACAATGATACGTTCGAGTGAGGTACCCTTGTGATGTACTGTGCGTTGGGATTGGCACAATTAGAAGCTAGCGCGCTAGTCATAGGGCAGCGTGATGAAGAGAGAAGAAGAATGATAAGCGAATTGCGCGGTGACTCGAGCGTCCCGGGAGCGCGTGGGCCGTGACTACGAATGGATGGAGAAACATCGATACCCAATAATATTTGGACATAATTAGGGCGATGGCCGATTGACAGGCCTCGCACCTTCATTGTATTCGTAGTACTGAGATTGTGTAATGCCTCTTCACCGATTCTGCTTTCCTGTGGCGAGACCGGCGGTAACGTCCCGTTACAATATATTATATGTAAGAGAATCGAGTAATTTGATAACTGTAAAAATAGTAGGGTGGGTTTGGGTCATCTTGCGGTTGTTTTTTGAATAGTTGGACATGTGGAAATAGTATTTTTACATGTCCAACTATTCAAAAAACAACCGCAAGATGACCCAAACCCACCCTACTATTTTTACAGTCGTCAAAGTACACGAATAACTCTTAGAAATTTTTCTACCAACTATTTTTACCAAAAGTCGTCAAAGTACACGAATAGTAGTTGAATGACTTAGAAAAGTCATTCAACTACTCGATTGTCTTACATGGTAGCATGTCTAAATATCACAGTCAAAATTCACACGACAAAATATCATGGACAAAATATCACCGCGACAAAATATCACGTCGACAGTATATCACAGCCAGGCATGAATTTATTGATGCTCAATGTTGCGTGTGTATGCTGTGAGTGTTGTACATGGCAGAATGTATAACGGTTCGCAGTTAAGTTATAGTGGAGGTGATTCCTGATATAGACGGACTATTGTATGTAGAAATCGGAAAAAACTTTAAAAAAGTAAAAAAAGAACGCCAAGTATTAAAAGATCACGACCTTAGTTATAAAATGACCATTCAATATTTTTTCTGTTATTACTTAAAACTTCACCTCACCTCGAAAAAACCGAGCAATAAAGGTTTGTCCTTAATTTCCAGAAAATGAAAAAAATATTAACATCCATTCCACTCCCGTAATACGCAGAACAGTACTTTATCTCGAAAATGATGATCAATAATGTTCTTTTTGATTTTGAAAAAAAATTGAAATTCCACGATTCTTATTTCACTATTGGAATATGCTTAAAGTTACTTTATCCTGAAAAACAAAACATACTAAAGAAATTTCGGTATTAATTTTCAAATAAAAACGTATTCGCATCTTTTATTTTGTTATCCTGATATGTGAGAAGTTACTTTACACCAAAAAAAGATCTCGCTAGAAATTGTTGCCCATGATTGAAAAAACAATGAAATGATTTCTTAACCCAAGACGGTCACACCTCATGAGAATCCCGTGGTGGTCACATGGGATGTGTCACACCCCAAGCACTTTAGAGCGCTGTAGCATTTCGTAGAATGATTTTGAGGGCTCAAGAAAATTTGAGAACATATTGGTAACAGTGTCGGATTTGGGGATTTTCCAAGAAAAATTCCAGCTCGAAAATGGCCTGGGGTGTGTCACACCCCATGTGACCGTCTTGGGTTAACATAGCCAAGAATGGTGAATGAATTACGGGTTTCTGCATGGAATCATGTACACCTTGAATGGTACCTACTAAAGGTTGTTGTCGCCTCAAGGGCTTCAAGAATAATTCTGCGAATATAAAGAAATTGTTATTCTGATTTTATGCTAGCTAAGGACTTATGAACATACAACAAAATTTCACAGAAAATGATACAAAAAACAATTACATATAAAAGTGCAAATACGCGTACAAATGCACGCATTGTATCTACACGTATGTACCACACAAATTCATTGCAAAGATTACACACAAACTTGGCGTGCATGGTTTTTAATTTTTTTTTTTATTTTTATTTGAAAATTAATACCGAAATTTCTTTAGTATGTTTTTTTTTTTCAGGATAAAGTAACTTTGAGCATATTCCAATAGTGAAATAAGAATCGTGGAATTTCAATTTTTTTTCAAAATCAAAAAGAACATTATTGATCATCGTTTTCGAGATAAAGTACTATTCTGCGTATTACGGGAGTGGAATGGATGTTAATATTTTTTTCATTTTCTGGAAATTAAGGACAAACCTTTATTGCTCGGTTTTTTCGAGGTGAGGTGAAGTTTTAAGTAATAACAGAAAAAATATTGAATGGTATATAACTAATATAAATGGTAATAACTAAGGTCGCGATCTTTTAATACTTGGCGTTCTTTTTGTACTTTTTTAAAGTTTTTTCCGATTGATTTCCTATCTTTTTGATAAACAAAATGGTAAAAAAAATGTCTCATTCTGAGATAATGATTTATTGGATGATTTTTTTAAATTGAGTAACTTCCTTCATATGAAGAAAAATCAAAGTCCTGAACAGTAGATTCTTCCATCATTGACGGACAAAAACTGTTGAGTCGGTTTTAATCGAGGTGAATAAACTTGATACATGAAATGGAAAGAGAATGATGGTTATAAAGACATAATAGTGATAACAAGATAGTTATAAACACAATTTTTTTTGCAAAGTAATATCAGGAATGTAAGATGGTCATTTGATAACCAAGGTTACAATTTTTTAATATATGGCGTACTTTTTTATATCGTTCCAAAGTATTTTCCCATAGATATCAGTTTTTTTTGAAAAACGTGATATCTACTGATGTTTCAATATACCTGAAAGGAATTGCACGCTCCCGGTAAAAATGTGCCATGTTATCATGGAACTTTAAGCTGGATGACATGGACGAGAAAATTCGAGAAAAGAATAACAAAGATGTTATTAAAAGTTTTTTTTTATTAATATATGGAGTAATTCTTACACTTTCTCGGTTGCTCATGAAATACAGATAAGTTAAGGGATAACACCACTGTGACGGCTTCAAAAAATCGATTTTTTGAAAACCATTTTAAAAAATCTAAAATACTTTTAAGATCGAAATGCCGTTGGACCCAGGTCGAAAAAATAATTATTTTCGTAGATATTGAATATTTTGTGGAGCGGTGCAGCGGTCCGCGACGCTCGGGGTCCCGCGCAGCTGGGCGCTGGTGACGGCGATTCTAAAACCTTTCTGGGCATATCGAATAGCGATCCATACGACGGTTTCGAGATAAAAAAAAAAGAGTGCATCGATCATGTACAAAAACGTATGGGGACGCGCCTCCGCGAAATCGTGAAAAAAAAGGATTGTCTGGCAGAGGAAAGCTCACCGGAAAATTGATTGACGAGTTGAGCACATATTACGGCTTGGCTATTCGGAGGAACAGCGATGATGTTGACAAAATGAGGAAGGCAATTTGGGCAACTATCAAACATAAAATGTCCACAGACAGTGAGCCACAACATGACGATTGCTCGGAAGGAGCCGAGTCGTGGTGTTCGGGGCAGCGCGCGGTCGCAAATGTCTAAATATCGCCATAAACCGCCTCTTCCTCAGGAAATATTGGAGGCAATTCAGCCAATCTTCGAAAATTTGAGCAGGGACGATTTGCTGCAGCGTTGTTTGGACGGTTATACGCAAAACAATAACGAAAGCTACAATAAATCAGTTTGGGCAATAGCCCCCAAGTGCCAGTCCGGAAGCAAAAAAATCATTGATATTGCAACTGATATCGCGATATTAGTGTTCAATGATGGCCTGAGAAGTTTCATGAAAATACTGGAGACGTTGGGGATAACCATCGGCCCAAATTGTTTCAACTTTTGCGTTGAGACCGACGCAGCGCGGATCCAACTCGCGGAGCGCTCGCTCACAGACGCTGCAAAAGAAGCGAGAAAAGCCTTAACAAGTTCGAGGAAAGAATCAGGAGACAACGATTTGCTTCTTGAAGGCCAGCTATATGGTGCCAGCATCGCTGATTGAAAGTAAATAATTTTTTTTTTCAATTTATAACATAAATTAGCAAACCTAAAACTTTGAACGCGTTTTTCTCAAAACCACTTTTTTGAGTGCGGCACGCAGCAGAACTCAAGCAATTTTTATCCGATCGACTTCAAATTTTTACTGTATCAATAAAAGTAGATTATCTAGAGAAGTACATAGGATTTTTTCGACATCTCATTAATTATAAAAGTTATAGTCTATTTTCGACGAGAAATTTTGCGCAAAAATCATTCTTTAATTTCAAAGGCGTGCCTATTTTTTAAAAATCAATATTTTTCCAAATCCCTATGTATTTCTCTTCAAAATATCATATTATTAACGAAAACACTCGGTATTTTTTTTCAGATCGACGTTGAAGAGAATTCTGCTGCGTGCCGCGAACCACTGCGGAGATGACGCGAGAGCTTCCCCAGCGCCACCATGCGGCGTGAAAAATGTGAAAAAATTTTCTTTTGATACATTAAGGCGTCTTCTCACTTTGGAAATTTAAAAAAATCGATTTTTTTTTTTTTTAAATTTTGAAAGTACATATCTTCAAAAATGTCATCTCGAAATTTCATAAAGATCGGACGAGTCTAACTACATTTTTTGGCGACCATTAGGTGACTACCTGAGAGTACCCGGCGATCCCTCCAAAACTTTAAACGCAGTTATCTCAAAACAAGGTTTTTCGGTGCTTTGTTGATGAAATTTCGGAAACTATCCGGCCGATTGTCATGAAATTTGAATGACATATGCTTCATAGTTATGGCTATAGCGCATATCATCAGATTTTTTAAATTTTGATTTTAAGAATTTTTTTTTTACAAAAAACTGCAAAAAAATCGTGGTTTTTTTTTACTTTTTCGAAAAACGTGCGCCATTTTGTTATTTTCGCGAATATCAAAAATCTGATGATATGCGCTATAGCCACTGACATACTGAATCTAAAACAGTTTTATTTTTTTGTTTCAGACGACCCGTCTCGGAGATACCATCAACAAGCCACGACCATAACATTTTTACACGGGTTTTTCAATGCTACTGATGTATTATAATAATTGTTTAAAAAAATAAAATAAAAATTTTTTCATGTACTTGAAAGATGTGTTTATTACATAGGATCCGTTTTATCCCATAATTTTAAGCAAAAATCCTCGAAAAAAAATCGCAAAAACAGCCTATTTTTGAGGCGCTTAAAGTGAGAAGATGCCTTAATAAACAAGAAACAAAACGCAAAAAAAATTTTTCAAATATCTCTTTTTTTCCCACAAAAAAAAATTCTTGAAAAATGTGAAAAAAATAGGGGGTCACAGTGGTGTTGTCCGTTAAAAACCCCTCATTAGTTTATTTCACATCATTTTTAACTGGAACTTAAACTTAAAGAAATGAGTGTTGGTGATAATAAGAATTAGCCAGACAACAATGAAGCTATGCACAGTTTCAATTTTTATTTTCTCTTACCGATAAAAAACGTAACATATGACACCAGTTTATGTATATTGAGGTTTACAAGAAAGATGCGTTATCTGACGAAGTGTTGAGTAAAACGCTATGGATTCTATAAAATTAGAAAAGGTTCAACTTATCATCAGTTCTCTTATTCGAAAATCAATAATTAATTCTTTGCCAGGATAATATAATAGTAAATAAAACATAGAAAAATGTTTTTCTCTCCAAAAAGTAGAGATCATTACGATAGACTACCTAATGAGTAAAAAATGCTATACATCGGTATTGCCGAGTCTCGTAAAATTTTTCGAGATGGCTTTACCGTATGAGAACATCCACATGATTTTATAGTGACACGATGAATTCCTGCGAAACTAATTCTCGGATACAGCATAAATTTTAATAAATTTCAAGCTGTTATGTACGAGTCATACAACGATCGTACAGAATTTTGGATGTCTCACTCGTAGTCGCAATGCCCGCGTGTCCATTTAACAATGAGCAGACGCAATGATTATAACGATGTTACAGCTTCATTCATAACTGGAATGTAGTCAAATGACAAGAAATGAATTATTGCTATTTTTTTCATACTCCAACTGATGAATTTCAAGATAGATCAATCAACAACCATGTCTCTTGAACGAGACAAATTTGAAGTTGGTAATAAGACAAACTGTTAAACATACGAAAAGGTTTTTATCGTTAAAATCTTCTTAAAAATATATACAGAGCTCGCTAATATGACTCAGGACCACTTATTACATTTTGTATGCGAATGTAAAAGACAACATTCGATTTGTGAAACTTACATAGAAAGTAACGAAAGGACATAAGCATATGATTGAACAAATTTTTGTGTTTTTTTTCAATGACATTATTGAACTTTACTTCAATCCTATGAACTTGAGGGTATAGATCAGTCAGGCCACCTGCTTCCGGTTTCGGAAGTGCACATTATCTCTCTCTCCCCCCCTCCGCCACCCTCTCTCTCTCTCTCTCGCAATAGTATGATATGATGGTTGAAACACTAATTTTTTATCAATTCAACAACATGCATTTTCTTATATCGCTGTCTCTCTCGTTCAGCGACATGAAAAGAGAAGGGGTAGTCCCGTTCAGCGGACTGTGCGAAAGTAAAGGGACAAATATCACGTTTCGCGCAAAGGACGTATATCCAACAAGAATACAATGGTTTTACGTCTTTCTGACTCCAAGGGACAGGAGTTGCCGAGAAACTCGATTTCAATACACAAAATCATCATATCTCGAGATTGGATGAACGGATCGACTTGCAACAAAGACCAATGGAAAGAGAAAACCCAAAAAAAATCGTCACCAATTTTGAAATGTTTTGCTCAAACGGTTCGTCCGTAAAAGCGATTCGAAAATGTTGTGACGTCAGAAAACCGGCATATTCGCGTATGTAAGAGTGCAGCAGGGCTCGCGCTGGCCTTTTCTTTTAATACTTGGCGTCGAGCCGCTACCGCGTCTCTTGATTTATACGAAAACTTCATTTTTTTGTAGTAAAAAATAAAGAATAATACAGTGTTAGAGCGCGCGATACAGAAAACATACGATATTTTCATTCATTATTTATTGAAAACAAATGAGAAAGAGATAAAACGAGCGCGGCTTTGTGCTCTATTTTTTTTTTACTCTTACTGATTGTCAATGACATGCGATATCATATATTATATATTAATATTAATTATTACATGTGGTTTATTACTCATGTGAAAATAAAAACAATATACATATCAAGAGACGCGGTAGCGACTCGATAGTTAGTGCATACAGGAAGAAATGGTACGCGTATTATTTAAGGGGACCGTATGGTCTAGAGCACGAAAATTTCACCTATTTTCACGATTTTTTTTTTGCCATAAAAAATTTAAAAATCGATGTTTTAACTTTTCGGGTTTATTACTACCTTTATTAAGTATACAAAAAAAATTTTTTTTAATTTTAAAAACAGTGTTTATTATCATATAATTGGCATTGAAGACGACCCTCTCGAAAAATCCGACCCGGACGGTGAAGATCGATCCGAGACTTCTACTCATCTGAAACACAAAATTCAAGAAGATTCTTAAGGCATCTTCTCACTTTAAACGCCTCAAAAATAGGCTGTTTTTGCGATTTTTTTTCGAGGATTTTTGCTTAAAATTATGGGATAAAACGGATCCTATGTAATAAACACATCTTTCAAGTACATGAAAAAATTTTTATTTTATTTTTTTAAACAATTATTATAATACATCAGTAGCATTGAAAAACCCGTGTAAAAATGTTATGGTCGTGGCTTGTTGATGGTATCTCCGAGACGGGTCGTCTGAAACAAAAAAATAAAACTGTTTTAGATTCAGTATGTCAGTGGCTATAGCGCATATCATCAGATTTTTGATATTCGCGAAAATAACAAAATGGCGCACGTTTTTCGAAAAAGTAAAAAAAAACCACGATTTTTTTGCAGTTTTTTGTAAAAAAAAAATTCTTAAAATCAAAATTTAAAAAATCTGATGATATGCGCTATAGCCATAACTATGAAGCATATGTCATTCAAATTTCATGACAATCGGCCGGATAGTTTCCGAAATTTCATCAACAAAGCACCGAAAAACCTTGTTTTGAGATAACTGCGTTTAAAGTTTTGGTTGCAGAAAAATCATGAAAAAACCTTACCTCGGGTTAATCAGCGATGCCTGCTCCATACAATGGACCTTCCGATTCTTCGTAGAAGGTGTGTTCGTCCAAAGTAGCTTCCCTTCGTCTCGACCTAGTCTCTTTTGAAGCGTTAGAGCTGCGGCGGTTCCCTACGCGTACGCGATCACTGTCGCGTTTCTCGGCGTATTGAACGGCGATAGGGCCTAGTTTGACACCCATCACCTCCAAAATTTTTAAAACAGGTTGTAGCCCTTCGTTATAAATGCATGCCGCTGTTTGGCAAGCAATTTCCACGGTTTTTCTTGATGATGTTTCTTGAAACATCTTTGTTACAAACTTTACACTTCACATATTGTTGTAATGTAGAAAAAACAAGAAAAAACTGAATAATACTATATCCAGCCGTTGGATCGATGTGTACATCGAAACTTGTATCGTCCGATTTTTTTAATTTTGCTGCACTCGCACTAGCATGACTCGTATCTGCTTCAGACTGGTGTGGAAGCACTCCACGAAATTTTCTTTTTTTAGATTTCGAACTTGGACGTCGCCACGTGGCACTTTGTTGCGAAGTCTTTTTATCCATTATAACAATCCTGAGCGCAGAGATGTTGCCGTTACGAAGTTTCAAATTAGACTGATGAAATAACAGTTTAGCATCGTTGCCGAGTGATTTTCTTTTGAAAAATGCACGTGTTAAGGTCTTATTACATGAGTATAGACCCGAAAACAGAATATACCTAAGCAAGGGGTACTACATTAACAAAAGAACACGGCTATTCAATTGTATAGAGTCAGATATACAGGGACCGTCCGAGCGGCGTGAAAGGGATCGCCGGGTACTCTCAGGTAGTCACCTAACGGTCGCCAAAAAATGTAGTTAGACTCGTCCGATCTTTATGAAATTTCGAGATGACATTTTTGAAGATATGTACTTTCAAAATTTAAAAAAAAAAAAAAATCGATTTTTTTAAATTTCCAAAGTGAGAAGACGCCTTAATCAGAAAGAGTGCAGTTATGGTCGGGACTAGAACAAATTGAAAAAATTAAAAATTGACAAAATGGCGCGCTTTTGAAAAAAAATTCGTAAAATCGGGTTTTTTTTCACTAGTTTTTTAGTATAAACAATCAGAAATTATTTAAATAAAATTATGATTGTAGTTCCGACGATAGCCATACATGTTGTGAACAACATATCCAAATTTCAAGTGATTCGGTTGAATAGTTTTTTTGTTTTCACCTGCGCAGTGCCGAAAAAAGTCGTTTCGAGATAAATGAGTTTAAAGTTTGAGGTACAGATATTTTCAAAAATTGAGCAAATTTTGAATACTTACAGTTAATCCGCGATTCCGGCACCATATAGGATTCCTTCGGAACGTTCATAATTCAAGATTTCCTCACTCCTTTCATTTCTTCGAGCTGTCCGAGCCTCTTTGGAGTTGTCCGTGCTCCTACGGTTGGCGCTCGATACTCGCAGCTCGTCTCGGTTTTGCGCTAGTTGCTCCGCTTGTGGCCCGATTGTTATGCCCATGGTCTCCATTATTTTCAATAGGGATGCAAATCCTTCATTGAATATGCAAGCGGAAATGTGAGTGGCAATATCAATGATTTTTTTTCCGGCAAACAGATGTTTCGGCGCAAGGTGCCACACGCAAGCATTGAAACTTTCGTTATTGTTCTGCGTATTACTGCCAATACACCTTTCCAATAAAGTCTCTGCTGTCAATTCTTCATAAATTGGTTTTAATATCTCTTGTGCTTCATCGCACAGAGCAGGTGGGTGCTCGTAGGTGTCTAAAGTACCTGCAGCCTCACTTTGACGCCACTTGCACCACGATTCGGAACCTGGAGGACAGTACGAGTGTTGCGGATTTTCATCTGTTGAAATTTTGTGATAATATGCTGCCCATATTTCACTTCTCATCCCTTCAGTCGAATCTGAATTACGTCTAATTGCTAGACCGTAATAAGTTGACAGCTCTTGCAATAATTTATTCGTCAATTGTTGACGCTTCGGTGTTTTATTTATCGATTTCCGCTGTGTCTTTTTTCCCTCTTCTTTTTCTGTCAATTTCTTTGTTGCTTTCTTTATTTGTGCATGTTTTTTTTTCGCATCAACAGCACGTTTGTACAAACGTTTTTTAACATGCAAAACACATTCTTTTTTGCAAACTAAAAAATCATCCCCGTAAGGCTTTGTGTCCAATAAGGCTTTGAACGTTTTCGTGTCGCCGTCTCCGATATAGTTTGCGTATTTTACGTTGTACAACTCTTCCGATCTCTTGAACATTTCCACGATGCCGTCTACCTCCATTTTGCCAGCACTTCCGGTATGATTTGCGTCACAGTGATCTTCATGCTCTCGATACCACGCTTCATATTCAATCGTATCCTCTTGGCCTTTCCATTGAGAGCAGGCTTGACATATACTGCATTTGACGACAACATCTAAAATTTTATTACTGTATTTCCCTATTAACGAGGCAATACCGAGAAGCGATGAGAATCCACGTTTCGCCCACGATCCATCACCAGACACAGAAAGTTCATCCGCGGGACGCCCAGCTTTTACATTCAACTCGACTTCTTCTTTCAATGCTCTTTGGAAAACGATTTTCGCGACGGCTTCAGCTGCAATTTTTATATTGTCCACGATGCCGTAATATGTACTCTTACAAATTCCTTGTCCAAGATCCATGAGACCGCAGAAATTTTTCAAGCCTTCAAATCCTACTCCAAGCATTCTCATGGCGAGAACAAGTCGACGGTTGATTTCAAATGCCTTATCAATTAACGGCGAAGACAAAATAAAAGTTTCTTTACACTCACACTTCACAGAGAGTTTGAATCCTAGACCACGTTGTCCGTTTTTGCTAAAAGTGACCGCACCGTTACAATCTTTACACTTCAACAACTGTTGCAACGTTAAAAATATCATGCTGAATTCGATGATGCAATAATTGAAAGTAGGATTAACGTTTACTTCCAATTCCTCATTGCCTTTTAATTTTTTCGCAGACGTGCTCGTAAAATCAGTAGTATTTTCGATAGTGAATCGATTGCCCTTGAAATATCTTTTGCGACCTACAGAAGATGGTCGTCTAGAAGAGTCACGGCCTTGCTTTCTATCCATATTTTCTGATATTTTATTTCAAAATTTTCGATGTTGGTTCGTCAAAACGTAACGTTGTACTGATCAAGTCAGGGGAAAGCGAAATGACCGTTTCCCTCACAAATGTTCGACAATAGGTATATTTCGGGGAAGGGAAAAGTATATATAGGTATATAGTATGTACTATATACAGGTATATATTTTCGGAGAAGGATTGGGACAGCTGCTGCGCTCCGATTAGGTTACCGGTTAGCGCTAGACCCGTTAGGAGCGCGCGGACCGCTCTCTACCTGCGTTATGGGCTGTAGAAGCTGTAATATTGAGAATTTCCGCATGAAAATTTCACAGTATATTCTTGAGATACTATACTTTCGACATATCGAAAAAAAAAAAAATCGATTTTTTCAAATTTCTAGACCATACGGTCCCCTTAATTCATGTAATTTAAACCAATTTTAAACAATTGAAAAAAGGTGAAAAACGACCATGTTCAAAAATGTGTACAAGGTCCATACAAAATCATAAAAAATATTTAAATAACCCAGAAAGAAGCTGTATATGCCCTCTTCAAAACCTTGTTTGCAAAATTGGAATATCTACTTTTTTGGCTGAGCAATCGAACTTTTAGTGCGGCTCGAAATTTTACGATACTTTCGGCCGGCATATATCAAGAGACGCGGTAGCGGCTCGACGCCAAGTATTAAAAGAAAAAGCCAGCGCGAGGCCTACCGTACTCTTATATACGCGAATATGCCGGTTTTATGACGTCACGGCGTTTTCAAACCGTTCTGACGTAGGAACCGTTTGATCAAAAAATCTGGATATTGGTGACGATTTTTTTTCGATTTTTCTCTTTCTATTGCTCTTTGTTGCAAGTAAATCCGTCCAGCCAATCTTGGGATATGATGATTTAGCGACATAAAATCGAACATTCCGGGATACTGTGATTTTCTTAGGATTCTTAGGATCAGACAGGTATAAGTCGCGCTCGAATGGACGGGACATACGCCCTTTTAACGATAATCTACATTTCTCTACTGTCCGTCACGCTGCCCACTGAACGAGGCTACCCTCTCTCCTTGCACGCCGCTGAGTGAGAGAGACAGCGCGATAAACCTCGTCCCCTCTCTCACGCTTGTATAGCGTGCTTTCTCTTTCCTGCTGTTTCGCGCGCTCTATATATTCCGGCTGAAATCGTAAAATTTGGAGCCGCACTAAAAATTCGATTGCTCTGCCAAAAAAGTAGATATTCCAATTTTGCAAACAAGGTTTTGAAGAGGGCATATACAGCTTCATTCTGGGTTATTTAAATACTTTTACGATTTTTTCGGACCTTGTATACATTTTTGAACATGGTCGTTTTTCACTTTTTTTCAGTTGTTTAAAATTGGTTTAAATTACATGAATTAAATAATACGCGTAGCATTTCTTTCTGTACTTCCTGTATGCACTAACTATCGAGTCGCTACCGCGTCTCTTGATATGTATACACATGAGAAATAAACCACATGTAATAATTAAAATATTAATATATAATATATGATATCGCGTGTCATTGACAATGAGTAAGAGTAAAAAAAAAAAAATAGAGCGCAAAGCCGCGCACGTTTTATCTCTTTCTCATTTGTTTTCAATAAATAATGAATGAAAATATCGTATGTTTTCTGTATCGCGCGCTCTAACACTGTATTATTCTTTATTTTTTACTAAAAAAAAAATGAAGTTTTTGTATAAATTTTTCTACAAATATAAGGATGACATTTATATGTCGATCAGTATAATTTTGGACACGTTTTGTCACCACTGTGTAATCTCGCTGAATGCCAGTCAATCATCTTCGTAGATACTTGAGATGGCTGCTCCCCTGCGAGACCGTCAGCGCGCGTATTTTATAGTAATATGCGATAAAATGTGAGGGAAACATAATTTTTTAAATTTTCGTCTTGAATTTAAATTTTATTATTAACTCTGTTTAAGTTATATTAATTTGAATATGAGTGAAGTTTCAGTGCAAGTATAGTGATTCCGAAAAAATTGTGTCCTGTCTTCAGATTTTCCATCAGCTGTCGCTTTTAATTTTTGACACATCCTTATTGTTTTGTCCTCCCTTTCTGTACCCTGAATTATCATTTTTTTATTCAAATCAAGAGACGCGGTAGCGGCTCAATGCCAAGTATTAAAAGAAAAAGTCAGCGCGAGCCCTGCCGCACTTTTATATACACGAATATGCCGGTTTTATGACGTCATAGCGTTTTTAAATCGCTCTCACGGACGAACCGTTTGAGTAAAAAATCTGAATATTTGTGACGAATTTTTTTCGATTTTTCTCTTTCTATTGGTCTTTGTTGTAAGTAGATCCGTTTAGCCAATCTTGAGATATGATAATTTAATGAATTAAAATCGAATGTTTCGGGATAATCTGTCTTCCTGGAGACAAACGGGCGTAAGTCACGCTTGAATAGGTGAGACACATGTCCTTTTGATAAGAATCTACATTTCTCTGCTTTCCGTCATCCAGTCCCGCTGAACGAGGCTGATACCCCCTTTTATCGCGCGCCGCTGAGTGAGAGAGACAGCGCGCGAATCTTCGTCCCCTCTCTCTCGCTCGTAACGCGCTCGCTCTCTTTCTCATTATTGTTATTTCTGTTATTTTAGTTAGTTTAGTATTTTGGTTTCTGTTATTTTTTTTATAAAAAAAACTATTATTTTTTTGAGAAATTTTAAGCATATTTTAAGTGTGATCGTAGGGAAATCATTCGTTGTATATTATTATTATTATTAAAATATTGATTTTTTTTACAATCTATTATCTATAGCTCCTTGAAAACTCGAACAAAGCGAATCGTCTAGGAGGTTAACATTTTTGTTCTGAAATGTACTTTGTTTAAAACTATGTGAAAAATTATTCGAAGTTTACATCACCTACCTTTTTTTATCCTAAGATAAAATAACCTTTTTTCATAGCGCTTGTACTAATTAATTTGTTTCTTCAATGTTTGTACGGAAGCATAATTCAATTAATAAATTTTAAGCGAAGTACAAACATGAGAAAATAGCTAGTTCTATTTTTCGAATTGTTAATTTTAATAAACATTTTTGTTGTTGGTTAGACTAATATTTTCCCACGATTATACTAGTCTTGAAATGCATTGAATGAATAATAGTTTCCTATGAAAATTTAACAGCAAAATTAAAAGGGACTATCGCTGCGGGAAAAAACATTTTTTGCTTGTAATTTAAAAATTGATTTACGTAATCTTTAAACAATTGTTGACATATTTTTCAATGAAAGCATCTGTCAAAACGAAAAATTTGACCCACTTATCCATTCGGTTTGTATGATTTTTCAGAGATTAGTGCATGATTAATAGTAAAAAAAATCCACAGTTCAATTATAAAAAATAAAACGAACGATTTCCCCATCATCAAAGTTTTTGATGAAAATGGAAGTAGTTTTTGATAAAAATTCAAGAGTAATATCGAAGGGGGTTGACACTGTGGAGAAAAACATTTTACGCTTAGAATTTGAAAAATTGTTGTATGTAATACTTTGGAAAGGTATTAAAAATGTACGCCAAATATTAAAAAATTGTAACCTTAGTTGTCAAATGACCACCTTACATCCGGATATTACATTGCAAAAAAATTGATTTTCTTTATAATTATCATTTTCTTTCCATTTCATTGTTAAAACTTGTTTTCCTCGTATAATACTCATTTAGCAGTGTTTGTGCGTTAGTGATGGAAGAAATTACTGTTTAGCTCTGCGATTGGTTTTTGTCATATGAAGGAAGTTACTCAACTTATGTCAAAAAAAATCTGATTAATCATTGTTCCCGAATGAGAATTTTTTTTACCTCTATAGGACAGTTGGTGAGTATGGCCGTTTTTCAAAAAGAAGTGAAATCAATCGCAAAAAACTTTAAAAAAGTAAAAAAAGAACGCCAAGTATTAAAAGACGCGACCTTAGATATGAAATAACCATTCAATATTTTTTCTGTTATTATATTACAATTTTTACACCTCGAAAAAACCAAACAAAAAATGTTTATACTTAATTTCCAAAAAAATAAGTAAATATCAACATCCATTTCTCTTCCGTAATACTGAAAAGGGTACTTCACCCCAAAAAGAATGAACAAACATACTAGAAAAATTTTGGCATTCATTATCGAATAAAAACCTATTTACATGTTTTATTTTGTTTTTGTCTTGATATGTGATGAGTACATAGAAAAAAGATCTAGTTGTAAATTGTTGCCGATGATTGAAAAAAAATGAAATCATTTCAACGTAGCCAAGACTGGTGAATGAATTACGAGTTTCGGAATGGAATCATGTACATCTTGAAGATTGACTTGCTGGCAGTTTTTGTCACCTCAAGGGCTTCAAAAAAAATTCTGCAGATATAAAGAAAATGTTATTCTGCTTTTATGCTCGCTAAGCACTAAGAATGTACAACACAATTTCACAGAGAATAATACAAAAAACAATTACATATAAATGCGCAAATACGTGTACAAATGCACGCGTTGTATTTACACGTATGTACCGCACTAATTCACTGCAAATACTACACACAAACTTGGCGTGCATGGTTTTCAAATTACAGCTCAGTGAAGGGACGCTCCATCCATCTGTATATTCAGTGAATTCAAATCACTGTAAAAGCCAAGTGTGTTATTCAAACACACATTGAGTGTCTTCTGTGCTTAACGCCATAAGCAAACTATAGATTCGTTGTAGCCGATTTCTACATGTTTTAAGGCATCTTCTCACTTTAAGCGCCTCAAAAATAGGCTGTTTTTGCGATTTTTTTTCGAGGATTTTTGCTTAAAATTATGGGATAAAACGGATCCTATGTAATAAACACATCTTTCAAGTACATGAAAAAATTTTTATTTTATTTTTTTAAACAATTATTATAATACATCAGTAGCATTGAAAAACCCGTGTAAAAATGTTATGGTCGTGGCTTGTTGATGGTATCTCCGAGACGGGTCGTCTGAAACAAAAAAATAAAACTGTTTTAGATTCAGTATGTCAGTGGCTATAGCGCATATCATCAGATTTTTGATATTCGCGAAAATAACAAAATGGCGCACGTTTTTCGAAAAAGTAAAAAAAAACCACGATTTTTTTGCAGTTTTTTGTAAAAAAAAAATTCTTAAAATCAAAATTTAAAAAATCTGATGATATGCGCTATAGCCATAACTATGAAGCATATGTCATTCAAATTTCATGACAATCGGCCGGATAGTTTCCGAAATTTCATCAACAAAGCACCGAAAAACCTTGTTTTGAGATAACTGCGTTTAAAGTTTTGGAGGGATCGCCGGGTACTCTCAGGTAGTCACCTAACGGTCGCCAAAAAATGTAGTTAGACTCGTCCGATCTTTATGAAATTTCGAGATGACATTTTTGAAGATATGTACTTTCAAAATTTAAAAAAAAAAAAAATCGATTTTTTTAAATTTCCAAAGTGAGAAGACGCCTTAAAGTGTGTTGAAAATTCTACAGTTTGCTTATGGCATAAAGTCCACCCATGAATTCATTTACTTGCCTATTTATTTCTTCGTTCATCCTAACCATCTATTCATATAGCCTATCTAATCGTCTGTCCGTACGTTCAAAAAATGAGTATTGGCTGGGTGCACGTACATATACTACTTTAAAAATAAGTGTGTATTGCGTATACGTTAAGCCTGAAAAAATGCGGAGCATGATTTTAGGTGGCGCTGACAGTATGCATGAATATGTAACAGTAGAAGAGCTATGCGGGTTCTGGCTCAAATGGTGGCGAGGGGTATGCGGTGCGGGGGCGGAGCCCCCGCGCCGCATGCCCCTCGCCGCGACTTCAGAATGCCTCCTAGCTCTTCTACTACACTCCCCTCCCCTGCCCTCGCCACGACCCGGCAGTAGGCCCAGAGGGGAACGAGGTGTGTTGAAGAGAGATGGTTCGAAGCATAGTGAGTGGGAGAGAGAGAGAGAGAGAGAGAGAGAGAGAGAGAGAGAGAGAGAGGGAGCGAGACAACTAGATGGGAAGATAAGGGAGTGTGAGAGAGCAAGTATGAAAAATAGATGTATGCTTGGAGGAGCATTTTAAACAATATCATTTAAAAAACAATTTCATTTCCAAAATTGATCTCGAGATGGATAGATGTGCGAGTATGTATGCAATCCACCCATCGAAAGACCCCTGGACATTGACGAAAAATGAACTCGAATCGATTCCCAAGGCTTTGCTTTTAAAATATTTTAGCTACTGTATAACGTCATTGTGGGATCGTTTACCAGAGTATTTATGGTGTGATAGTGAGATACAATCATATCATGAGTGTGATGATCATTTTAATCCATCGTGGTAGGAAACGCATATTGACGCCGTTGGACCTATACGTCGAGATTGTGAAAAGTGTTTTGAAATGGAAGAATTGGTGAATATATGCAATTCGACGTACGAAGAATCCTCGAGAAATTACGCGAGAGGAGCCAGAAATTATATCACCAACGGCGATTAAAAAATATTTCAGTGACTACACAGATATTCTGTGGGAGCGTTTACCCGAATATTATAAATCTGACGGTGAAATTAAATTATTCCGTCGATGCACTGGACATTGGAATACATCATCGATGGAAGATCACATTGACGGTCCGACACCGCTACGTCGAAATTGTAGAAAATATCGAGAGAGTGAAGAACGTGTTTGAGCCTGTTCCGGGGTGCACGTGTCTACAGACAAGGTTGGAAAAATGCTAATGTAATGTCAGAGTTTCACTCGTTCCAAGGAAAAGTAAAAAAAAAAAAAAATGTTATTTAGTATAAGAAGTCTTTACAACCATTGTAAGATGTTTGAGCGTTATACGAGATTGAGAGATTAAGAGAGTTTGAGAGTTTAAGAAATTTGAAGAGTTTGAGAGTTTGAGAGAATTTGAGAGCGTTTAAAAGTTTGAGAGTTTGAGAGCTTAGATTTGGAGAGTTTAAGAGTTTGAGACTTTGAGAGTTTAGATTTTGAGAGTTTGAGAATTTGAGATAGTGTGTGAGTTCGAGACAGTTTGAGAATTTGAGAGTTTGAGAGCTTCCCAGCAAATACAACTTGTATAATTTTCGTAACATTGATGTAAAAATTACAAATTTATATAAAGTTTACATAATAGTTACGAAAATAATCCAAGTGTGTTTGCTGGGTTGAGAGATTTTGAGTATTTGAGAGAATTTAAGAGTTTGAGTTTCAAAATTTAAAAGTTCGAGAGTTATGAGAGTTTAAGAGTTTGACAATTTGAGAGAGTTTTAGGGTTCAAGACAGCTTGAGAATTTGAGAGTTTGAGAGTTTGAGCATTTGAGAGAGTTTGAGAGAGTTTGAGCGTTCAAGACAGTTTGAGAATTTGAGAGTTTGAGAGTTTGAGAGTTTGAGAATTTGAGAGAGTTTGAGAACGTTTTAAGAGAGTTTGAGAGAGTTTGAGGGTTCGAGAAACTTTGAGAATTTGAAAATTTGAGAGAGTCTGAGAGTTCGAGACAGTTTGCGAGAATTGGAGAGTTTGAGAGATTTTATGAATTTGAGAGTTTGAAATTTAAAAGTTTGAGAGTTTGGGAGTTTTAAGATAGTTTGAGAGTTTGAACGTTTGAGTTTGAGAGTTTGAAAAGTTAAAAGTTAAAAGTTTATGAATTTGAGAGTTTAAGACAGTTTGAGAGAGTTTGAAAGTTTGAGAGTTTGAAAAGATAAAAGTTAAAAGTTTCAGAGTTTGAGAGCTTGAGAGGTTGAGAGTTAGATAGTCAGAGAGTGTTTAAAAGTATAAGAGTTTGAGATTTTGAGAGTTTGAGAAAGTATGAAAGTTTGAGAGTTTGAGTGTTTGAGAGAGTTCAAGAGTTCAAGAGTTTGAGAGTGTGAGAGTTTGAAAGTTTGAAAGTTTGAGAGTTTGAGAGCTTGAGAGTTCGAGACAATTTGAGAATTTGAGAGAGTTTCAGAGTTCGAGACAGTCTGAAAATTTGAGAATTTGAGAGAGTTTGAGAGTGGGAGCGGGATGTTATCCATATGGTAACATGTCATAGAGTAATGCATACTGATTTTGTTGTATATTCAAAATTCATGTTACCATATGGATAACATCCCGCTCCCACTCACTTCCAACCATCTCTGTCCTACATACCCGGCTCCCTTCTGGGTCTCTGGCCCAGGGCAAGGAGTATGCGGAGAGGGCAGTTTAGCCAATAATTGGATTTAATCAGAGGAATCCTTATTCGAAAATGCATCTTTTTAAAATGTAGAAATGTCCGAAACACTCGAAGGTCTTGCTTGCATGGTCTCAGAGTATTCATATCTTTCCCTGATGGGAAACAATTTCTTCAAGATATAGTGAAGAAGAAGATTTAATCCGGAAAACTAACAAAACATCGTACAAATTGGCAACGCGGCGAGGAAAATTTTTTCATCAATCTATTCCAGCTCATTCTTCTAATCTTTCATTCGCCAATTTTGAAAACTTAAAAAATATGAGAAAAAAGTTACACGTTTTTCATGAATTGATGGGAAGATCATCTATAGTCTGGACAATGTCGCATATAACGAGCTAATACAGCCTGTTGCCACAAACCTCCCAATAACCGCTGGAAAGCCTATTGTAGTTATCACTTTCATGTTTGCGGACAATGGGAAGGGAGGAAAACATTTCTCCACGAATTTCCAAAAACGCATACACCATTAAAATTTGCTAGAATATATTCACACTCTTCAAGCTTCACCATTCCTGAGGACACCATATCGATAATCCCTTTTTATCGGAGGAATCCTTGTTTGATAATACATGTTTTCTCAAAATGTAGAAATAGACATATTCGAAACACTTGAAGATCATATCCTGCTTGCATAATCCCAGAGTATTCATATCTTTACCTAACAATCAGGTGGAAAAAAATATTTTCTGCATGATATAATGGAGAAGGTTTTATCTGGAAGACACACAAAAAAAAAAAATCCATCATGAAATTCGAAAAACGCGTTGAGAAAAAAATTTTTCGTCGGTCTATTCACATACGTGCAACTGAAAATACGCAAGAAAGAAAATTAACATCCTGTACTTTGAAAATTACCCGACCGACATGCTTTTGGGACCTTACCCAAAGGTAAAAATTATCGGGATCGTCAATCCGGAGGAAGTGTGTCTACACATTCACGAAGAAGATGGAATATTGGAGAGAATACTCGACGCGATCAACGTTATACGACCAGATGACAAAGAGGTCCATACACTTCTTGAAGAGGAAATTTATCCGGGGAAGGCCGTGTTATATCGAGAGGATGATAACACACACTATCGTGCGATAATTATAAAAAATCTCGATACGGATATTTTGGTCTGGCTAGGGGACTATGGGCGGGAGACTCTGATAAAGCAGGACGAGTTGTTTACTGCATCCCGATGGACATTTGGGATGGCGTACCAGGCAATAGTGTGCGGGATTCAGGGCATCGGACCGATTAGGAGGAAGTACAGCGAAAAACACGCTGAGATCGTTCGCACTTTTGTAGACGACGTCACGTGGACGCTGGAATTAGAAGTGAAAGAGACAAATACCGATACGATATGGGGAAAGCTCCACTTAAATACCAATCACCCAGCAACACGGATAAATTACATGGAAATGATGTGTAGGCTATTCGCATGCCGCAAGTCAGAAACAGCAAGATCGTTTCAATTCCAAGCACCTGACCCATTGTTATGCAGCAAATACGAACACGTTGCAACATTTGAGAATTTTTCACATGAAGAATTGATACCAACAACAGCCTCCTCAATCCAACAAAGCTGGGCCTCGAACGACGAGGGCATGCCGCCAAGCGAGGTAGAAGAAGAAGAGGAAGTCGAACCGACCCAATCCCCAGAAGAAATCCACTTTTTAACAACATGGGGAGTCATCGAGGCCCAAATCTCCGACGAAGAAGAAGAGTCCGATGGATATGAGTTGGGTGGTTCATACTAAAGAAAACAAACTGTAAATAGATAAATGAAGAAAAAAATGAGGATAAAAAAGAAAAAAGTTGTCGAATATTTTTTTATTTACAAAGTGTGCGAAGATATAGAATTCAATTTTTTTTTTTTTTTTATTGCATGAGTAAAAGCGAAGAAAAATACAAAAAGAAAAAAATTACAAATTGATATATTAAAATCATAGAAATCAATAAGATAAGAAAAATACAAAGTACACAAAATTATAGAAACTAAGAAAACAAGCAGAAAGAGCAAAGGCATTTAAGAATAACAAGCGAGCAAAAGGATTTTCCTCGTCCTCACGGCGTTGTGTGCTCGACTGGGACGTAAGCTAGAGGATTGAGGTTATAAAAATATCAACGAGTCGTTTTTCACATTTTTTCTTTTTCCTTTATTGTCTATAAATCATCTTTACTTATCCAACTATTGTGTGTATTATCGAAACCGAGCCATTTCACAAGCAGCTGATTGCCACGCTTCCTCACCACTTTTCAATATGATAAATATCGGGGTATTTAATATTGAGTAGCTCATGTTTATAGAAACCACCGGCAATGGTTTCATCACGATGATCTTTCAGATGATATGTTACAGGATTAGTTTTTCTTACTCGATAGATTGTAAATATTTTCGTTGTTCAGTTTGGTGTATATAACACTTCTCAAATACATTTCTGAATTTACTTTCGGAAGAGTTAACAAATCAATAGAAATTTACCGAAGCATACAGGTTCAAGTATGTGGGTTTCTATTATAGGCTTTATCATGTTTTACGAAATCTGCAAATAATGTTGAAATTGTTCCTCTCATTGAAGTTGTGTGATAACGAATTATTATTCCACGACTCGGATCTCCCAAATGTGTTGAAACCTTCAACAGATATTCAAACATAATCAATCTTCCCACAAAAAATTAAAACCCTAAAAAGAAAAACTTTCAACCCTACCAAAAAGTGATCAAATTAAGGAGTCATGACAAATTTACAAATCCAATACTTGCAAAAAAAAAAAAAAATGTATTTCAAGACTTCACAAAATTACTGCTACATATTTCACGAAAGTTTTCCTTCCTTCCTTATTTCAGAGTATCTTTAAAAAATTATGAAATACATTCCATTTATCTAATTATCGTCTTAGAACGTGAAAAAAAAAAATTATGTCATGATTCTAAAGTATATAGGTTCAAGTACGTGGGTTTTATAGGCTTTATTATATTATTATATAATAGTATTATAGGCTTTATCATGTTTTATAAAATCTGCAAATAATGTTGAAATCGTTCCTCTCATTGAAGTTGTGTAATAACGAGTCATTATTCCACGACTCAGATCTCCCAAATGTGTTCAAGCCTTCCACAGATATTCAAACATATTCAATCCTCCCACAAAATTAAAACCCTGAAAAAAAAAAACCTTCAACCCTACCAAAAAAAAAAAAAGTGATCAAATTAATGTGTCGCGACAAAATTTACAAATCCAATCCTTGCAAAAGAAAACATATATATTTATATTTCAAGACTTCACAAAGTTACTATTGCATATTTCACGAAAGTTTTAGAAACCTTCCTTATTTTAGATTATCTTAAAAATAAGATGATATACATTCCAATTATCTAATTAACGTCTTATAACATGAAATAATATCATGATTCTAGAGTATAAGAATTTCGAAATTGGAAAACATCGTTTGATTTACAAATGTTCACTAAGCCAATTGAGATCTTTATTCAGGCTCAAGTCGCGACCAGGGGTATGATGTGGTGGGAGGGCGGAGCCCCCGCTGCAGCATACCACTGGTCGCGACTTGAGCCTGAATAAAGATCTCAATTGGCTTAGTGAACATTTGTAAATCAAACGATGTTTTCCAATTTCGAAATTCTTATACTCTAGAATCATGATATTATTTCATGTTATAAGACGTTAATTAGATAATTGGAATGTATATCATCTTATTTTTAAGATAATCTAAAATAAGGAAGGTTTCTAAAACTTTCGTGAAATATGCAATAGTAACTTTGTGAAGTCTTGAAATATAAATATATATGTTTTCTTTTGCAAGGATTGGATTTGTAAATTTTGTCGCGACACATTAATTTGATCACTTTTTTTTTTTTGGTAGGGTTGAAGGTTTTTTTTTTTTCAGGGTTTTAATTTTGTGGGAGGATTGAATATGTTTGAATATCTGTGGAAGGCTTGAACACATTTGGGAGATCTGAGTCGTGGAATAATGACTCGTTATTACACAACTTCAATGAGAGGAACGATTTCAACATTATTTGCAGATTTTATAAAACATGATAAAGCCTATAATACTATTATATAATAATATAATAAAGCCTATAAAACCCACGTACTTGAACCTATATACTTTAGAATCATGACATAATTTTTTTTTTTCACGTTCTAAGACGATAATTAGATAAATGGAATGTATTTCATAATTTTTTAAAGATACTCTGAAATAAGGAAGGAAGGAAAACTTTCGTGAAATATGTAGCAGTAATTTTGTGAAGTCTTGAAATACATTTTTTTTTTTTTTTGCAAGTATTGGATTTGTAAATTTGTCATGACTCCTTAATTTGATCACTTTTTGGTAGGGTTGAAAGTTTTTCTTTTTAGGGTTTTAATTTTTTGTGGGAAGATTGATTATGTTTGAATATCTGTTGAAGGTTTCAACACATTTGGGAGATCCGAGTCGTGGAATAATAATTCGTTATCACACAACTTCAATGAGAGGAACAATTTCAACATTATTTGCAGATTTCGTAAAACATGATAAAGCCTATAATAGAAACCCACATACTTGAACCTGTATGCTTCGGTAAATTTCTATTGATTTGTTAACTCTTCCGAAAGTAAATTCAGAAATGTATTTGAGAAGTGTTATATACACCAAACTGAACAACGAAAATATTTACAATCTATCGAGTAAGAAAAACTAATCCTGTAACATATCATCTGAAAGATCATCGTGATGAAACCATTGCCGGTGGTTTCTATAAACATGAGCTACTCAATATTAAATACCCCGATATTTATCATATTGAAAAGTGGTGAGGAAGCGTGGCAATCAGCTGCTTGTGAAATGGCTCGGTTTCGATAATACACACAATAGTTGGATAAGTAAAGATGATTTATAGACAATAAAGGAAAAAGAAAAAATGTGAAAAACGACTCGTTGATATTTTTATAACCTCAATCCTCTAGCTTACGTCCCAGTCGAGCACACAACGCCGTGAGGACGAGGAAAATCCTTTTGCTCGCTTGTTATTCTTAAATGCCTTTGCTCTTTCTGCTTGTTTTCTTAGTTTCTATAATTTTGTGTACTTTGTATTTTTCTTATCTTATTGATTTCTATGATTTTAATATATCAATTTGTAATTTTTTTCTTTTTGTATTTTTCTTCGCTTTTACTCATGCAATAAAAAAAAAAAAAAAATTGAATTCTATATCTTCGCACACTTTGTAAATAAAAAAATATTCGACAACTTTTTTCTTTTTTATCCTCATTTTTTTCTTCATTTATCTATTTACAGTTTGTTTTCTTTAGTATGAACCACCCAACTCATATCCATCGGACTCTTCTTCTTCGTCGGAGATTTGGGCCTCGATGACTCCCCATGTTGTTAAAAAGTGGATTTCTTCTGGGGATTGGGTCGGTTCGACTTCCTCTTCTTCTTCTACCTCGCTTGGCGGCATGCCCTCGTCGTTCGAGGCCCAGCTTTGTTGGATTGAGGAGGCTGTTGTTGGTATCAATTCTTCATGTGAAAAATTCTCAAATGTTGCAACGTGTTCGTATTGGCTGCATAACAATGGGTCAGGTGCTTGGAATTGAAACGATCTTGCTGTTTCTGACTTGCGGCATGCGAATAGCCTACACATCATTTCCACGTAATTTATCCGTGTTGCTGGGTGATTGGTATTTAAGTGGAGCTTTCCCCATATCGTATCGGTATTTGTCTCTTTCACTTCTAATTCCAGCGTCCACGTGACGTCGTCTACAAAAGTGCGAACGATCTCAGCGTGTTTTTCGCTGTACTTCCTCCTAATCGGTCCGATGCCCTGAATCCCGCACACTATTGCCTGGTACGCCATCCCAAATGTCCATCGGGATGCAGTAAACAACTCGTCCTGCTTTATCAGAGTCTCCCGCCCATAGTCCCCTAGCCAGACCAAAATATCCGTATCGAGATTTTTTATAATTATCGCACGATAGTGTGTGTTATCATCCTCTCGATATAACACGGCCTTCCCCGGATAAATTTCCTCTTCAAGAAGTGTATGGACCTCTTTGTCATCTGGTCGTATAACGTTGATCGCGTCGAGTATTCTCTCCAATATTCCATCTTCTTCGTGAATGTGTAGACACACTTCCTCCGGATTGACGATCCCGATAATTTTTACCTTTGGGTAAGGTCCCAAAAGCATGTCGGTCGGGTAATTTTCAAAGTACAGGATGTTAATTTTCTTTCTTGCGTATTTTCAGTTGCACGTATGTGAATAGACCGACGAAAAATTTTTTTCTCAACGCGTTTTTCGAATTTCATGATGGATTTTTTTTTTTTGTGTGTCTTCCAGATAAAACCTTCTCCATTATATCATGCAGAAAATATTTTTTTCCACCTGATTGTTAGGTAAAGATATGAATACTCTGGGATTATGCAAGCAGGATATGATCTTCAAGTGTTTCGAATATGTCTATTTCTACATTTTGAGAAAACATGTATTATCAAACAAGGATTCCTCCGATAAAAAGGGATTATCGATATGGTGTCCTCAGGAATGGTGAAGCTTGAAGAGTGTGAATATATTCTAGCAAATTTTAATGGTGTATGCGTTTTTGGAAATTCGTGGAGAAATGTTTTCCTCCCTTCCCATTGTCCGCAAACATGAAAGTGATAACTACAATAGGCTTTCCAGCGGTTATTGGGAGGTTTGTGGCAACAGGCTGTATTAGCTCGTTATATGCGACATTGTCCAGACTATAGATGATCTTCCCATCAATTCATGAAAAACGTGTAACTTTTTTCTCATATTTTTTAAGTTTTCAAAATTGGCGAATGAAAGATTAGAAGAATGAGCTGGAATAGATTGATGAAAAAATTTTCCTCGCCGCGTTGCCAATTTGTACGATGTTTTGTTAGTTTTCCGGATTAAATCTTCTTCTTCACTATATCTTGAAGAAATTGTTTCCCATCAGGGAAAGATATGAATACTCTGAGACCATGCAAGCAAGACCTTCGAGTGTTTCGGACATTTCTACATTTTAAAAAGATGCATTTTCGAATAAGGATTCCTCTGATTAAATCCAATTATTGGCTAAACTGCCCTCTCCGCATACTCCTTGCCCTGGGCCAGAGACCCAGAAGGGAGCCGGGTATGTAGGACAGAGATGGTTGGAAGTGAGTGGGAGCGGGATGTTATCCATATGGTAACATGAATTTTGAATATACAACAAAATCAGTATGCATTACTCTATGACATGTTACCATATGGATAACATCCCGCTCCCACTCTCAAACTCTCTCAAATTCTCAAATTGTCAGACTGTCTCGAACTCTGAAACTCTCTCAAATTCTCAAATTGTCTCGAACTCTCAAGCTCTCAAACTCTCAAACTTTCAAACTTTCAAACTCTCACACTCTCAAACTCTTGAACTCTTGAACTCTCTCAAACTCTCAAACTCTTGAACTCTTGAACTCTCTCAAACTCTCAAACTATTTCTAACGGTCAAACTGTCGTATTCTCAAACTGTCTCAAACTCTCAAACTGTCTCAAACTCTCAAACGCTCAAACTCTCAAACTTTCAACTCTCTCAAACTCTCACACTCTCAAACTCTCAACCTCTCAAACTCTCTCAAACTATCAAACTCTTAAACTCTTGAACTCTCTCAAAACTCTCAAACTTTTGACCTGTTAAACTCTCTTAAACTCACAAATTCTCAAACTATCTCAAACTCTCTATCTCTTAAACTCTTTCAAACTCTCTCCAGCTCTCAAACTTTCAAACTCTTAAACTCGCATACTCTTAAACTCTCTCAAACACTCAAACTCTCAAACTTTCATATTTTCTCAAACTCTCAAAATCTCAAACTCTTATACTTTTAAACACTCTCTGACTATCTAACTCTCAACCTCTCAAGCTCTCAAACTCTGAAACTTTTAACTTTTATCTTTTCAAACTCTCAAACTTTCAAACTCTCTCAAACTGTCTTAAACTCTCAAATTCATAAACTTTTAACTTTTAACTTTTCAAACTCTCAAACTCAAACGTTCAAACTCTCAAACTATCTTAAAACTCCCAAACTCTCAAACTTTTAAATTTCAAACTCTCAAATTCATAAAATCTCTCAAACTCTCCAATTCTCGCAAACTGTCTCGAACTCTCAGACTCTCTCAAATTTTCAAATTCTCAAAGTTTCTCGAACCCTCAAACTCTCTCAAACTCTCTTAAAACGTTCTCAAACTCTCTCAAATTCTCAAACTCTCAAACTCTCAAATTCTCAAACTGTCTTGAACGCTCAAACTCTCTCAAACTCTCTCAAATGCTCAAACTCTCAAACTCTCAAATTCTCAAGCTGTCTTGAACCCTAAAACTCTCTCAAATTGTCAAACTCTTAAACTCTCATAACTCTCGAACTTTTAAATTTTGAAACTCAAACTCTTAAATTCTCTCAAATACTCAAAATCTCTCAACCCAGCAAACACACTTGGATTATTTTCGTAACTATTATGTAAACTTTATATAAATTTGTAATTTTTACATCAATGTTACGAAAATTATACAAGTTGTATTTGCTGGGAAGCTCTCAAACTCTCAAATTCTCAAACTGTCTCGAACTCACACACTATCTCAAATTCTCAAACTCTCAAAATCTAAACTCTCAAAGTCTCAAACTCTTAAACTCTCCAAATCTAAGCTCTCAAACTCTCAAACTTTTAAACGCTCTCATATTCTCTCAAACTCTCAAACTCTTCAAATTTCTTAAACTCTCAAACTCTCTTAATCTCTCAATCTCGTATAACGCTCAAACATCTTACAATGGTTGTAAAGACTTCTTATACTAAATAACATTTTTTTTTTTTTTTACTTTTCCTTGGAACGAGTGAAACTCTGACATTACATTAGCATTTTTCCAACCTTGTCTGTAGACACGTGCACCCCGGAACAGGCTCAAACACGTTCTTCACTCTCTCGATATTTTCTACAATTTCGACGTAGCGGTGTCGGACCGTCAATGTGATCTTCCATCGATGATGTATTCCAATGTCCAGTGCATCGACGGAATAATTTAATTTCACCGTCAGATTTATAATATTCGGGTAAACGCTCCCACAGAATATCTGTGTAGTCACTGAAATATTTTTTAATCGCCGTTGGTGATATAATTTCTGGCTCCTCTCGCGTAATTTCTCGAGGATTCTTCGTACGTCGAATTGCATATATTCACCAATTCTTCCATTTCAAAACACTTTTCACAATCTCGACGTATAGGTCCAACGGCGTCAATATGCGTTTCATACCACGATGGATTAAAATGATCATCACACTCATGATATGATTGTATCTCACTATCACACCATAAATACTCTGGTAAACGATCCCACAATGACGTTATACAGTAGCTAAAATATTTTAAAAGCAAAGCCTTGGGAATCGATTCGAGTTCATTTTTCGTCAATGTCCAGGGGTCTTTCGATGGGTGGATTGCATACATACTCGCACATCTATCCATCTCGAGATCAATTTTGGAAATGAAATTGTTTTTTAAATGATATTGTTTAAAATGCTCCTCCAAGCATACATCTATTTTTCATACTTGCTCTCTCACACTCCCTTATCTTCCCATCTAGTTGTCTCGCTCCCTCTCTCTCTCTCTCTCTCTCTCTCTCTCTCTCTCTCTCTCTCTCTCTCCCACTCACTATGCTTCGAACCATCTCTCTTCAACACACCTCGTTCCCCTCTGGGCCTACTGCCGGGTCGTGGCGAGGGCAGGGGAGGGGAGTGTAGTAGAAGAGCTAGGAGGCATTCTGAAGTCGCGGCGAGGGGCATGCGGCGCGGGGGCTCCGCCCCCGCACCGCATACCCCTCGCCTCCATTTGAGCCAGAACCCGCATAGCTCTTCTACTTGTAACACACTGATAATTGAATAGTATTAGTATTTTCGTGCACCCTGCCAATACGGTAGAACGGATAGATGGGTTCAGAATTAAGACGTATAAGCGGTTCAAGTTCCGTGCGTACATCTTATTCCGTCATCCCATCCATTCATTTTTTTCTATCCGTCTGACGATTCGTCCATTATTTTATTCACTGAACTCAATCAATCATCAATCAATGAATCAATTCTATTTAGCCGGTGGGCCAGTCCATTCATAAATGCATCCCGTTCATCGATCCATTTATCTTATTTTGCCATTTCTTTTATTTGTACAATCCAACTCTCCATTCATCACATCCATTCATCATTTCATCGATTCAATTATTCGATTCGTTCATCGATATATACTGTTCAACTATCTACTGTTCACCCATTTCATTCATCCATCTTTACAGTTCATCTCATTTTATTATCCATTCGTCCTTTTCATCCATTTTCATTCCTAATCTGTACAACCTAGTCATGTATTTCGTTGATCAAATTATTAATCGGTACTCTCCCGTTCTATCCACGGATCGGACTTCTTTCACTATTGATAGAAGAACTGATTGAATATTGATTTGGATAGCATATTTAATCAACTGTGTCGTCTCGAGCTGTAATTTGAAAACCATGCACGCCAAGTTTGTGTGTAGTATTTGCAGTGAATTAGTGCGGTACATACGTGTAAATACAACGCGTGCATTTGTACACGTATTTGCGCATTTATATGTAATAGTTTTTTGTATTATTCTCTGTGGAATTGTGTTGTACATTCTTAGTGCTTAGCGAGCATAAAAGCAGAATAACATTTTCTTTATATCTGCAGAATTTTTATTGAAGCCCTTGAGGTGACAAAAACTTCTAGCAGGTCAATCTTCAAGATGTACATGATATTTATATACATATAGAGCGCGCGAAACAGCGGGAAAGAGAAAGCACGCTATACAAGCGAGAGAGAGGGGACGAGGTTTAGCGCACTGTCTCTCTCACTCAGCGGCACGCAATGAGAGGGGGTAGCTTCGTTCAGTGGGCAGCGTGACGGACAGTAGAGAAATGTAGATTATTGTTAAAAGGGCGTATGCCCCGACCATTCGAGCGCGACTTACGCCTGTCTGATCGTAAGAAAGCGCAGTATCCCGAAACGTTCGATTTTATTTTGCTAAATCATCATATCCCAAGATTGGCTGGACGGATTTACTTGCAACAAAGACTAATAGAAAGAGAAAAATCGAAAAAAAATCGTCACCAATATTCAGATTTTTTGATCAAACAGTTCGTCCGTCAGAGCGGTTTGAAAACGCCATGACGTCATAAAACCGGCATATTCGCATATATAAGAGTGCGGTAGGCCTCGCGCTGGCTTTTTCTTTTAATACTTGGCGTCGAGCCGCTACCGCGTCTCTTGATACTCGTAATGATAATTTAGTATCAATTCGCCTTGAGTCTTGATTAATTGTATTGAACTTGAGATTGAGGATGTTGCCGGATACGAAACGTTGATTGAAAGCGAATATTTTAATAAACATGCCGAGGTATTAGAGAACTTAGTTGCGTATTTTGAAGAAAATTATATCGGTAATGCATTGACTCAAACCCACCCTACTATTTCCATATGTCCAACTATTCAAACAACAACCCAAAGATGACCTGAACCCACCCTACTATTTCCACACGTCCAACTATTCAAACAAGAACCCAAAGATGACCCGAACCCACCCTACGATTTCCACACGTCCAACTATTCAAACAACAACCCAAAGATGACCCGAACCCACCCGACTATTTCCACATGTCCAACTATTCAAACGACAACCCAAAGATGATCCGAACCCACCCTACTATTTTTACAGTTATCAAATTACTCGATTTCCTTACATATATATATATATATATATCTTACATACATACATACGTACGTGTGCGTGTGCGTGTGCGCGCGCGCGCGTGTGTGTGCGTGTGCGCGCGCGCGTGTGCGTGTGCGTGTGCGCGCGCGCGTGCGCGTGTCCGTGTGCGCGCGCGCGCGCGCGCGTGTGTGTGTATTAATTATAATTAATGATAAATAATGATTAGGTAAGGTTGAAGGAAAGCAGCTTCGTCGATCAGATTAAATATTACGTGTTCTATTTTGTTATCGATTTTTACGTTACCCGTATATCTTTCCACTGTACGTTTTCCACTCATCCATACTTATTTTTCAAGAGGTTGAATAACACATGACGACGTTTTCGCACTAAATTGATATTGTTCATTGTTGAGATGATTGATACAACTACAATTAACTGATGGGTTACAGCCACAGCACACTTCTATACGCACTCAACAGCGATATCTAATTAGATGAGAGATGGGGTATACCAGAAAATACCTAGGAAAGCGGATTTCTCTTGGAATAATTGATTGATTTAATTATAATTACTTCGCAAATTATTCTAGCATTACTAATGTGTTTCCCAAATGATTTCTAGTTGATTATGAAAAAAAGAACTTTGCATTACGTTCTGCTAACTATACGCCCAATACATTTTTATTTATTATCAATAAACTATTATTTCGAAAATTATGATATTAGTGTCAATAAATGGCATAAATAATTCCCGAGATATAGCAATAACAAAAAATGAGTATTATGAAATTCATCTGCTAACTATACAGAACTTTGTTGATCGATCGTTTGTCGACGACAGCGCCAGCACCTCTACAGCTGATTTCATATGCACTGCGCATATGCACTGCGCACACCGGAAGTGCACGGGCCCTAGGATAAATCGCGTACTAAAAGATTATTTCATATCAATTAAAATATTAACTCTCGAACGATTTTCTTTGACTCTCAAACTCTCTCAAACAATTAAAAAAAAATGAGACGTCTAAGATCATTTTTCCAGGAGTTGAAAAAAATGGGGGCCAACTTCACACAAAAAAATAAAACCGTTTTTACGTAAAAAATATTAATTCAAATAATTTTTCTTGTCTCTCAAACTCTCTCTAACGATTTTCTAACGCTGTCCATAAATGAAAGTTTTGAGAAATGAAGTGAGGGGGCTAACTTCGCGGAGGTGTATACTCTCCCTGCCGGCCAGCCTTGCTGCCGGCAACGGAAGAGCTATATAAAATTAGCCGCTCGATTTTGACTTTTGCATTTTTTTTAAAATTATAATGATTGTTTGTCGATAGTTTGTGATTGTTTGATTAATTAAAATGTTTGTTTGATCATATTTTTTATCAAACAAACGAAACAAAAAAGGGCGTTAAGTTAGCCGCAAATTTTTGAAATTTTGTCTAATTTGATTTTTTCAAACGCCAATCGATTCGGAATCGTTTGTTTGAAACAAATAATATTATTTGAACGTTTGTTTGATTGTTGTTTTTCCAAAAAATGAATAAATAAAATATTGGATCATTGTAGCTTTTACACTGGATTCCAATATAACCTCGAGCATTGACCGAAGCGGTTGAGTTTACTTTTCAGAGCAATCATGATCTCGATTGTTTATAAAAAATGTGTACATCTATTCGATTTAAAACCATTGAATTATTTCTATTACCAGGCTAGCATTAAAATTAGGCTGTCTAGTCGTCCGGACACCCGGACAAATACGCGTCCGGTATTCGTCCGGATATTTGTCCAAAATGAGGTTATTTTTTTTTTCAATTAATTTTTTTACAGTATGATGGTATATTGAAACTCCCTCCGAATATACACCTCGTAGCTATAAATATCCGGACGAATAATCGCACGTAATTCGTCCGGATAAACAATTTATAATGATTTTCGTATATCCGAACGAATAATCATACAGAATTCATCCGGGTATATAATGAATTACGTATCGACGAACGATTTCCAAGGGTTCTAATATGTATCCGGATGACTAATCGTACGTAATTCATCCGGATATATGATGAATAAAGGTATTTGCATGTATCCGAACGAATAATCGTACGTAAGTCGTCCGGATATACAATTTATGACAGTTGTTATAAGAGTTGGACATGAGGAAATAGTAGGGTGGATTTGGGTCATCTTGCGGTTGTTTTTTGAATAGTTGGACATGAAGAAATAGTAGGGTGGGTTTGGGTCATCTTGCGGTTGTTTTTTGAATAGTTGGACATGTGGAAATAGTAGGGTGGGTTTGGGTCATCTTGCCGTTGTTTTTTGAATAGTTGGACATGAGAAAATAGTAGGGTGGGTTTGGGTCATCTTGCGGTTGTTTTTTGAATAGTTGGACATGAGGAAATAGTAGGGTGGGTTTGGGTCATCTTGCGATTTTTTGAATAGTTGGACATGAGGAAATAGTAGGGTGGGTTTGGGTCATCTTGCGGTTGTTTTTTAAATAGTTGGACATGTGGAAATAATAGGGTGCGTTTGAGTCATCTTGCGGTTGTTTTTTGAATAGTTGGACATGTGGAAATAGTAGGGTGGGTTTGGGTCATTTTGCGGTTGCTTTTGAATAGTTGGACATGTGGAAATAGTAGGGTGGGTTTGGGTCATCTTGCGGTTGTTTTTTGAATAGTTGGACATGAGGAAATAGTAGGGTGAGTTTGGGTCATCTTGCGGTTGTTTTTTGAATAGTTGGGCATGTGGAAATAGTAGGGTGGGTTTGGGTCATCTTGCGGTTGTTTTTTGAATAGTTGGGCATGTGGAAATAGTAGGGTGAGTTTGGGTCATCTTGCGGTTGTTTTTTGAATAGTTGGACATGAGGAAATAGTAGGGTGGGTTTGGGTCATCTTGCGATTTTTTAAATAGTTGGGCATGTGGAAATAGTAGGGTGGGTTTGAGTCATCTTGCGGTTGTTTCTTGAATAGTTGGACACGTGGAAATAGCAGGGTGGGTGTGGGTCATCTTGCGGTTGTTTTTTGAATAGTTGGACATGAGAAAATAGTAGGGTGGGTTTGGGTCATCTTGCGGCTGTTTTTTGAATAGTTGGACATGAGGAAATAGTAGGGTGGGTTTGGGTCATCTTACGGTTGTTTTTTAAATAGTTGGACATGTGGAAATAATAGGGTGGGTTTGAGTCATCTTGCGGTTGTTTTTTGAATAGTTGGACATGTGGAAATAGTAGGGTGGGTTTTGGTCATTTTGCGGTTGTTTTTTGAATAGTTGGGCATGTGGAAATAGTAGGGTGGGTTTGGGTCATCTTGCGGTTGTTTTTTGAATAGTTGGACATGAGGAAATAGTGGGTGAGTTTGGGTCATCTTGCGGTTGTTTTTTGAACAGTTGGGCATGTGGAAATAGTAGGGTGGGTTTGGGTCATCTTGCGGTTGTTTTTTGAATAGTTGGGCATGTGGAAATAGTAGGGTGGGTTTGGGTCATCTTGCGGTTGTTTTTTGAATAGTTGGACATGAGGAAATAGTAGGGTGAGTTTGGGTCATCTTGCGGTTGTTTTTCGAATAGTTGGGCATGTGGAAATAGTAGAGTGGGTTTGGGTCATCTTGCGGTTGTTTTTTGAATAGTTGGGCATGTGGAAATAGTAGGGTGGGTTTGCGTCATCTTGCCGTTGTTTTTTGATTAGTTGGACATGAGAAAATAGTAGGGTGGGTTTGGGTCATCTTGCGGTTGTTTTTTGAACAGTTAGACATGAGGAAATAGTAGGGTGGGTTTGGGTCATCTTGCGATTTTTTGAA
Source organism: Rhimphoctona megacephalus (assembly GCA_963989365.1). Taxonomy (NCBI): domain Eukaryota; kingdom Metazoa; phylum Arthropoda; class Insecta; order Hymenoptera; family Ichneumonidae; genus Rhimphoctona; species Rhimphoctona megacephalus. Next base: position 4,282,218 of record OZ022419.1, read on the forward strand.
TAGTTGGGCATGTGGAAATAGTAGGGTGGGTTTTTGTCATCTTGCGGTTGTTTCTTGAATAGTTGGACACGTGGAAATAGCAGGGTGGGTGTGGGTCATCTTGCGGTTGTTTCTTGAATAGTTGGACATGAGAAAATAGTAGGGTGGGTTTGGGTCATCTTGCGGCTGTTTTTTGAATAGTTGGACATGAGGAAATAGTAGGGTGGGTTTGGGTCATCTTACAGTTGTTTTTTGAATAGTTGGGCATGTGGAAATAGTAGGGTGGGTTTGGGTCATCTTGCGGTTGTTTTTTGAATAGTTGGACATGTGGAAATAGTATTTTTATCCAACTATTCAAATACATGTCCAACTATTCAAAAAACAACCGCAAGATGACGCAAACCCACCCTACTATTTCCACATGCCCAACTATTCAAAAAACAACCGCAAGATGACCCAAACCCACTCTACTATTTCCACATGCCCAACTATTCGAAAAACAACCGCAAGATGACCCAAACTCACCCTACTATTTCCTCATGTCCAACTATTCAAAAAACAACCGCAAGATGACCCAAACCCACCCTACTATTTCCACATGCCCAACTATTCAAAAAACAACCGCAAGATGACCCAAACCCACCCTACTATTTCCACATGCCCAACTGTTCAAAAAACAACCGCAAGATGACCCAAACTCACCCACTATTTCCTCATGTCCAACTATTCAAAAAACAACCGCAAGATGACCCAAACCCACCCTACTATTTCCACATGCCCAACTATTCAAAAAACAACCGCAAAATGACCAAAACCCACCCTACTATTTCCACATGTCCAACTATTCAAAAAACAACCGCAAGATGACTCAAACCCACCCTATTATTTCCACATGTCCAACTATTTAAAAAACAACCGTAAGATGACCCAAACCCACCCTACTATTTCCTCATGTCCAACTATTCAAAAAACAGCCGCAAGATGACCCAAACCCACCCTACTATTTTCTCATGTCCAACTATTCAAAAAACAACCGCAAGATGACCCACACCCACCCTGCTATTTCCACGTGTCCAACTATTCAAGAAACAACCGCAAGATGACTCAAACCCACCCTACTATTTCCACATGCCCAACTATTTAAAAAATCGCAAGATGACCCAAACCCACCCTACTATTTCCTCATGTCCAACTATTCAAAAAACAACCGCAAGATGACCCAAACCCACCCTACTATTTCCACATGCCCAACTATTCAAAAAACAACCGCAAGATGACCCAAACCCACCCTACTATTTCCACATGCCCAACTATTCAAAAAACAACCGCAAGATGACCCAAACTCACCCTACTATTTCCTCATGTCCAACTATTCAAAAAACAACCGCAAGATGACCCAAACCCACCCTACTATTTCCACATGTCCAACTATTCAAAAGCAACCGCAAAATGACCCAAACCCACCCTACTATTTCCACATGTCCAACTATTCAAAAAACAACCGCAAGATGACTCAAACGCACCCTATTATTTCCACATGTCCAACTATTTAAAAAACAACCGCAAGATGACCCATACCCACCCTACTATTTCCACGTGTCCAACTATTCAAGAAACAACCGCAAGATGACCCAAACCCACCCTACTATTTCCTCATGTCCAACTATTCAAAAAACAACCGCAAGATGACCCAAACCCACCCTACTATTTCCTCATGTCCAACTATTCAAAAAACAACCGCAAGATGACCCAAACTCACCCTATTATTTCCACATGTCCAACTATTCAAAAAACAACCGCAAGATGACCCAAACCCACCATACTATTTCTACATGTCCAACTATTCAAAAAACAACCGCAAGATGACTCCAACCCACCCTACTATTTTCTTATGTCCAACTATTATAACAACTATCATAAATTGTATATCCGGACGAATCACGTGCGATTATTCGTTCGGATACATGCAAATACCTTTATTCATCATATATCCGGATGAATTACGTACGATTAGTTATCCATACATGTAACAACTATCAGAAATTGTATATTCGGATGAATTACCTGTGAGTATTCGTCCGGATATACTATACGGAAACCATTATAAATTGTATTTCCGAACGAATTACATTCGATTACTCGTCCGGATACATGCAAATACCTTTATTTCTTATGTATCCGTATGAAATATGTACGATTAGTCGTCCGGATACATATTAGAACCTTTGGAAATCGTTCGTCGATACGTAATCTAGAGTCGCGGTAGCGACTCGAGACAAGTACATTTACGTATACTATAAGATGGCGAAGACGAGTCGCTACTAGAGTCTTTACAGCAAGAAGAGTGATTCTGAACGTATTCCGAAAATTGTTTTGGCGATATTTAATGAATAACATCGTTTTGAAAGATGCTGCGGGTTTACGTATTTTTTATTTTTGTTTTTCTTTCGATCGTGACTATTTAGAACTCTGTAGCCTAACGCATATTGGAAATATTAATATTTCATCTTTCCAAATCATCAAAAAAGGTAGCATTTTTCGCACACTTTTGACGCTTTGCGGTCGCTGCCTAGTGATACTAACTAGAAATTGGTAACGTTCTGATGATATGTGAGAGTGCGTTTGTCGATGTGACAGCCGATTTGACTTTTCTTCATGATATTTTATAATAAACAGTGACAGCTGTGAGTTAAAAAAAAAGGTTATAAAGATCGCGGATGTGCAATTCTATATGCATAGTGATGTGAGGTTAAAAAAATAAGGTTATAAAGATCGCGGATGTGAAAGTTGACGGATATTTTTTTTAATATGGATCAGCCGTATGAGTGCGACAGAGATAGCTACAAATTTCCAAGTGGAAATTAAAAAAAAAAATAAGGTTATAAAGATCGCGGATGTGAAAGCTGACAGATATGATAATATATATATATATATATATAAACAGTGACAATTGTGAGTTAAAAAAAGGTTATCGGAATCGAAAACGTTCCCTTTTCTCTTTTACCATAAAATGTTCCTCGAATGCAATAATAAGGTTTATTTAGAGACCATTCTCTTCATTTTTTTTTGATAGCTAAGAGAATGGTGTATGATAAACTCGTATTCGGTGAATATTTAATATCTTTGTCGTGAAGTTATAAAGATCGTGGTCAGTTTTAACTTGTGATTAAAGTGACTTTTATATATATGTAGAAGAATGATAGTGCAAAAATAAAGTTTAAATCAATAAATAAACTTTTGAACAGTGTCTAAATAAATAATTTTTTTTATTAACCCTAGCCCCAACAATCCATTTTTCCGAACGTAAACTCTAGAACGGAGTCGAAAACGGTGCTTTTTCTATTTTAACATAAAATGTTCTTTGAATGCAATAATAAAGTTTATTTAGAAACCATTCTCTTTATTTTTTTTTTTTTTTGATAATTAAGAGAATGTTGTATGATAAACTCGTATTCGATGAATATTTGATATCTTTGAACAGTCGTAAGGTTATAAAGATCGCGGTCAGTTTCAGTTTTGGTTAAAGTAACTTTTATATATATAGATAGAAGAGTGATAGTGCAAAAATAAAGTGTAATTTAATAAATAAACTTTTGAACAGCACCTTAATAAATAATTTTTTTTATTAACCCTAGCCGCAACAATTCATTTTTCCGAACGTAAACTCTAGAACGGAGTCGAAAACAGTGCCCCTTCTCTTTTACCATAAAATGTCTCTTGCATGCAATAATAAAGTTTATTTGGAAACCATTCTCTTCATTTTTTATGTAACTGAGAGAATGATATATGATACCACCCTACGTTTGAACCACCCTAGGTTTGAATTATATATGGTTTTAAACCACCCTAGAGTGGTAGAGACCTTAAATACATGAAAATTCTATTTGCATTTGTCACCCAAAACGGAATCAAGCGATGCGAAATAATTTTGAGCGAAAAGATATTTGATTTGAGAAAAAAAAAATTGCATAAGTACTTTACCAATTTTTTTTTGTTTATCTATTGCTCACGAGATATAATTCGTAATCAATAAACATTATAAAAGCAAAACTCGCGTAGTACTTCGGCCAAAATTATTTTTTCCGATTAAACTTTAGCTCTCGAAATTTTGTACGTATACTTTTTTGTTTCAAAATCTCGTTTCGTTATGATTACTTATATTTAAAAACTTTCGGTGCATTCTGATGCTATTGGAGTATTTCTTCGGCATCATTTTTATGGAATATTTTCCGATCCGTTGATCTGTTGACAGGGATGTTTCGGTTTTTTAAAATTTTTTTATACAAAATTAAAAAAAAATTCGTTTTTACTTGTTCGTTGTTCTTTTATGCGTCGTATCTTCTCAGAACTATTGTACGTTTTAAGTAATCTAATAATTTTATAAGTATTGACGGTTAATTACGAAGATTGAATTCACTTCAACACTTCTTAGAACAATATTTCACATTGCATTTTTAGTCTGAATATAGTCGCGATACACCAGCTCGAAATTTGATCATGTATCCATTTTTAGCTGAAATCATTAAAAAATCGCTTGAGCGACCTCTAAAATTTTTATTCAGGATTCAATTCTTGAGAGAATCACTTTTTGATAAAATGTTACCATATTTTGCTGTAATGCCGAAAAAATGTCAATTCTTTTGCATCACCCAGATACATATATAATATAGACATGTTCAATTGGCAAGCTATAAATTTCATACCCGAATACGTACACAATATTGAAATATTTAATTAACAAGCTATGAATTCCATACAAAAAGTCGACAAATCCTAGCCAAAAACAGCATAAATGCTGTGAAAAAAGCTGAGACAAGTACATTTACGCCCGCCCCAAATAGTCGTTCTAGTTAATCCCCCCCACAACCCAACGCCAAAATACCGATTCCCACAAAAATTTACAAAAAACCGTCTAAGTCGTTTATGCAAAGATCTCAGAACCGCTCCCATTATGATCAAATAAAATCAAATTGCACAGAGGTGATAATTTCATTCTCGTAAATGTTGTGAGTTCACAAAAAGTTGATAAATAAATAGAGACCCACTAAAGTATATGTGGCCAAGTACATGGGATTTTATTATGTTTATAAAATCTCCAATTATGTTCATATGCCATTTCTCTAATTAATGCTTTATTACAACGAATTATTATCATATGATTTGGAACTGCGAGGGCTTTCAAAAAAAAATACAGAATTGTATTAGCCTGCGTAGTAAGCTTGAACGCTTCCACACTCTCATTTGTAATATTTGTAGTATAGTTTTATTGGTAACAAATTGATAAAAGCTTACTATCGTACGTAGAGCGGATACGCACAGAGTACTTGTCCGGCCCGAAAATTTTTCAACTAGTTAGCTAAAAATATGCTTTTTTGTTCACGGCAAATTTTTCAACCACTCCGAACATTCGGATCTCCTGTTGCAGATTCGAATTTTACCCGCTTTGGAATGCATTCAATTGATGACCGCTCTTACATGGCAGGCTTATTCCGTTTTGTAAAACCTGTTCTAAAAGTGCGTGTAAATGGTACTGGATTACTTATTCCGAGTGTGCAGTACCGTTTAGATGCTCTGTAACTCTAGTTTTCCCCTGGATGTTACAAAACCGGAATAAACATGCCGTGTAATAACGTGAGATATGCTCCACATGAGCATCAATTCATCGATAACAATTGGTTAAAGGAAAGGAGGATAATTTGGGATACAAAACAATCCGCATATTGTGATTCCAAATTAGCTGTGCTTACTTTACTAGTTAAGACCAAAATGTATGGTAGATTAATGTTGACTTATATGATAAATTTTATGAAAAATTTTCGGGCCGGACAAGTACTCTGTGCGTATCCGCTCTACGTACGATAGTAAGCTTTTATCAATTTGTTACCAATAAAACTATACTACAAATATTACAAATGAGAGTGTGGCAGCGTTCAAGCTTACTACGCAGGCTAATGCAATTCTGTATTTTTTTTTGAAAGCCCTCGCAGTTCCAAATCATATGATAATAATTCGTTGTAATAAAGCATTAATTAGAGAAATGGCATATGAACATAATTGGAGATTTTATAAACATAATAAAATCCCATGTACTTGGCCACATATACTTTAGTGGGTCTCTATTTATTTATCAACTTTTTGTGAACTCACAACATTTACGAGAATGAAATTATCACCTCTGTGCAATTTGATTTTATTTGATCATAATGGGAGCGGTTCTGAGATCTTTGCATAAACGACTTAGACGGTTTTTTGTAAATTTTTGTGGGAATCGGTATTTTGGCGTTGGGTGGTGGGGGGGATTAACTAGAACGACTATTTGGGGCGGGCGTAAATGTACTTGTCTCAGCTTTTTTCACAGCATTTATGCTGTTTTTGGCTAGGTTCATTATATACCCGAATGAATTCTGTATGATTATTCGTTCGGATATACGAAAATCATTATAAATTGTATATCCGGACGAATTACGGCGCGATTATTCGTCCGGACATTTATAGCTGCCAGGTGTATTTTCGGAGGGAGTTTCAATATACCATCATACTATAAAAAAATTAATTGAAAAAAAAATAACCTCATTTTGGACAAATATCCGGACGAATAATACCGGACGCGTATTTGTCTGGGTGTCCGGACGATTAGACACAGCCTAATTTTAATGCCAGCCTGGTAATATAAATAATTCAATGTTTTTAAATCGAATAGATATACACATTTTTTATACACAATCGAGATCATGATTGCTCTGAAAAGTAAACTCAACCACTTCGGCCAGTGCTCGAGGTTATATTAGAATCTAGTGTAAAAGCTACAACGATCCAATATTTTATTTATTCATTTTTTGGAAAAACAACAATCAAACAAACCTTCAAATAATATTATTTGTTTCAAACAAACGATTGCGAATTGATTGGCGTTTGAAAAAATCAAATTAGACAAAATTTCAAAAATTTGCGGCTAACTTAATGCCCTTTTTTGTTTCGTTTGTTTGATAAAAAATATGATCAAACAAACGTTTTAATTAATCAAACAATCACAAACTATCGACAAACAATCATTATAAATTTTAAAAAAATGCAAAAGTCAAAATCGAGAGGCTAATTTTATATAGCTCAACGGAAGTGCTCAAGATGGCCACTACGCCTAGCCTGTGGAATAGGAGTTTTTGTAGAGAGAGACAACTCGAATATTTTTGAGTTCCATGTTTGACCAGTCGGTTAGGTCGGACGCTGTGTATCGACGGTCGCCACAACGAAAGTACTTGTTGCGACATCTGACTTCAGCATCTGTAAGCGTTCGCTCGCGCCTTGGCTGCGTTTTGTTCCTAGTTACTTTCGTCTAGTTTTTCGACCAATTTATAACCTCTGTGAATTTGGCCGACTGATTTTGGATTTCTGAGTTTTTGTTTATGTCAATCGTTTGTCGGGTTCTTGTCGGTGATTGTCGGATCAAAATCGACGTTTGTCGGAAATTAGTTAAATAGAAAAATTAAAAACAAAAATCCATGTGAAGTTAGCCGATTTTTTTCAATTTTGAGTTATCATAAACTTTCAAACGCCTAATCAAAGCGCAATCGTTTGTCGGATACGAGTTTCATAATTAAAAAGTTTGTCGGGTGTTTGTTCATTAGAAAAATATTAAAAAAACATTTTATGTGAAGACAGCCGATTTTTCTCAAATTGTAAGATGTTACACATTTTCCAAAGCCTAATCGAAGCGCGATCGTTTGTCGGTTACTAATTTTATAATTAAAAAGTTTGTCGGATGTTTGTTCATTATAAAAATATTAAAAAAACATTTTATGTGAAGTCAGCCGATTTTTTTCAAATTTGAGATATCATAAACTTTCAAACGCCTAATCAAAGCGCAATCGTTTGTCGGATACGAGTTTCATAATTAAAAAGTTTGTCGGGTGTTTGTTCATTAGAAAGATATTAAAAAAACATTTTATGTGAAGACAGCCGATTTTTCTCAAATTGTAAGATATTACACATTTTCCAAAGCCTAATCGAAGCGCGATCGTTTGTCGGTTACTAATTTTATAATTAAAAAGTTTGTCGGATGTTTGTTCATTATAAAAATATTAAAAAAACATTTTATGTGAAGTCAGCCGATTTTTTTCAAATTATTTTTTGCTTACCTTAAATTTTAGTTTCACGGAGGCTTTGGCATAGATATATCTATATATTTGCATATATAAATATTTTATATATATTATATAATAAACCGGATATATTATATATATTATATAATAAACCGGATTTTGGTTTAGAGTGAAAAATTATTTTTTTCTTGAAAATACAAGATTGAAGAAGATAAATGCCGCTCCATTCGGGTCTTTAAGCTTCGTAAAGCTTCAGATAAAAAATCACTTTTTAAAAATTTCTACAGCTATCAAATTTCTTTATATTGAGTTCAGATTTGGAGGTTCGTCTTTTTTTATATTTTTATTCTTTTTTCAGATGAAAAATCACTTTTTTAAAATTTCAAATATTTCTACAGCCATCAAATTTCTTTATATTGAGTTCAAATTTGGAGGATCGTCTTTTTTTAGAACCTACTTTCTTGAAAAAAATCGGCAGCCAAATCGCTGACCCAAGCGCGCAGGCTGCGGTCGATATGTAATGGATCTGTCCATATATAAGCTCTACGAAGCTTAAAGACTCGAATGGAGCGGCATTTCTCTTCTTTAATCTTGTAGTTTCAAGAAAAAAATAGTTTTTCACTCTAAACCAAAATCCGGTTTATTATATAATATATATAATATATATCCGGTTTATTATATAATATATATATAATATATATATACCAATATATAGATATATCTATAGATATATCTATGCCAAAGCCGTTGTGAAACCAAAATTTAAGGTAAGCAAAAAATAATTTGGGAAAAATCGGCTGACTTCACATAATGAACAAACATCCGACAAACTTTTAAATTATAAAATTAGTATCCGACAAGCGATCACGCTTCGATTAGGCTTTGGAAAATGTGTAATATCTTACAATTTGAAAAAAATGCGCTGACTTCACATAAAATGTTTTTTTAAATATTTTTCTAATGAACAAACATCCGACAAACTTTTTAATTGTAAAATTAGTAACCGACAAACGATTGCGCTTCGATTAGGCTTTGGAAAATGTGTAATATCTTACAATTTGAGAAAAATCGGCTGACTTCACATAAAATGTTTTTTTAATATTTTTCTAATGAACAAACACCCGACAAACTTTTTAATTATGAAACTCGTATCCGACAAACGATTGCGCTTTGATTAGGCGTTTGAAAATTTATGATATCTCAAAATTGAAAAAAATCGGCTAACTTCACACGGATTTTTGTTTTTAATTTTTCTATTTAACTAATTTCCGACCAACGTCGATTTTGATCCGACAATCACCGACAAGAACCCGACAAACGATTGACATAAACAAAAATTCAGAAATCCAAAATCAGTCGACCAAATTCACAGAGGTCAATTTATACCCTACCGAACATTCTGGCTTACAAGTGGCCTCGAACATTCTTTACCGACGATTTTTTTTTCTCTAACTCTCAAACGATAAAAAAAATTGCCTAAGTCCATTTTCTAAGGATTAAAAAAAAATGGGGTTCAAGTTTACACAAATTTAAAATTGTTTCTATATTAAAAATATTTACACTCAAATCATGTTTCTTCTCTCTCTAACGATTCTCTTACAATTTGCATCCAAAAAAATTTCGAAAAAAGAAATGTGGTATCTAACGTCACGAAGGTCTAGGCTGCTAGTCGCTCAACGGAACGATGAAGTGACATTTTCAGCGCAGTGCAGGGGCGTAGAGGGGTAAACGATTGTACCCAGTCCCAGTAGTGTACGCCGTGTTGGTGTTCCAATGGTGAGCAGTCGCGATACCGATTGCAAAATTTCATGAGGCTCTGAAAAATTCTTATATTACGGATGCTTCGTTCGATTCGGCCGAAAGTATTTGATAAAAAGTGAATTAAAGTGAATTAAGGAGCGCAACAGTGTGGTGAATACTCTGCTGCTACTGTGTGTCGTATATACGTAATACGATTCTCGTATATAATCGACGGGAGTCATTACGTTTACGGTACGAAAAAAATATGATGTTATACACATGTACGAGGGAATTCCAAATGTTTGATCATTTTAACACAATATTAACATGTTGGGTTGGATGAGTTTTTGGTAAATTTGTGATTTATGTGCGTATGCGTGTGTGTGTGTCTCACTTTGTGCACTGTGCTGGGGGGTCCATAAAAACGAAGAACGGGAACGTAGCGTGAGGGAGGGAGACGGGGGAAAAAATGAAAAAAAAGAGAAAAAAGGCATAAATTTGGTGTAGGTAACAAAAATAATAGTTTGTTCGTACTAGCTGCACTTTTTACACTGTCGTGGGGAGTGTACACTTGTGCGTTCGTTTTATCGGACGTGACATCGGATGGCGCTGTTCGCGTTAAAAATGCAGCTGCACTTTCTTACACTTTCTACACTCGGTTTGTACCGAGTTAATATGTGTGCTACATAACCTAACATTCATTTGAATTTAAATTTGACGATTGAAATCATGTACATAATTTGAATTTATTATTACGTAATGATTAACCCCTTGACTGTCTGGCAGAAAAAACGCCGTTTTGTTATGACAGATATATCCGTCATGGACAGTGAAAGGGTTAAGTGTACATAATTGTAATGAATTGAAATCATATACATAATTTTAGTTTCTGAATTGAAAGGCTACTGAATTAACATTCTGTACATAATTTAAATAGTCAAATGAAAATTTGATTGAACACCAATTAAGTGTTTAATTCAGTCAAAATTCTAGAACTGAGGTCATGCACATAATTTTAACTCTGAAATACAATGAGAATTTTGAAATAAATGTATGTAATTTTAATTTGTTCAAATTTTAATTTCAGAATTAAAATTATATATATAATAGAAATTGAAAATAAATGTGTTTAGACATAATGAAAATGTCTGGTGATTAAAAATTCAGTATAATATCCACACAGCACAGAATATTGCTGCAATGTTGCTAGAATTTTGCAATATGGCATACTTCCGGGAAATATTGCTACAATGTTGCAGAAATGTGGCCATTAAATATTGGAAGAATGTTACTGAAAAAACAGTGAGAAAATATTATTATTGAAAGTTTGGTTCAAAATATAAATTGTATGGTATAACTGTATGTATGTATTTCAATGAATTTATTACATCTAGAGAACTTATGATACATGATAGAATTAAGACTGTAATTTTTCGCTGTATCGTTTATTACTTAAGAGCAAAATAATACAATCGAATAACTAAAAAATGAAGATATATGTCTAAATCAAGCGTGATTTCGAAGAGAATTTCAATATGAAGAAATTTAATGATGGCTAGAATTCCAATTTTCAGTGCCAAAAAGAAACCATTTATTTGGTTACCAAAATCTCGATAAATATTGATAAATTGTTCAACTTATTTGAATAGCTCACGTTGCGCGCCTAATTCAAACGCTTAATTTGTTGGCTTAAATAAATATTGCTTATTATAATGAAAATATTGTTGAATCAACAAAATCGTTGTTCAATTAACAAATTTCACTTTATTCGTCACAACTTGTTGATACATTTTGGGCATACTTCTGAAAAGGGTAAACCTCGGATCGACCTCATATTTTACACAAGACCTTCATTTTGATGTTCTAAGAGAACGCCTAACACACACACACACACACACACACACACACACACGCGCGCGCGCGCGCGCCATACGCACCACAGTACGCAAACACAATATATTCTAACCTATAAACTATCCGGACGAATAATTCGGGTCAATTCGTCCGGTTATCCGGACGGCTAGCCACTCCGTTTTTGAATTATTATTATTCGACATAATTACCATTATTATATTTTAGATCACGTGGTAGTTTTTGGGATAGTTATCGGTGGCGAACAGTATTTGCCAGGACTCTTGGCAGGTATCAGGTACTACTTGGCAGGTAAGGTGGTTAAAACCTAGGATGGTTAGAACCGTTTTGTAGCTGGAAATACTATTAAAAACTGAGGCGGTCCAAACCTAGGGAGGTTAGAACCGTTTTGCATCTGGAAATACCATACAACCCTGAGGTGGTTTAAAGGAAGGTTAGAACCGTTTTGCACTCGGAAGTACTACTATTCAAACCTGAGGTGGTTCAAAGGGAGGTTAGAACCGTTTTGCACCCGGAAATACTATTCAAACCTGAGGTGGTTCAAACCTAGGGAGGTTGGAATCGTTTTGCACCTGGAAATACTATTCAACCTGAGGTGGTTTAAACCTAGAGAGGTTAGAACGGTTTGGCACTTGGAAATACTATTCAAACTTGAGGTGGTTCAAAGGGAGGTTAGAATTGTTTTGCATCTGGAAATACTATTCAAATCTGTGGTGGTCCAAACCTAGGGAAGTTAGAACCGTTCTGCACCTGGAAATACTATTCGAACCTGAGTTGGTTCAGTGGGAGATTAGAATCGTTTTTCACCCGGAAATACTATTCAAACCTGAGGTGGTTCAAACCTACGGAGGTTAGAACCGTTTTGCATCTGGAAATACTATTCAAATCTGTGGTGGTCCAAACCTAGGGAGGCTAGAATCGTTTTGCACTTGGAAACTATTCAAACTTGAAATGGTTCAAACCTAGGGATGAGGTTAGAATCGTTTAGCACCTGGAAATACTACTCTTTGAACCACCGGAGGTGGTTCAAAGGGAGGTTAGAACTGTTTTGCACCCGGAAATAATTTTCAAATCTGAGGTGCACGTTTTGCACCTGGAAATACGATTGAAACCTGAGGTGGTTCAAATCTAGGTAGATTAGAATCGTATGGCACTTGGAAATACTATTTAAACCTGTGGTGGTTCAAAGAGAGGTTAGAATTCGTTTGCACCCGGAAATACTATTCAAATCTGAGGTGGTTCAAATCTACGGAGGTTAGAACCGTTTTGCACCTGGAAATACTATTTAAATCTGGTGGTCCAAACCTAGGGAGGTTAGAACCGTTTTGCACCTGGAAATACTATTCAAATTTGAGGTGGTTCAAACCTAGAGAGGCTAGAACCGTTTAGCACCTGGAAATACTATTCAAAAAAACGATCGCGCTTAGATTAGGCTCTTGAAAATGTGTAATATCCTACAATTTGAAAAAAATCGACTGACTTTACACAAAATGTTTTTTCTTATTTTTCCAATGAATAAACATCCGACATCCGACAAACTTTTTAATTATGCAGTTCGTGTCCGACAAACGATTGCGCTTCGATTAGGTGTTTGAAAATTTGATCCTTCATAATTGAAAAAAAATCGGCTAACTTCACACGGATTATTGTTTTTAATTTTTCTAATTAACTAATTTCCGACAAGCGTTGATTTTGATCCGACAATCACCGACAAGAGCCCGACAAACGATCGACATAAAAAAAATTCAAAAATCCAAAATCAGTCGGCCAAATTCACAGAGGCTGTTGTTATGCCGGTTACTTTTCCTACAACCTGAAGTTCGGTTTTAGTGCAAATGCTTGCCTACCTACTTTTGACTGACTGCCTTTGACGGCTTGCTGTTTGTTTTTGAGGTTAGATTCGACGATTTATGGAATCGTCTAAATTAACGTTGTTTCGGCTTGTTGGAATGTAATTTGTTATTTATTAACGATCTCTTTTGAAAGTTTAATTCAACTTGAAATAACTATGTAATTTAACGCTTTTGGCTCAAAAATCAACCGAACGTTATCATCCAGTTCAGTCTCATAGAAAACCGCAACTTGTGTAAATGAATCTCCGAATTATGTAAAAGTCATACGAATCGTAACGTAATGTTTGAGCGACGAAAAAATGGCTCTGCTTTTAAGAAGCTCAAAATGAATTCACCTTTTACTTTTTTTTGGTCGTTTGTTGATAATATCTTGTTTTGTAAGTGAAGAACTATACTTTTTATTGATAGTCAGATAATCTTATGTGAATACAAACAAAACCCTTGCAGCTATTGTATTTGAGCTATTGCCGCTTTATGAAAAACAGTAATTGCATGGATAATAACAGAAAATCATGTCTTAACAACCATCTCCATATAGGATAGAATCTAGAGGAAAAAAAATGAGTCCTTTCAAAGAAAAAGATGAACGATATGCAATTAAGTTTGCATTGTTGCATCTGTAGAATGCAACAGCATTTATTTTTAGCTTTAACATTTTTTCAGCAGACACGAAACAGAAATGAGTGAAGAAATTTTTGTTTAAGCCTTTTTCTGGTGATTAATGCTATAAATTCAAACAAATTTGAAAGACGTCAAACAATGCGAGAATGATAAAGAAAAATAACAAGAGTATTGTTCTTTATTCAACTACATCAACTTTGACATGAGCACTGTGACTTGTTCTTTCTAAAAAAAAAAAACTACAAACCGATGAAATTCTGATGTGTATTAATAATAATTTTCGTCTTAAGTTATTGTATAAAAGTAGATAATTGAAGCGTTTAATGCAATAAATAGTTGCAGCAATGGATCACATAAATACCTTGTTACATGAAAATTATATTTAAACACAGATAAACCTAAACAATTAACCAACAATAAGCAGTCAATAAGATTAATGATACAATTGATATAGTAAATCGTGACTTGAAGATTGCCTTTTTGCATAGAAAATGAATCAATACAATTTTTTGGTACATATTAAAAATGTTAATTTTACAATCCTAGTTAATGTCAATGAAATCCAATAAACAATCGCGTTTATTTCAAGACTTAATTTTTACAAAGATCTAATTTCTGTTTGTTATAAGGTGTATGACCAATTTTTATGGCTCACAGATAGAAAAATAATAGCAAACATTTTTTGTTGCTTTCAAACGATAAAAATATTGAAACAATGACATTATGATGATAAATTTTATTGAGATTATAAGATTTAAAGAGAGATATATAAGATTTAAAATCTTAGATGAATGATTTGTATTTTTTTTTGTTTTCAGGTGGCACAAAAACACCCATTTGGCTTGTTTATTCCAGGACTGGAAATGTCAAGTCCTGAGTTTTATAGACTTAAGATAAACCATGTTGATAAGCGTAGAGGAGCTTTAACAGTTATTGAATGAAAACGATCTATCAGTGTTCAATTAAAAATAAGTGTTTCTTTTTTTAAACGGAAGCAAAACAGTGCAAACTTTGAGCGAGCCCAGTGCTCGATCTTAATATTATTTCTTTTGTTCTCGGAATTGCTCTCTTTTTTTCTTCTGTTAATTTTATCGACGGACGAAGAAAAATGTCAGTGCCAGATGCGACAGCTCCGCCTCCCCGGAGAAGTTCACTTCCTAATGGCAATGCTGCTGGTGGAGGAGTAGAAGGTAGCGGCGGTGGTGGTGGATCAGTGGGAGAAAACAATCTACAAGCTGCGGCCAATATAGCTGCGGCCATTGGTCCTATATTAATTAATCGTGCTCGTAACAACAATAATCAGAATCCTTTGTATCATATGCGCGATAGATTATTTCACGCGCTTTTCATCAAAGCGGCCCTCGCTTATGCAAGGATATTTCCAAGGCCAGTCAGAAGATTTATAGAGTTTGTAGTTTTGTTGAAGGTGAGTAAATTTTCATTAACAATACGCATCGTTGTTTTTTCCATTACCATTTAAATTTTATAATTGAAAAATTATCGAGACATACAAACATTTGAATCTCATGGGGCTAGTAGAAAATATAAAGTTCGAATCTAGAATTAAGTGCAATTGTGTAGAAAAAAAAATTTACAACATATTCTCGAAATTATAATATTTTATTGAAAAAGATAGTGTGTGAGGTGGCACTGAAAAAAATTGTTGTGCCTTAGAAGCAGCTCTGCTCGTGAATTACAATGTAGCCATGTCTCTAATTCCCTCATCAATAAGGGCTCATTTTCAATAGTTTCTTTAATCAATTTTTTTGTTTTTTGTTTTTCAGGCCATAACAGCATTTTTTGTAATGGCGTACATTCACATCGTATTTTCACGGGCACCTACCAATTGCCTTGAGCACATCAGGGACGAATGGCCCCGAGATGGTATTTTACGAGTCGAAATATTGCGTAACGGCGCGGAAGATTATAGTATTGAAAAGAGTTATGCGAAAGAGGCGAAGCTCAGGCAGGAGAGAGTTGACGATATTAACAGTGTGCTTGGATTATTGGCAAGAGATGGGTAAGTGCTTGAAAAAAAAATTATTATTCGCTGATCATAATAATATCACTTTAAATTTCTACTAGGTCGAGGAGGGGGGAATTTTATCGAGAGTTTATAAAAATTTTAGCAAACGACCTGTGCATCGAAAAAATGTTCGAAAAATATGTCTACGTGCAGATTTCTGACTGCTCCTTGGACTCATTTCAAGAATTACACAAATTTGATAAAAAAATTATGAGATGAATCTTTTCAGACTCTCCAATGAGTCAAAATTTTTTTTTATCTAATCCTCTAAGTGGATGTTAATTTGTAACGATTTTTGTTTTCACTCATTTTACACGGAATCTTATGGAAAGCGACGACCTTGATTGACAAAATAACAGAGAAAACGTTCGAAAAATCTTGTACATTTTTCAGTATTAGGATTAATGAAAATATGTAGAAAGTTTCAATGGTTTTCAATACATTGTTTTGAGGAACACATCGATGCATAAAGTTGGATGGAGAGGATTTTTATGACCGAAAGCTTAGGTGTAAAAGTTAAAAAAAACTACAAATAATGTTGTAAAAAAATCCTTGTGCAGGGAGGAAGCTCCTTTTAGCAGTGGAAATAAGACTATCATTAGAACAATTTATATACGTAGATTTATTATATTATGCGTAAGGTCCAGATATAGTCATGTATCTCAGTTGCATCCTCCAGAGGTTTATATGTACTGTTACGTTTTAGGTTTTTCTTGTTTTTCTTGTTTTCTAGATTTATCAATATTGAGCCATCGGCAGTAGACGAGGAACAAACGGTCGCTGTAGCTATCGGTGAAAACGATCCCCAGAATGCTACACTAGCCGATAACGTCATTCAGAGTTCTATCAATTCTGACGATATCGGCAAACCAGAGTTGACGAACGCAACGACAACGAGTTCACCCCTGTCTACGAATTTATGGACAGGAAAAGTGAATGACGAAGCCAAAGAGGTAATACGCGTCATTACACATTTATATATGACACATTTTTTTTCGTCCAACAGAAAAAAATGTAAACGAACCAACATATTTTTTACCATGCGATGATGTTCATTTAGCAGCTGCCGGACGATGGAATTTTTACGTCGTCCACTAAAAGCAGAGGAAACGTTACCGCCGAAGAATCCGCCGATAAGAAAGAATCCTCCACGGATAACATAATCCAACCTTTAAAAAGTCAAGTTCCTGATGCCGAAAAATTCGTCCGTGCAGGTTGGTTCTTTGTGAATTGACCCCTCCTCCCTCCCCACCCCTTCGCAATTCTCTTCTTTACTCAAACCAATTCTTTTATCGTCTTCAGTCTGTAACAAGCCGTAACAAATTAAACAACCTTTAGTATTTCCAGAAGATGAATATATCGTCGAGTATTCATTGGAATACGGTTTTCTTCGTCTCTCTCCTGCGGTACGACAGAGACACAATATTCCGGTGAAAATTGTCACGTTGGATCCGCTCAATGATAAATGCTTTGGTGATGCCTTTTCTCGATTTATTCTTGATGAATTGCTCGGCTATGACGACTTGCTTATGGCCAGCATTAAAACCCTTGCTGAACATGAGGACAACAAAGGCTTTCTCCGGTAAAACACATTTATTCAAGTTAATAATTCAACTATTCTCTATTCCACTACAACGAATTTGACTAACTTTCATAAATGAGCATTTTTGTTTTCAGAAATGTTATAACAGGTGAACATTATCGCTTCGTTAGCATGTGGATGGCCAAGACTTCTTATCTCGCGGCGTTTTTCATAATGCTTCTTTTTGTAAGTATAAACACTTCATTGAAAAAAAGTAAATTTATTTACGCTAATTGTTCTCATTTTGTTTGTTTGTATTTTTTCAATTACATTCCTACTTTTTAAATTATGTTTAGTGCTTCAAAAAAATGAGAGTCACGTACATCTTAAAAACGGGCTTCCATGAATTTGAAGAGATTTATAGGGTTGTTTACGACTTGCATTTCGTGTTGAGTATAGCCAAAGGAAAAGACAGGGGTAGAAATATTCATGAAGATTGAATGAGTGACAAGTTCTTGAAGACTGAATTGAAGTTGAATTTTCGATTGACTGCGGATTAAGTTCGAGTTATTACTCGAGTGCATTTGTGAAATGAGATAAAACGAAATAATTCGTTTGGCATTGGTTATTCATCGATAATGGAAGGATTGATTTTCTCGAATTAATGTCTCGTTATTTAATAGGCAGGTTTCGGAAATAAATGGACAAAATTAATTGCATTACCACGTTGATCCGACGCTACGGAAAGCAAGTATGGAGTATGAAGTCCATTCGAGACGTAATAATTGTCCCCGATAATTTTCGTTTCGATGATTGTTAGACAAAGTCTTTAATCATGGTCTGGCGCGTTTGTATGGATCTATAGGTCGGCTACTGCGGCGACACAGAGGTTTACGTAACAGGATATGGCAATCAATTCAAACTAACCAGCAGACACTAGCGGTCATATACTCCATTGGTTTCTGGTATAACACGGACGTTCGACCCGCTGCTCTCCCAGGTCGGCGACCCCCTTTCCCCTTCAACCTCTTCGTATAAATCCACGTTATTAGGGGGCATCATATTCTTGTCCTGTCGTCGCGTTAGAATCCCAACCTGGTCATTCTGTATCAAATTATCGTGATATATGTCCGACTCGGTTAGTCTGGCCTCATTCCTCCTCTCGTCTACTTTACGATCTACCTGCAAACCCCTTTTTCACGCCTACCTACCTATTCCTTCTCGTTCGTTAATCTCTTTCCTTCTATTTGTCATTCTTCTTTTAACCCCTTCTTCCCGTTTTTTATGCAAAGCTGAACGTGCACGTTGATTTTTTTCCCCCGACCTCAATCGATACATTTATTGGAATATTCCCATAAATATAGGAATATTTCTGTTTCCCAAATCTCACATTCATATATCGATGTTTTCCAATTCTCTAATTTTTTACATGGTATTCTCTGAAATAGTATGTATTAGACAAACAAAAACAAATGAATTCAAGTATTTTACTATTAGTAGTAGTCAGTTCAGTTTCATTATTCCGTCAGTTGTATATCGCAAAATTATACAAAATCTTTGCATGAAAAAAAGTTTTCCGAGTTTGTAGATTAAGGCCATGTGGAAGACGTTCAAGGCAATGTGAAATATGCTCGGTGGGTAAAAATCCCGTAACCAACTTTTCTCCTACACGGATTATATTATGAGCAAATAACGAGAACCACTCTGTTCATTTTTCAACTGAACGGGAGGTGGTTCTCGTTATTTGCTCAAAATATCATCTGCGTAGGAGAAAAGTTGGTTACAGGATTTTTACCGACCGAGCGTTTTTCATATTTTTTTTAACGTCTTTCACATTGCCTTAATAAAATTTTACTAGCGAATGAAAAGAAACCACCAAACATAAGAAACGGTTTCAAGTACCGTCGAAGATCGATATAGATTGATATTGGTAAGCTTGAATCCAAGTATAATTTGAAATGGAAAAAGGGTGATAACTAGATATTTGAGCTTTTGCAATCGTTCGGTTTGGTAAGAACCTGAAATTCTTTTGCAAATTTGACATTTGTAGAATGGAGGACATTCAAGCGAATTCCATTTTCTAGTAGGCTGAGTTTTAATGCTCGATTTTTGTAACGATGTTGTTATCCAAATATTAAGTAAACTGTATAATTTTTAATAATAACGATGAAACAATATTTTTCCATGGAACGATTATCCACGAACGGAGGTTTTGCCTATTATTTAAGGGGAGGAATACGTTTGGATCAGCAGAAATACGGGAATTTCTATTATTTTTTTAAAACAGATAACGGTTTGTTTATTCACTCGGAAAATTTAGGTGTTTTTTATTATTAGTTTTTCTTATTACAAAGTATTTTTTTTTTAAACAATATACTTCAAAATGACGGAGTTATCCGACTCTTCCGGCAAAGTTATAGTGCGAAATGTAAAATGGAGTAAGGTCTAGCCTCTGCTGTATTAGTGTGAAACAAATTAGAATATTTTTTCTTTATTATAAACATTCATAATATGGTGTACCTGAACCAAGAAACAGTGCAAAAAGTTGAAAATAAAAAAAATGACATGCTTCTTTCAGTAATTTTTTACATCTTGTTGTTTTCAAGTACTAGGTAATATTGTTATTTTGATGTGTGCAAAATTTCAAGGATATCGATCAAACATTTTTCGAATTATCACTTACGCCATTATCGAAAATACACTTTTGATAAATTTGATTAATTAAAATCGTTGCAACGTGCTGCAGCACCAAGCGCTTCACGTTCCTATAGGTTAGAAAATATTTATCAAAGTACATCAAATTTCGCTTTAAAACTTCATCACCATATTCTCAAGATATTATACTAACATTTGATGGAAAAGAAAAATTAAAAATTTTTAAAAGTTGCAAAGGTATTTCTCCCTTTAATGACAAAAACAAAAACGATGCAATTGATTCTGGTTGTAGTTATGAGTTCCGGCGCACGTAAAAAATTCGCACAAAAAATACGTCGGGAAAAGTGTCAAGTGTTTTTGTAAGAAGAATTTTCAGATTGAGATAGTAAGATATTCAGATAGTGAGAATTGAACTTTAGAACGGATGCATCGTAAATCATCTGAATATGATATGGTTGTTCATTCGATATCTATTTTTACGTTTGTAAGTCTATTATAGGTAGAGGAGGAAGGATTTAGGTGGTGCAAATATATATGTACGGCAAGAGGGAGGAAGGACGACCCGTGGCAATGCACGTGCCGGTGATTCCCTTCAAGGAAAGTGTATTATGTGTATTTAACAACAAGATATATGTATATCGAAATAAAAGGAAGGTCCGGGCAATCACGTGCAGCATACAGTCGTTCATTTTCTGTTGATGGCGCGACCGGTTCAATGTCATCTGCCTATTCCCAAGGCCTATACTGCTGCGGGCATTTGGTTGAACGTTTTTCTGTCATATACACGCAACATCCTCAATTCAATTTTCGTTCACTCTGTAATGCAAAACTGTCAATTTTATATACTTTGTATAAACGAAACAAAAAAAAACGAAAGAAAATAAACAAGTTGGAAACAAAACCGAATAATTCCGCAAAAGGAAGAAACGGGAATCCTCTGCAGAATCAGTAATATCACATGATATAAATGTATATCGATAGCGAGGACGGCTCTTACATCAGGATATAGTTAGCAACAGCGATACGATCAATATGATATTCGATCTGCTCTCCAACCTCTTTCGGTGTCCTTCCCTCGTGTCTCGAATGACGAGTGTTTCGGTGACGCAATTACGAACTTGGAATGTTCCACTAAATAATAAACAACGCCAAATAAAAAAGGAAAAAAAATACAACCAAGCATACAGTTAACAATTAGTACTAGAAGAATGAAAACTTTGTTGTTGTTATGCCCGAACGTGTGAACGAGCGGGCTGAGAGAAACTCACAACTAAGAAAAGTATTTCACGTTACAAATAACTCTCAGATAAATAAATAAATAAATAGATTAAATAAATAATCAATAAAATGATAAATGTTCGGAATAGCTATCAAAGCGCTAGGCGCACCTATTACGGCCGATAATATATGAAATTAAGGAAAATTAATGTAGGTAAGAATTAGGTAAACAATAAGTTGATTTCGGAAATAACAAATTTATTCTTGGATAGAAATTGGAGATTTATAGGTTACAATGGAACAAGATCGCAGTTTACTTCCTCTCGCTTACAATAGTCGTAATTTGTGGATAATAATAAAAGGTGATACAATTTGGATTTACAGGTCGATGTACTGGTGTAATTTGAGACGTGCTGACGCTGAGCGTTGCGGGTCTCCTTGAAGACAGTGTAGTCGGCACACTCATGTATACAAATCGCGCAGTACACTCGACAATTTTGAATTGATTGATCGAAATAATACGTTTGAAATTAGTAAGTAGTTTATAGATTTCTTTGATGAGTGAAAAGATAGTTGAATAAATAAAGAGGTAAAGAGTTCTTATTTGTCTTCAAGATGTATTGAAACGCTGCACCTCAGTGCCTTACTAGCCCTCGAGCAGTGATGCTTGATCGCGAAGAATCGAAGACGCGTAACTATGAACAATCTTGCAAGGACACGGAACAAGACTCGAACTCGAGGTATGAGTACCTTGAGGAGCTCCGCTTAGACCGAAGAGTAGCGAAAGACTAAAGATTTTTGGTTGCCACTTCCTCGTCGATGCCTCCGATATTAGGAAATTGCAGCGTAAGAAGTTAGGTGGTTGGGCAACTTTTGTGTACAAAAATAGTGAGTTGGTTAAGTGAGCGAGGATCGTTTCGGGTTTTCGCAATGGCTTGTTCATGTCGTTTGCGATTCGTTGCAAATTCCTCAAAGGTGAAGGACCGAAGTTCGCAGAAATTTCGTGGGAAATGAGTTTCGCAATCGTAAAAAGGCGTTAAATTCGCATATTGGAAAGAATTCGGTTTCGCAAGAGGAAGCGATTCGTATGGAACATTTGGAAATTTATACCAATGTTATATTAACTAGTATACCTTAAACTATCAAAAATAATTTATAATAAATTGCTCGATCATAACATTGTCGTCTAGTTCATCAGCCGACATGTGTTTTTTTCCCCAACTGAAGTCGATTTTGAATGCAGAAAGTTTTCATCCCTGACGAGATAGACGGTTGGAGACAAGTACTTTTTCCTTTTTCATATTTTTCGAGGTTGAATCTTAATAAATCGATTTTTGAAAAATCGTCTGAAAGATGAAATTTATTGATGACACTCGAAATATTAATCCTTCCCTTAGCGTTTCAGTTCGATTATTCAAGTTTGTTGTCATAATTGCACGTTTGAATAATGTAGTTTACGTGAGAAGCTACGGAATCAATTGACAATTTTGATTAAGAGGAAAAAAATATGAAGACGAAAGCTCGTATTTTTTTGTCTACTGTATGAATTTGCTGAACGGTTACCGAGTTATATTTTAACGACTTGAATTTCCACTGATTCTCACGCGTACTCTCATCGACAACGGTCGAAACAAACATTAAAGAAGTAGTATCATTGATACCAAATTGATTTTAAAAATTAGAGGGTGCTAGGCGCAATAGCGAGAAAATTCGAAAGTAACCATATATCAGTTATAGACGAATCGTAAATCTTATTGAAGTAACCCTCTCGGACGGTACGATGTGGATGGGGTATCATAAAAAATTTCCTAGGAATTTTTTAAATTGAATTTAATTCTTTTTAAGGGGTTACATACACCTAGGGACAGTAAAAGCAGAGCCAAGTTTGACCATTTTTTCTCAACGAACAAATTTTTTCATAACAAAATTAATGAATGTTTTCCAAGGATGATAGTCTCAAGTGTAATCAATCAAAATTCCTTAAATAAATATTGATCAATGCGCCGTATCGACATATGATTTCGTAGAAGACCGGTGGTAAAAGTCCTCCTGCGGTAACCATCATAACTCCGACATGTTTTACCTGAAAAAAATGAGGAAAATTTGAAAGAACATGAAAATAGGAAGAGTTTGTCATGGCCGATTTAAGGGCTGAAACCACTGTACCGGCCTCAAAAAATGCCTTTTTTCAACAATTTTTTTCGGGTGGAAGGAAAGGTAATTGAATAATAATATACGAGGGAGTTATTAAGCATATATTTAACTGTACAACAAAAAATTATGATTGAAACATATTTAAAAATGGCGACATCAGAGCCATTCCCGTGAGGCTTGTTGAATTCGAGGCGCTCTGCGGCACGCAGTGTAACTGGTGCAATTGTTGATCTAAAATTTAAAAAAAACTTTAATTTAGACACTCATAGCTAGTGAAGTACGTAGGGGATTTTGAAAATATTCGTTTTTGTATTATTGGCGAGTGTTTCAATGAAGAGGTTCAATTTTCGACAGAAAAAAGGGGTAATTATTTGTTGAAAAAAAATGTTTAAATGAACTTATCGAAAATTCCGTACGTATTTTACTTCAAAATGTTATTTTTAAGATATTGTCAAAAATTCAAATGAAAAGAATGAAAATTGTTGGAGTTATGCTGCGTGCCGTTTTGAAAAATCGTGTTTCGAGAAAAACGCGTTTAAAGTTTTGAAACGTGGTACTGCAATGACCGACGCGCTCGGGGAAGAGCCCGAAATTTCAATGAAATTTTTTTTTTCAGATATAAACGTTTTTGCTTCATATTCAAGAGGGTTCAAAGTACATTTTAAGCCAATAAAAAAAAATCAATTTTTCGAAAATTCTATAGTGGTTTTACCCGTTAAAAAAATTGATTTTTCGAAATATGTCGGCCGTTTGAATGTAAATAGTATATTACGCCACTAGGGAGGGAAAGTAGGCTACGTCAAACCACGTGCGGAATTGCCACCCAAGCCGAAGGCGAGGGTGGCAAGCACGCGGTTTAGGATGGCCTCTTTTCCTCCCGTGTATGCGTATACTATTTTTCACCACATCTTCGCGGAAAATTCGACTTACGCAAGGCGGAAAGTCGAACTTTCCGTGGAGGTGTGGTGAAAAATGTGTTTTTTGAATACAAGAAATCGACTTCTTTCGTTCACAAAACGAAAACTAAGATTAAAAAAAAACACCATAATAAAAGCCCCTTAAGGCGAGAAACCAGTTTAGGAGGCCGACATTTTGGTGTTTTTCGTGAATTTTTTTAACAGGGAAGGAATAATTAGAATTTGTTTAAACTTGGAGAATATTTTATTCGTATTTTGAAGTACACTTTATAATTTTTTCAAGTCATTTCCGTCGGAAATAGTGGAGTTAGAAGCTGCTATCCATGGACGATCGCCATCCGAGTTTTTTGCTGGTGGGCATTCCTGAAGTCACAATTTTTATCTGTAATCATTACAATTTTTTTTTTCGTTAACAACATATTTCCTAAGAATGTGAACCTAATTGTGATCAAAAAATTTGAAAATTGCATGTTTTTGAGGTGCTTGAACATCCTTTTCTGAACATGGCCTATGCATTCACTTTTGACAACTGTCAGTTCATCACCGTAGGGATTTAAATTAACAACTGCTGTGAAGGTTTTCAAATCTCCATCACCGATATGATTGCCGTATTTTACACTATAGTAGTTCCTCCGATCTCAAGAACATCATTTTCACAGATTCCACTTCCATGCTTCCCGCGGAGCCTTCATGTGTTTTCATACAATTTTCTTCGTCATGTTCGTCTTTCCATGCTAGATATTCTGCTGAATTTTTCGATTTGTTCTTCCAATATATACATGATTGGCAGTAACTGCTTCGTACAACCAGATCGATGACTTTTCCGGAGTAATATCCGATGAGCGTTGTAACACCATAAAGTGATTTGAATCTTCGTTTTTTCCAAGTTCCATCACCAGATACTTTCAAATTCAGAGTAGGTGTCTCGCGTTTCTCATTCTCTTTCTTTTCTTCTTCAACAGCTTTCTTACAGCAGAATTCATACACTTTTCAGATGACTAATAATCACGGTATGAAGGCAATTTTTTTATTCCCATCAGAATATTTATGCCTAAGAAGATGAGTAATTCGCCTTTTGATATAGTTTTTCCCTGTCTGTTATTCTGGTTCAAATAGAGATTCGTTTGGTCAACTATCAAATCGAGGAGATCCTGAGAAAAAAGATACAAAAATACATCTAGTGGCGATTTAATATTATCTGGGATATTAGGCCCGACATCTTCAGTGAATGGAGTGTTTTGTCTCGGTTTGCTTTGCTTTGTCCATTTCTCATTTCCGTCAATTTGAAGAGAAACTTCATCATCTGTGGAATCTGAGGAAGAAATATTCTCCCGGTCATCTCCAGAGTGTGCCAGGAGAATCTTGCCTGCAAGATTCAAGCCAGCAGAATCTGAATCAAGAAGTCCATCAACCGTCTCAAAATCACTCGTGATATCAGCCAATTCCGTTTCGTCTATCATGCTCCGTGAGAGAAAAAAAATATTCTCAACTAATAATAAGAAGATGATGCTGAAAGATGGAACTCAAGAGATTGGAAGTGATGCTTTGTCCGTGGTTTCTAACGAGATTGTAAAAAGTACGATCTATACCATTATCCACATGTCATGATAATTCATAAAATCATGTCTATAATACTCGTGATTTGAGAAGATGATAAAAGCTTCAACCTTTCTGAGAAGAAAAGCTTCCAATGAACATATTCTTCCAATATTCCATTAAAAAACTAAAATGAATCATTGAACTTATGAAGACTCCTTTCCGAGTTTTACGTATATTTCTAATAATAGTGTGGAATAGGTCCCACACTTGAATATGTTCCACATTATTATGAGAAATAGGGCGCTTCAGATTATGATAAAATATAAAAGTCAGACCTCTAATGGATTAGTTCAAAGAATAGTTCGAGATTTTCTGGAAACCGAGTAAAAACCCTCGAGTACCAACTTTCACTTTAGTCAAATGAATTTTTACATTTTTCTTCGGCCATATTGGATCTGCCCTCTTGAATGTCCAATTTTTGAATGCAGATTCGTTATCAGCAACCCCGAAAACCCTGAGTACGAATTTTCACTTTCATCGAACGACTTTGTGCATTTTTGATCGGCCATATTGGATCCGCCATGTTAAATTTTCAATTTTTGAGTGCAGATTTGTTATCAGCGACCCCTAAAGCTACGGAATACCAACTTTCGCTTTTATCGAACGATTTTTGCATTTATGGTCGGCCATATTGGATCCGCCATCTTGAATTTCCAAATTTTGAGTACAGTTTTGTAATCAGTGACCCCGGGAACCCCCGAGTACCAACTTTCACTTTTATCAAATGATTTTTGCATTTATGGTCCACCATATTGGATCCACCATCTTGAATTTCCAAATTTTTAGTATAGATTTGTAATCAGTGACCCCTGAAACCCCCGAGTACCAACTTTCGCTTTCATCCAATGATTTTTACATTTATGGTCCGCCATATTGGATCCGCCATCTTGAGTTTCCAAATTTTGAGTATAGATTTGTAATCAGTGACCCCTGAAACCCCTGAGTACCAACTTTCGCTTTCATCAAATGATTTTTGCATTTATGGTCCGCCATATTAGATCCACCATCTTGAATTTCCAAATTTTCAGTGCAAATTTATAATCAACGACCCCGAAAATCCCCGAGTACCAACTTTCGCTTTCATCAAACGATATTTGCATTTATGGTCCGCCATAATGGATCCGCCATCTTGAATTTCCAAATTTTGAGTATAGATTTGTAATCAGTGACTCCTGAAACCTCCGACTATCAACTTTCGCTTTTATCAAATGACTTGCATTTATGGTTCGCCATATTAGATCCACCATCTTGAATTTCCAAATTTTCAGTGCAGATTTGTAATCAGCGACCCCGAAAACCCTCGAGTACCAACTTTCGCTTTCGTCCAACGATTTTTGCATTTATGGCCCGCCATATTGGATCCGCCATCTTGAATTTCCAAATTTTGAGTGCAGATTTGTAATCAGCAACCCCGAAAACTCCTGAGTACGAACTTTCGCTTTCATCAAACGATTTTTACATTTATGGTCCGCCATTTTGAATCCGTCATCTTGAATTTCCAAATTTTGAGTGCAGATTTGTAATTAGCGACCCCGAAAACCCCTGAGTACAAAATTTTGAGCTAATTGCACGTAAGGAAAAATGTGTGCTTCAAAGGGTTAAATTAATTTAAATTATTGTTTCATTTGAGCTTCTGGAGAGTCGAGCCGGGCCAAGACAATAAAAATTAAAATCAAATCAATAAATTGTCCAAAATAATTTAATTATTGTTCAATTATATAGAATCTTCGACAAAAGCATTTTTGAATTATATCGAGTCAAAATAAAATCGTTAATTGATTAATTTGGACATGTCTCGAAGAGGCCATGAATTCTGGTTTTAGAAAATTTCAGGTAAATTTCCTCTAGGATACGTCGGCGAGGAACAATGAAGAGGCTGAAGAGGTGATGAATTGCACACACACAAAAAAGGAAACACTGCGATTATTCCAATAGTAATCGAATGAAGTCTTATTCGTCGTAACAACACAAATATAAAATAATGCAAAGATTAACTCATATAAATTTATGTAACAATTCAGATAGAAGTGCCGCAAATAAATTCTGATGAACTGCCGCTTTGTTTAACTGATTTATCGGCAAAGAAAAAGAAAAGTACTTGAGGTGAAAAAAACGGCGTCGAAACGTGTGCGCGCGTACCGCGTGGTAAAGACCGGTAGAATAGTCCGAAAGCAAGCCTAGTCGTCGTAGTAGAATTTTCGTGAACGAATCTTGATACAAACCCGAACTGCACAATATCTTCGAAGTAAACCGGTCGTAAATCGTTTTACTTTTCATTTAATGAGCAGAACGTAATTGCGAAGCAAATCCGAATTGAAAGTGCCGGTGAAAAAAAGAAAGTCGAAAACAAGAAGCGCGAAGCGTGTTCTTGCATGAAAGTTTTCGAACTAACTCGAAGAAGAAGCCGGAACTAGAGAAGTCGGTGGAAGGGGGAACGGTCAGAAGCCGCGTACTGCCGAGTCCAAACGAGAGAGGCCGACCGTGCACTGAGGGCCTCGCGCGGCGACTCTGCAGTACTAACGACTATCCTGAACAGGACAATTAAAATCAGGAATTTATTTTTAAACGAAAAATCGATTATTTCCCATCATTATTATTATTTCTTTTTTATTGTAAAGAAAGACACCGAGCTTTAATAAAATTATTGTTCATTATTATTAAATCATAAATTGTTTTTGAAAACAAAATTTAACAACACAAATATCATTGTTTCTATCCCAAGTAAAACTAAATAATAGACAAGAACATGCGAAATAAATAAAAATTTTCATTATTTTGTGATAGGCCGAAAGGGGGGAAATAATCGATGAACTCGAGGTTGGAGATATGTAAGTCTTTAATTAATAACTGTTCTATTAAGGGAGAGAGTGCAAGTGGCGGTTCGGGAGATGGAGGTGAACTGACGAACGTGACGGCGTGCGTCGGGGGAGTCGGAAGTAGGGCTCTTCGTTCCGCGGCTAATTAGTATAACTCCGCGGAGTAATAGTGAGGCAGCGAGGGCGCGTGCAGCGTGCAACGGCTGTCGAGGATGTCGGGACCGGGCTAAGGAATATGTTTACTTTGGGACTGATAAGCGGGAAGGCGTTGTGCATGGAGTTTGATATGTGGGAAAGAGTTGATTCAGGATTGTAGCGGATGTGAGGTTTCGGGTGCTGGCGTGTGAAAGATTTGGGTGAATTATATATATATATATATAGGGTGGTATTTCAGTGACGGTGGATAGGGTGTTACTCCTGTGATAATTTGAACAAAATTGCTGTACAACAAAAATCATCTTTGGGTTTTCCTGAATAAATTATATTGTTATTTTGATAAAATCGAATCTCTGTCTTTTCACGCTTTTTCTCATACCTGCTCCTTATTAGTAAGAAGCTCGAATTCACGCATAACGACGTATGTGCATAAAACATACCATTATAATATATTGAAACGTTTCGATATTTGAACAGTGGTTCAATATCCAAATATTTAAACTTAGGATTTTTTAGATCCTCTTCTTTCTTCAAAAAAAGATTATTGTGCAGGTTCGTGTACTGACCGGCGGGTGTTGCCTGGAGTGGGAATCACCTTTAGATTTGCCCGTCTTGTATCCGAGGAGTTTAACTCGACTCGAGATTCAAGACGAATACTGTCAATTGGATGATTAGGGAAAAATGAGCCACTGTGCTCAAAAACACCTATCGTGGAAAGCCAGATTGTGTCACGGTACTTTTATTGTACGATAGGTGCACCCCGTAAACCGAGGATTTGATTTGGAGATGCTCCATATTGCTTATGATTGATTCATTTTTGGTAAGAATAAGGAGACGGAGATTGGAAAGGGTGAGAGCCTTATAGGCATACGGGAGGTTCATCGCTTACGTGATAGTTCGCCAACCGTAGACCTCTAGTAGATTTCCGCCACACCAGAAATCGTGCCGGGGATAAGGCTGTCCCGTTACAATATATACGGGGCATTCCACGCCAAATCGACCTACGTCAGACTCTTCTGTTCTTTGATTTGGCTGAAAATTTTGTGTTGCATGATCCATTGAAAGAAGCTTTCTTGATTTTTTTCAGATTTTTTTGTCCGTACACTTGTGGGATATGATTTTTTTTTCAAAATTCGATGTCTTTTTCTTCAAATGACTGTAGCTCTCTCCAAAATTGACCAAAGCGAACTTTTTTTAAAGAAAGATTGGCTTTTTACCGTACCGTTGGAAAAAAAATACGAAAAATGATTGATATTTGTCTTTCATATTTTCTCGCAATTTAACGAAGTTTAAAGCAAAAAAACACATTGGTTTTAAGATGTTTACCCTTTTTATTATTTTTCAAAAAATTCACAAAAAAACTTTAACCAACTACATGATTTTTGAGATTAGTTCCATCGTGCGTAGATTTTTCATTATACTCGTTGTCTCATTAAAAAACAAAAATCATTTTTTTCTGTCAATTTGGATCAAAACAAACTTTTTTTTGTGTCACGTCCGTTTCATCATAATTCTTTTTTTTTTGTAATGATTTTTATCGGCACATATATGTGCAAATCCACATATATGTGATAGTAAATACGTGAAACGGCATGTGACGAGCTTCCGCTCCCTGGGAATCACAATTATTATTTATCATACATTATCAAGAGACTCGGTAGAGTCTCGGGACAAGTACATTGACAACTGTCGTCTGCTGGCCCGAGGCTCGCTGAGACTATATTATCTCTGAATAAAACGATTCGCTGTGGTGGGGGTAAAATTGGCACGTCATTTCGTTTAATTACGAAGTTCAGGAGCCATGAGATGCCTTGAAAATTGAACTGGAAACTCATTAAGAAATTCTCATTCGATTGAGCCCAAAATCAGCATGATCGGTGGCGTAATTGCTGAGAAAAAAATTTGCACGGGCTGAAAATTACGCAAAAGTTACTAACACATTCAATAATTTGACGTGTCTGTATATAACACCATCAAAGACCTTTTGATCTCTCTCGAATTTCTGATTGGTTGGTTCTGACGACATCCATAACCAGTGAATTTCAGACGTAAGTAAAGCCCGTTGCACACAACGCTACTTTTCGTAGTCGAAATTATGCGTGCACTTTCCGAAAGTACAACACGCGTGCTTTCTACCACGAAAATAGCATCGTGTGCAGCTGGCTCCAGTTTACGGATGTATTTTTCAAGCAGTGTATGATATTTTTGAAAATTTGATCGGAGTTTCATATAAAGTGCGGGATGTGCGAGTTTGAAGTTCTTTCGAAGTTTATTCGAAATATCGGTAATGTTTTAACCTATTAGTTTCGGAAGTGTTGAGTGCAGGACGTGTGGACCATAAGTGTAAATTTCGGAAAAACAATTTTTTGATATTCAGTGATATACATATCAGAGTCAAAAACTTTAAATGTCTGACAAGGACACGGCACGACCGTGGGGTCGGGGATTTGGCTGAATTATTTTGTGGTGAAAGAGGACCCCTAGCACCTCACGTGGTTAAAGTAGTAGGACGCACTACTCAGAAAATTCCGAGAAAAATCGATTCAAAGTTTCCTAGGCGCCCTATGGGCGCCTAGGAAACTAAGGTCGATAAAAATTGAATAACGAAAATAAAAGAATATCGCAAGTCACCAAGGGGGATTCGATGGAAAATTGGGTACTCCATAGAAACTCAATAATTAGGAGAGAATGAAGACAAAAGAGCCACATTCCCGCTCGAATATCATCCTAATTCTTCCACGCCAATGATAAATGACAAAACTCTAAAAATGAATACTTAAAAACCCCAATAATCCGACGAATCGGAGAAAGTAGAGGAACGGGCTTACCGAGGCGAAATCTCTGCACACGTGGTGGTTGAGGGGCTCAGGAGCTCGGTGAAACAGCAACTCGCCGGTGAGACACAATTACGAAGAATGATTGTTCTCACGCCTCGGTAAGGCTGCGCGCTCTCGTTGTTTCTCCCCACCACTCGAGGACCGCTGGACTTCGCTCTCGCGCCTCTGTTGCGAATTAGCCGACATTTTCGGCGTCGCGTTGAAATTAATACGCGGGAATTTCGAACGATGTCCTCGCTTGGATCCCACCTCCAGCGAGCTTTCCACGTTGCAGGAGCTTTTCCTCTTGGGGACCCGGCCGATGTCCGACTGAAAGGTGGAGGGGAGACCTCCCTCGCGACGCGAGGCATCCCTCCGCGTCACGGTGGGTCCACCATGCCACCAGGCGAAACAGCACCTCCACCCCAGGGAATCCCAGGTCCCACCCGACGAGGCGCCGTTGCACACGGGCTGCAGCTCCTGCAGCCGTGGAGGCGAACGGGGCAACTCTCGGTTGCGACGGTGAGAAAGCCACGGGCGGCGTTCAATAATGGCCGATATCCGGCGTGGTCTTTCGACCGTTCGCTGGTTGGACTCTGGTGACCGAGAACAACGCCTGGAGGAGTGAGATCGTTGCAAAGGATCCGCTGAAATCAAAGAGAGCTGAGGCGCGAGGACGGTGACCGGAACGACACTCGAGGGCGATGCAATACGGTACTCGATAATAACGTGATTTCCTTTCTCTCTCTCGCTCTCTCTCAAGCCCAAATTTTGGCTATTAACGCAGGTAATGGGATTCCCGAAGGACGGATCCAGGTAACTTAAAACTAAAATTATAATTACGACAGAAATCCTCGTAGCGTTCCCCACGGCGAGTCGCAGAGCGGCGTCACAATGGACCGGACCTCCGGTCCACTGGTCGATCAATCCGTGCGGGTGTCGTGGCCAAAAATGTCACGTTACAACCTATAACTTCGAATTTTCTTTTTAATCAGAAATTTTATTTCTTAAGGGAGCTTTCCAGTGTGACAGCCCGAAAAATCGCTGTTTTTCGCGATTTTTTTTTTTAAAGAAAAAATAATCTAATCGGTCTGGTTTTTTTTTGTATATTAATTGGGTATTGAAGAATACAAAACAATTTTTTAAAGATCGATTTATTTATTAATTAATATCTATAAAAATGATAAAACAATTGTTGCAGAAAATGCACTTGGATGTGGTGTCCACGTTGGGGGTCACAATTTTGATCTGAAACAAAAAACACAAAAAGATTATTGATCGGTATATAATTGGCTTTCGTGCTATGGAGGCTTTTTTTTTTTTTTTTTGCAAAAATGGCGCCGGTTTGAACAAAAAGTATCGATTTTAGCATTTTTTTTTGGCAGTTTTTTTTACAAAAAAATAGGAAGATGTCAAAAAAAAGCTTCCATAGCACGATAAACAATGACGTTAAGAATATTGTGTAAAAAATTCAACTCGATAGCTTTAAAACTCTGCCCTCCAAGTTGGACACCGTTTTGAAAAATGCTGTTTCGAGAAAAACGCGTTCAAAGTTTCAAGTGAGGAAATTTTAGGTAAATCGTTTACTTACGGTCAATCAGCGATGCCAGGTCCATACAATATCCCTTCTGCTTCTTCGAAAAGATCGTGCTCAATGGATTGTTCAGTCCGACGAGCTGTCCTCGCCTCTTTGCTATCCAGGGACGCCCGGCGGTTTGCTTGGGTGATGCGCGCATTCTTGTACTTAGCGGCGAAATCTGCGGTGCTCGGCCCTATCGTGCATCCCATCGTCTCCAAAATTTTTAAAATTGGGTCGTAACCTTCATTGAAGGTGCACACAGCACACTGCGTAGCGATTTCTACTATCTGCTTGCCGCAGAATACGTGCTTTGGGGCTAGTTGCCACACACAGTGATTGAAGCTCTCGTTATTGTTTTGAGTGTTCGCGCCCGTACATCGTTCTAAGAGATCCTCCGTTGTTAGATCATCGTAAATCGGCTTTAAAACTTGTTGTACGTCTTCGTCGAGTGCTGGTGGATGGGTGTACTCCTCTCCTGTGGCCTCGGCCTTGCGCCATTCGCACCACGAATCTTCTCCCGGAGGGCAATACTCATGCTGAGGATTTTCATCAGTTGAGCTTTTGTGATGAAATGTAGCCCATATGGCTTTCCTCATATTTTCCACGGAATTGGAATTTCGACGAACTGCCAAGCCATAATATTCGGAGAGATTTGTCAATAATTTTAACGTCAATTGCGCTCTTTTCGGTTCAACAGCAGTTTTTTTTTGTTTGATTTTTTTTAGTTTTCGGAGTACTCGAACGAGATCCTTTTTTTTCGGTTCACTCTCCATTGCTTTGTCTTCGATTTGCTTTTTGGCCTTTTTTAGTTGAACTAACCTTTTTCTTGCTTCGTTTCCCCTTTTATATACTCGCATTTTCACGTGCAAAACGCATTCCTTTTTTTTTATCGTCAAATCGTCACCGTACGGCTTGGCTTCTAATAACATCTTGAATGTTTTTGTATCGCCGTCTCCTATATAGAAACCGTATTTCGCGTTGTGCAATTCTTCTGATCTCTTGAATATTTCGATTATACCGTCGACTTCCATTTTTCCCGCGCTGCCTTCGTGATTGACGTTGCATTCGGATTCATGCGTCTCAAACCACGCCTCGTACTCGGATGTTCCCTCTTGTCCTTTCCAGAATGCACAAGCCTTGCAGAAGCTTGATTTGACAGCAACATCCAAAACTTTGTTGGTATATTTTCCAATCACGGACACGATACCCATGCGCGACGTGAAACCGCGTTTCGACCACGATCCATCACCGGACACCGTCAGAATATCGCCCCGATTTTCTGCTTCCAAAGTTTTTTCCTTCTCTTCGGTACCTGCTTTTTTCACGACGGCCTCGTATATTGATTTCGCTGCAATCTGCAGGATTTTCACGATTCCATAATAGGTGTTATTATTGAAGTTTGCAGTTAAATCCATCAAGGCGATAAAATTTCTAATGCCATTTATGCCGATGCCGACCAATCGCATGGCAAAGCAGAAACGACGATTGATTTCATAAGCATTTTTTATCAAAGGACAAGAATCTATCTCGGCCGGATCTGGACACGAACACTGAACACAAATTTTAAAGCCCAATCCGCGATTCGATTTTTTAAAAAACTTCACGTCGCTATTACACTTTTTGCACTTCAACAGTTGCTGAAGAGCGCCGAAAACCAAAAAGAACTCCAAAATCACATAGCTAAACGTTTGATCGATTCGGACTTCAAACTCTGGACTCTTTTTCAAGATTTTTGCTGCCGAAGTGCTCGCAAACGTTAGATCCGTTTCGATCTTGTGTCGATTTGTTCCCTTGAAACCCGCGGATCTTTTTCGTTCATTTCGCGGATGTCCGCTTCTCGAGCCTTTTCTATCCTGCCACGCACATTTCTCTTTCGTAGATCTATCCATTTTGAATGTCGAAACCGAACTGAAAGACGAACCGGACTCACGTTGGAAGGTACACGAGCAGGTAGGAACGAGACAATAGAAATAACAGTCGCACGGGCAGACGGCCGACGCGGCAGCTGTAGCGCTCCGTTGCTTTCTTCCAAGAAATGCTGTACAGTAACCGAAATAATCTGAATTTCGGCATGAAAATTTCAGGGAATATTCGGAAAAGTGTATACTATTCGATAAAGCAAAAAAAAATCGATTTTTTGAAAATTTCACACTGGAAAGCTCCCTTAATTAGAGTGTCCTTGAATTTTGACTGTTGCCACTCGAAACGATTCTAAATAAATGAATAAACATGCGCACTGAACGATTCTTCTCTATATGACTATGGGTTTATCACCTAAGGGTATAATAATAATTATTTTATATAAATAACGTGTTTTTGCGATATGTGTATTTTTTTACGGGAAATTTAATTTGACGGATTGATACTTATAATTATTAATTGGTGTTCTTCCGAAAAGCGAGAGCCATTAATTTTTTTAGAATCTTTTTGAGGTGCATGGGTTCAAATTCAGGGTTACTCTAATTACAGATCACTCTAACAAGGGTTTACTAAAAAATGTTTGTATAAAAAGAAAGAGTCTGTGAGAATGTATAAAGTTTTTCTAAAAAAAGAATTTTCAATTCACTGGATCTATTTTTAAAACATAACAAAGATTGATTGTCAGTAATAATATTTCGAAAAAGTTATTAACATATTATTTTCACAATATATGCTTTTACAAATTATCAGAGAATTTTTATTTTGTTAGAAAATTCGTCCGATGATTTTTCTTTATGAATAGGATTTTTTGATAAGTATTCCTTTTCTTCTGGACTTCTTCAAACTATTTTTTTATATCAAAATTTTACAAATTTTATTTTTTATATTATTATAGTTTTAAAATAATTTAATTATTGCATATCAATATTCGTAATGTTTTACAGCTAGTTGAATTTGTTGCGCAAACTGCTAAAATACGGATTTTTATGGAATAAAATTTTAAGTCCTTAAGTCGGTATAGATTCCAATTATTTTTGATTTATGTATAAAAACTGACAGAGGGAGAGGGTGTAATTAAAAATAAATGTTGAACGAAAAAATTGTACTTACCACTATGAATATGATATCGAGGTCGTTTCGCCATTATATCATTCACATCGGCTTGTATAGATCGATGCTTCCGAACTTTTTCTCGACTTGATATTTTTTTTGTTCTTCCTCCATATTTACACACGAAAATATATTTTAGGAGTTTATTGAGAAGTGAAAATTTCCACGATAGCACAAACTGTCACAATAGGGTTATGTTCCATACTGAACTGATAGAACATAAACAATAGTCGCTCGCAGCGACATCTCTGCATTGAGGGAATCGAGTTTACTTCTATCTAGTGGCTAGGTAACCGCAACTAGCTATATGATATTTGCCAGCCTCAGTTTAGCGGCTAGTTAGGTTTGCTATCTAGGTAAATCTAGATAGAGGCAAAGGTCAAAATAACCTGTGTCGAGTGATTTTCTACACGGGATAGCACAGTTTTGTTTGATTGGTAATAATTTGATGAACGTTCACCACTGTACGTTGAGCGTATACGCACAGAGTACTTGTCCGGCCCATAACTTTTTATTAAAATTGCTCATTCAAGTGGAAATCAAATTGGAGGTGCTTTTCGTTGCATGCGTCGCTTTTCGCCGTCAGAAATTTATAAGAAAATCAATTCTTCTGCGAATGTCAGAATAGCCTTGTATCATACACAACATTCGACATCGATTCAATCGGAATAAAATGGTGTTCGTAGTCATCATAAAATTACATTAACATAAGGTGCAGTCAGTTATGAAATTTCTGAAGATGCGACTCACAAGGAAACCTTCCCAGGTGTACCCCGCCGATTTTGTTCCGCTTGGAGTATGTTATTCTACATTGAAATCTAAGAGATACCTATTTTTTTTTTTGCGGAAACTCATATTTAAGGGGTGAAACACACCCCTAAATTTGAGGTCTCCCAGGGGAGGTTGTTCAGTTCCATATATATGCAGACAAGGGGGCAAAATCAAACCAATTACATTCAATGCTTCATAAAAAGTTATGACTACTCGATTTTTTTTCAGCCCTGAGGGGGTGAATAAGCCGAAGTTATAGGGGTTGAAAATTAAAAAAACGTTATAACAAATAGAATATGCTCGATATGGAAGTGAAAAAAATTGCATAATTAACAGTTTCAAAAGTTGAGAGATACATGTTTTTGCATTTTTCGAAAAAATGCATCCTTAAGGGTGTACTACCCTTACATCTGAGTACCTTTAATTTCTGTAGATACGCATTTTTTTAAGTATCTATCTGCTAAAAAATATTCTTTTGGATATAGAACATATCGTAAAATTGTTTAAAAAGATTGTTATCAACATAAAAAAAATCCCTTGAAAATAATCGATAGATTATAATAATCGATAGAACATATGATTCAGGCATTGCAGATAACGAAAATTCTTTTCTTGAGAGATCGGAAAGTAGCTTTTTTCGCGATTTTGTTTCAACCGAGTTTTTGATGTTTCATTAAATCACTCTTAAAGAATAGAGGATGAACTCTTAACGTTATTTTCATTTTGTACACTGTTTTTTTTTCTATGATTGAAATTTCTATCATTGAAAATGTCCTATAAAGAAACGATGTGCATGATTCTAGCCGTAATTATTATCTGAAATAAAATTTTAAAAAGATTATTAATTTGCATGTGTGTCACTATTTTGCTATGGAGGGTTTATTTTTATTTTTATTTCTTTATTTTTTATTATCAAAAAACTGTTGAAAAAATCGGGTTAATTCGTTCTCGTTTTGTTAGAGAAAAAGAAGTTTGTTATACACGTGATGTTTGTTGTTACAATCACGTTACAGTAAATGAACTGATATCTTTTATAATTTCGAACCTTACTTTGTATATGTTCGTTAGCCTTGCTTATTAGCTATCTGATTCTCCGAGTTGATATTCTACTTCACCTATCATTGAAAGAAGTTTCAAAATAGGTTGATAAGAAATATATAACTGTTATCTGCCTCTGCCTCTCTTATTTGACATATGATGGCCTGTGCTACGCTTATAAGTCGCGTTCTTCAGAAATTGCTTCAATTCGATAAGTGCGAGTTAGAAGGAATTTATCTCGTGATAAAATAATATCAACAATCAAAGGCGTGTATAACTCTGTGTTTTGTTTGCAATCATAAATTGTTAAAAGTTCCATAAGTTAATAAATCGAGTATATTTATTATCAAGAATGAAAGTCAATCCGCTTAATGTGATACGATTAGTTTTGGTACATTTTCAAGCCCTAAATATACCCGAAAGCCCTATAAATAATGATGAAATACAATTAAAAGAAAGCATTGAAAATATATTAACGAATGCTATGCAAGATTACATGGGCGTCGAAACAATCGTAGAAGATTCATTATATTTCCAAAAACCTTAAAAAGATTGGGATACGAAAATAGTAGAAGACGAAGAATGGGGATCGGCAATCAATGATCCGGTACTACCTCCGGATGTTTGTACTACTGATGATGAATATGTTTCGTACGAGTATAAATCGAGGGCAGTCAACTATTGGAGAAGTGGCAAAACTAAAAATTTGAACCTATCAATCGTTAAACAAAAATTTAGAAAAGTACAATCAGTGACTCAATTAAAAAGATGGGCTAAATATTTAAATAAAGGTGGAACTTATAAAGAAAAAATAGCTAGAATTTGCGAGTACACTTTAGCCAATTTTAAAGCTGCCGTTGATGCTGGTCTTATGGTACATGACATCGACTTAAAAAAATGGGCAATGCAAGCACAAAAAGAAATCGGTCATGAAGATGTCCGTTTTAAGGCGTCAGACAAGTGGGTACACTCATTTAAGAAAGCTCATAGGATTGTTTCCAGAAAAATTAGTACATTTATCACAAAAAAAAGTATTGAAAATGCAGACAATCTGCGAAAGCTTGCTGAACAATTTGTTTCTGAAGTGAAGAACGATATAGAAGAATATGGGTTATCGAACGTCTACAATTCGGACCAAAGTGGTTTCCAATTAGAAATGCATTCTGGAAGAACATTAGCGGTTGAAGGAGAGAAACAAGTTGAATGCCTTGTACAATCAATTGCTTCTACAACACATAGTTATACGATTCAGCCCACTATAGCAGGTGACGGAAGGCTTCTTTCTCCGCTATTCCTGGTTTTGAAAGAACCAAGTGGTAAATTTGGTCCAATAGTGGAATCGTCACTATTCAGACCAGAAAACGTTTACATAGAAGTATCGAAATCTGGGAAACTCACTTCAGGCAATAATAAAAATTATTTTTTTAGAGAATTCCTTATATTGACACATAAGATACTGTTTATTTCTTGCAACGAAGCAACTTGAAAAATTAATTCATACTTTCAGAACATTTTAAAACTTGGCTACAAAATATCTTCTTCCCCCAAGTTGGTTCAAACAGTATTTTATTAATTGACTCCTGGACTGGACATTGCCCTCGAGCTGTTGACGAAGCGAAACCTCGGGATAAAAATATAAAATTAAGAAAAATACCACAGGGTACAACGGGAAAGATTCAACCTTTGGATGTTTTTGTCTTCAGGATATGGAAAAATTATGTGAAACATTTTTCTGACAATGTCATATTAATGGATTATGATTTAAATTTGCATTTACGAAATAATATAATTAAGCTTCAGTCACTTGTTCACAACCAATTATCATCTCCACGATATGTAAACTTATTTAGGTATTCATGGTTCAAAAGCGGTTATAATGAATGGCGACCGGAGAATTTTGAAAATCCTGTAGATTTTAGTTTTAAAACTTGCAAAGCGCACTGTGATGTACCCGGATGTCAAAATATTGCTGTTGTTAAGTGTTCATGGTGTAAAAACTCATTATGTTTCCAACACTTTTTTGATGATTTCCACTATTGTAAAGAATATAATGAATAATTTCATTTGTCAATCAAAAATACATCTGTACAAAATACAGCATATAAAATATAATAAAAACAATGATACAATAATTAGAAATATTAATATGGTAACAATGTGATTGAAAAGAATTTTCATTATCTGCGCTGCCTAAATCATTTGTTGTAACGACTATTACATATAACGAAGACGAAATCGCAATTTTTTTATTAAAACAATTTTTTTCAAGGAATTTTTTTTTATGTTGATAACAATCTTACATCCATTAATATATCCAAAATATATTAATATATCCAAATAATGTTTTCTAGCAGATAGATACTTAAAAAAATACGTATCTACAGAAATTAAACGTATTCGGATGTAAGGGTAGTACACCCTTAAGGATGCATTTTTTCGAAAAATGCAAAAATATGTATCTCTTAACTTTTGAAACTGTTAATTATGCAATTTTTTTCACTTCCATATCGAGCATATTCTATTTGTTATAACGTTTTTTTAATTTTCAACCCCTATAACTTCGGCTTATTCACCCCCTCAGAGCTGAAAAAAATCGAGTAGTCATATCTTTTTATGAAGCATTGAATGCAATTGGTTTGATTTTGCCCCCTTGTCTGCATATATATGGAACTGAACAACCTCCCCTAGGAGACCTCAAATTTAGAGGTGTATTTCACCCCTTAAATATGAGTTTCCGCAAAAAAAAAAAAATATGTATCTCTTAGATTTCAATGTAGAATAACATACTCCAAGCGGAACAAAATCGGCGGGGTACACCTGGGAAGGTTACCTTGTCAGTAAACCATTGCCAGCAATGTAGCGTATCATACTTTCGATAACTACTATTGCCAGCAATGAAAGTTATTATACTTTGGAAAGCTACTATTTATTAGTAGAAGATCTAAGTAATCACTGGTGAATGATCAAAAGATCAATGCAGACTATGAATGCACCGTCAAATTTGTATCCAAAGTTTTAAGATCACGCAAATTTCATACAAAATAATCCCCCTCCGTTCGTTTCATTTTGACGTTCTTGAGCGCCAGCTATCAAAATAGCCCTTTATGTTTTGAAAAAGAGAATTTAAACCGTTATGCGGGAATAATCATAAAAAAATAAAAATTAAATAAGACAATACAAACAATGAAAAAGTGCGTATTTATGACCCTTGACTTTTGAGAGAGACCCCAGATTTTTACTGGAATGAGCAATTTTAATAAAAAGTTATGGGCCGGACAAGTACTCTGTGCGCATACGCTCAACGTACAGTGGTGAACGTTCATCAAGTTATTACCAATCAAACAAAACTGCTGTCATGTACGGACATAAATCAAAGTTTTTTTTTTAACATTACAAAAGCACGGGATCTTATGCGAAACTTCCTGTTCCTGCTTGTTTTTCATTATTTCGGCCACGGCGCATGCAATGTTGTTTCATTAGGTCATATAAGTAAAT
The DNA here is from genome assembly GCA_963989365.1 of Rhimphoctona megacephalus. Classification (NCBI taxonomy): domain Eukaryota; kingdom Metazoa; phylum Arthropoda; class Insecta; order Hymenoptera; family Ichneumonidae; genus Rhimphoctona; species Rhimphoctona megacephalus. The sequence continues at coordinate 4,324,174 of OZ022419.1, forward strand.
ATTATTTGGCAACATTGGTCGCGCCATAGCCAAAACAAATGTAGCTACTCGACTTAGGAGATCCCAGAAGCAATGCACCAACTGCATGCCCTACGTTGCCGGTACGCCCATATTGATATCTTCTCGGTCACCAAAGAAATACTTGTCCTAGAACTGATATAAATTTCACTGCTGCACGGAACTTAGATGGTGACTTTTTTTCATTTTTTTCTAGACTATTGATACTTCTTACACACCAATTATAAGTGGTATTTTTTTCATCTTGATAACGCTGATTTTTTAATGTTTTGATTCCTGTTCTGTTCTGTGGAAATAAATACAAAGTAACATTTATTGTGAAGTCTGGTTTTTTGGCCGGATATTTCGTAATATATATGGTTGGTTTCCCCCCGGGATATGAATAAAATTAGTAAACATTAAAAAAAAAAATTAATTGGGATTTTTTATTTTTTGTGATATCATAGGGAAACGAGGGACCACCAATGTACTTGTTCAGGTTTTCTTTCCCCGGGAGGGGATTTTTGCTATTTTATATATTTCCCGGGAGTATTTCAGTTTATTTAGCTTATTCATTAATTTTGTATAAATGCCCTTGTCACGAGGCTGGTTTCTGCACGGCCTGAATGATCGCCGTCGCGAGCCGGACGTATCGTGTCGAATTCCGTTGATCGCGCATCACGCGACCCGAGGAATTCGACGATGGAAAAATCCCTGGACAGCCGTGCGATTGCCGTCGCAAGCCGGATGTATCATCTCGAATTCCGCCGATTGCGCATCGCGCGACCCGAGGAGTTCGACGATGAAAAGACCCTAGGACTGTCCCAAAAATGCTGAGCGAGCAAAAAACCCCACCGGGACGATAGCTCTTCGAGCTCTCGTCGTTCCTATGGCGGGTGCGGCTCACCAGTTCCAACTTAGCCACGGTTCGTTCTTGGGGTTGGAGTATAACTCCGTAGTAGAGCTACTCGCTGCGGTGTAGTAAATCCTGTTTTGCAACCAGGTGGACCCGCATAGAGACAAGTCTTTACTTCGTTAACTAAATCGCACAAGTGTAAACGTTCGTGTGGCAAGAAATAAGCGAGTGTGAAGAGCGTTGTGTGCAGGAGTGATAACGCGGGGGTGATCGTCCCCGCGTCGTATGCAGTTGGGTTGTAATCGGAGAATTGTAAGTTCTTATTTCTAAATTATAAATTCTCTATTTGTTTCAAACTTTATATCACATTAATAAACAGATAATTGTAATTCCTCGACTCCGTCTCGTTAATACAATTATTGACCAACCAGTCGCATTCCCACTGTTCTCAGAGGGAATGTTTTTTCTTGTTTTCTTATTTGTATCATCAGCTTTTGTCATTTTTTTAACTTCACTACAGATTCAATTTTCGCTATCAACTTTTCACCACTGTTTATTTCAGATTATTTTAACGCATTTTAATATACATTATTTTCACGTAAAACTTTTAAACGTGTCCTTTCAATTTGTACCTGGGCCCATAACCTATTGAGTTATGTCGGGGAGCAGGTTATGAAATAAAGTTAGAGACACAATTTAAGCAGAGCAATTATATTATTTTATTCAATGTCTTAACTGGATGAGAGCTGTCGAAGGACTGATCAACGGAATGATCAAAAGTATAAATCGAATTCATAGAACGAAAACGTCTCTATGCTTCGGTTTCTTATTACCTTTTTCATTTGTATATTTAATATTTTATAACCTCACGCATTGTCTTTCTCAATTCATATAGCGGTTCATATCAAACTTATTTCTACGTTGATTGATTATTTTTGCTCATATTCCAATACCAATGATACGAATTTTGATACTATCAGAAAAAGAGCACCTGAAGACTTCCTGAAAGAACATTTGAAATTTATTATGACACACCTAAAGAAGAAAAGTGAAAGAACATAGTGCACATTGGGTCTAACAAAATTCAGAAATTTTGGATGTCTCCATGGCGATTTACAGAGAAAAATTTTGATCGCATTAATAAATGAGCATCCGAAGACTTTTTGTAATGAATTTTTCAATTAATAATGCCACAATCATAAACAAAAAGTGGAAATACTCAGCATACATGTCACTTCATAAAGTTGTCAAACTTTTTAGGTGCCCGCTGCATCTCAATGATACAAATTTTAATACCATCAGAAAAAGATCACGCGAAGACTTTTTGAAACAACTTTTTGAATTTATTATGCCACAACCGAAGCGTAAAATAACTTAGCATACACTGGGCCATAAAATGTCTTAAAGTTCGGATGTATCCGTTGCGTCATAATGACAGACATTTTTATCCCATCCATAAATGGGCAAGAAACTACTTTTTGTAACAAATTTTTCAATTCATGTTGCCGCAGTCAAAGTGAAGAAGTAGAAATACGCAGCACACATATTGTCCAATAAAATGATGAAACTTGGAATGGATCCTTCACCTTGGTATGCGTACCAAGATCACAGGCATACCAAACATTTATAAATATTTTTGACACACGTATAATTGTATCGTATAAATTCAATGCGTAACACTTTTTTCCACTGAACATCGAAATAACTTTAATAAACACAAATTCGCATTTGCCGTTTATGAACACTCAGACGTTTGAAGTTTTTGACTCTTATATGTATATCACTGAACCTCAAAAAATTGTTTTTCCGAAATTTACACTTATGGCCCACACGTCCTGCACTCAACACTTCCGAAACTAATAGGTTAAAACATTACCGATATTTCGAATGAACTTCGAAATAACTTCAAACTCGCACATCCCGCACTTTATATGAAACTTCGATCAAACTTTCAAAAATATCATACACTGCTTGAAAAATACATCCGTAAACTGGAGCTCGCTGCACATGATGTTATTTTGGGAGCAGGACGTTTCGGCGCGGCCGATTCGGCGCGACCGGTTCGGCGCGGCCGTTTCGGCGCGAGACGTTTCGGCGCGAGAACGTTTAGGCGCGAGACGTTTCGGCGCGAAGACGTTTCGGCGCGAAATACTGCGGCGCGAGAACGATTCGGCGCCAGGACGTTTCGGCGCAAGGACGTTTTGACGCGAGAACAATTCGGCGCGAGGACGTTTCAGCGCGAGGACGTTTCGGCACGAGAACGATTCGGCACAAGGACGTTTCGGCGCGAGGACGTTTCGGCGCGGAAACGTTTAGGCGCGGAGACGTTTCGGCGCGAGACGTTTCGGCGCGGAGACGTTTTGGCGCTGGGACGTTTTAGCGCCAGGACGTTTTAGAACACATCCCGAGTTGTTTCGAACCCACCCAATTATTTCTACATGTTCAACAATTTCAGATTTGCTTCATTTAGATTTTTTATAAATTTTAATAATAATATTATGAATTAGATTTGAAATCAGAGTTGCTTCAAATGTTGTAAATGTTGTAATTTTGGTTAAATATAGTACAATATGAAAAATGCAACATGCATGGAATAGTATTCTACAATCGGAGCGTTTGGAGGGTTGAAGGGTGGTGCAAACGTTTGTGTGTTGAACACATATAGTGTTCGAACCGCGGCTACGGGGGTCCAGGGGGCGTAGCCCCCCGGGGGATGGGGGGGGGGCGGAGCCCCCCGAGGATGCAATTACTATTTTAAAATAAATTTAAACTAAAACACACATACGGAGATAGACACATTCCAATCCAATCCAATCCAAATATCCCATACAATCCAATCCAATCCCCAACCCAAACAACAACCCAATCCCCAACCCAAACAACAATCCAAAGATGACCCGAACCCACCCTACTATTTCCACATGTCCAACTATTCAAACAACAACCCAAAAATGACCCACATCCACCCTACTATTTCCACATGTTCAACTATTCAAACAACAACCCAAAGATGACCCGAACCCACCCTACTATTTCCACATATCCAACTATTCAAACAACAACCCAAAGATGACCCGAACCCACCCTACTATTTCCACATGTCCAACTATTCGAACAACAACCCAAAGATGACCCGAACCCACCCTACTATTTCCACATGTCCAACTATTCAAACAACAATCCAAAGATGACCCGAACCCACCCTACTATTTCCACATGTCCAACTATTCAAACAACAACCCAAAGATGACCCGAACCCACCCTACTATTTCCACAATGCATTACGCAAATTCGGGCAGGTCGATAATGCGTGCTGATTTTTAGTTTAGCGTTTGCTTGCATGTTTCAAATAAAATAATTTCATTGTGATATAAGGTCGGGGTATTTTTTTGTCGTGTGATATTTTGTACGTGTGATGTTTTGTCCGCGTGATATTTTGTCCTGTGATATTTTGTCATGTGATATTTTGTCCGTGATATTTTGTCGGGGTTATTTTGTCGGGTGATCAATAGTCATGGAACCGCTACAAACCCATCCTACCATTTCCACACGTCCCCCGATTCCATGCACGCACACCGCGATGATACAAACCTATCCTACTATTTTTACACAGACGCAACTTACAGTTTCGTGTGTGTGTGCATGTGTATGGTGTGTGTTGCGAGTATGCTTGTAATGCAACTAAAAACGGAAAAGTTTGAAAATTTATTGATTTTTGCGATTTTTAAAATTTCTATTACATTTGAAGACTTCCTCCTCCTTATTATCACATATCATACCAGTTTCACTATAACAAGCGTTGGGAATAAAATTGACCCAATTTTGAGCTAGAACCGCGATTCGATATAATTACCACCAATTGTTTCGAAGTTTTTTCAGAATTTTTAACAAAGGAGTTATGAATTTCGAATATTTTAATATCACCGAATTTTTTCTCCAAACTAAAAAAAGGAATAAAGTAGACAATTGATAATTCCTTTGTTATTTTTTCCAAAGGTACGGTAAAAACCAACATTTCTATCAAAAATGTTTGTTGTATTTTTCGGAAAATCGCATACATGTCAAAAAAAATCATCAAATTTTGATAACAATTCATATTTCATAATTGCATCGACAAAGAAGATTGAAAAAAATCAAGACTTTCTTTTAATGATTTCTACAATACATAAAAACTTAAACCAACTACAACAATTAAATAAACGTAAAATCTTTATTTCATAGTGGTTGATTTGGCATGAAATGTCTCATTTATTCAGTGTATTTATTTTTAACAAGGACAAGCCGAATACTGTCTTTTAAAAATATTCTATGCGAATTGACCTTCATATGATTCAGAAAGACTACATGCAAAGTTTCCTCGCAATAACACGAAAAATGTATACTGTCGGCTCCCAAACTGCCAGTTTACCGTTGTTCTTCTTTGTGTGAAGAACTCTTTCTCTCTGAAGTGCTCTATTGTCTCATCATGGAAATAAGTTTATTATCAAAACGTGATCGTCCCAAATATACTCATGCTGGTTATTCATTTATCTTCGATAAGCTTAGTACCTGTGGACAAAAAAATTTCTGGAGATGTTGCTTTAAGTCGGATGGATGTGAGGCCCGTCTGCACACGTGTGTATTGACTGATCAGGTAAGATTTCCATGTTTATAGTTGTGTTCGCTGCTTCGCCTGCGATATTATTACGAATTATTGAATTCACCATTATATTTTAAGAGAATTTTTTTTTAGAAATATGTCATGAAGTTAATCAGAATATCTATGACATTTACTAATTTTTCGGGTTAGAGTGTTTTATTTTATTCCGATTAGAAAATCCAAAGTACAGCTTTTATTTCATAATTCACAAACTCGATTTCGTTATGTACTAGCTTTGTGCGTAGCTTTGTCCGCGACAAGGAATTTCGATTCTAATGTAAGACTGATTTTCATAACAATTCTATTCTAATATAATGAATTTTTTAAATTCTTACTCAATATGTAAATTTTGTAAATATTAAATTTCATTTTGAATGAGTTGTGGAAAATCTTGTATAAGATACTGGGATAAGGACACATCAGGAATGGTATATGCCCATTTCGATTATTTTTTGCAGACAATGTATCTAGAGTCGCGGTAGCGACTCGAGACAAGTACATTTATAAAAGAGAGTTCGCTCCAAGACTCTTTACAGCGAGGACTGCGTTTCCAACTGTTTTCGAAAACTTTCAAAAATTGTTTCCGTAATATTTAAATAATTACGATATTTTGGAGGATGTTGCGGGTTCACGTATTTTTTATTTTTTTTCTTCTTTCGATCATGGCTATCTGGAACTCTGTAGCTTAACGCGTATTGAGGATATTAATATTTTATTTTTTCGTTGCATCAAAAAATGGTGCATTTTTTCGCACACATTTTTGATGTTTATTTGTTTTTTTTCGCAGTCGCTGTCTAGTGACACTAGTAATACTGGTATAGAAATCTGGTGATTCGTGAATAGTACACTGAATATATACCTATATATTTCTGATTGACTTTCCGTTTATTATGGTTTTATGAAGTGACACTAGTGATGAGGTTATAAAGATCGCGGATGTGACAACTGACCAATATTTTTTTCGTCAGTTTGATTTTTTGGTTTGCGTGACTGTTCTTACTTTTGGTCAGTCTTTCTTAAAATAAAACAGTCGTGAGGTATAAAGATCGCGGTCAATCTGAACTTTTGGTTACAGTGACGTTTACAGATAGATAGACGAGTAAAGAGTGACTTTTATTATTATAGATAGAAGAGTGATAGTGGTAAAATAAAGTGTAATAATAAACTATTGAACAGTGCATAAATAAATAATTTCATTTATTAAACCTAGCTCCTACAATTTTTTTTCCGAACATAAACTCTACAACGGAGTCGAAAACGATCCCTTTTCTCTTTTACCATAAAATGTTCCTCGAATGCAATAATAAAGTTTATTTAGATTTAGAAATCATTCTCTTCGTTTTTTTTTTATAACTAAGAGAATGGTATATGATAAACTCGTATTCGGTGAATATTTAATATCTTTGTCGTGAGGTTATAAAGATCGCGGTCAGTTTTAACTTTTGATTAAAGTGAATTTTATTATAGATAGAAGAGTGATAGTGCAAAAATAAAGTCTAATTCATTAAACTACAACTATTTTGTGCACTCATGGTTGAAGAAAAAGGGGGGGTCCTCGCGCGTCTTCAATGAGAAAAAAAATATTGAAAAAGAAATGTCTTCGATTTTTTCGGTTTTTTTTGTTTAAAAACGGCCAAATTTTTTTTTCTAATGGACAAAACTCAATTTTGACTCCGGATTCGGAAAGGGGACACTCGAAAGTACAAGGGAACATATTTTTTATTTGCAAATGATTTTTTTTCGATGATAAGAATCTAGCTTGAAAATGAGGAAAAAAAACACGATTCTTCGGCGTCAATGGGTTAAGAATATATTTTTTTAATTTGTCGACATTGACATTTTCACCCCCAAAATGGCGCTTTTCATCCCTTCAGCAGGAAGACAATTTTCACTCTCGGTGCCCGACAAAAAAAATATTCAAATCTTAACGAAAATTGGTATCCCGGGGTTTTCAAGGTCGCTGATTACGATTCCGCCCTCAAAATTCGAAAATTCAGAATGGCGGATCCAATATGGCGGACCCAAATTCAAAAACTTACTTGAATCGGATGAAATGTGGCACTCGGGGGTTTTCGAGGTCGCTGATTACAAATCTGCCCTCAAAATTCGAAAATTGAAAATGGCGGATCCAATATGGCGGACCCGAATTCAAAAACTTACTTGAATCGGATGAAATGTGGCACTCGGGGGTTTTCGAGGTCGCTGATTACAAATCTGCCCTCAAAATTCGAAAATTCAAAATGGCGGATCCAATATGGCGGACCTAAATTCAAAAACTGTATGAATCGGATGAAATGTGGCACTCGGGGGTTTTCGAGGTCCTTGATAACGAATCTGGCATCATCATTTCAAAATTCAAAATGGCGGATGCAATATGGCGAACACCTTCCCGTTAACACCCAGTTATTATCTAACGTTTATTGAAGAATTGACAACTTTATATATTGACAAATTGACAAATTTATAGAAATTCATCACTCCGCATTACTCAACGGATAAACTTATAATTCCTTATTCTACTTAAGAGTATTACCCAGAGAATTACTTAAGAGCATTACCCAGAGAAAACGACATGGACCTGGTAGAAATCCTTTCTCCTTTGGGGTGCTTGATTCGAGTGAGTCCCCTTGCCTCTCACTTTTTGGGGTGCTTGATTCGAGTGAGTCCCCTTGCCTCTCACTTTTTGGGGTGCTTGATTTGAGTGAGTCTCCTTGCCTCTCACTTTTTGGGGTGCTTGATTCGAGTGAGTCCCCTTGCCTCTCACTTTTTGGGGTGCTTGATTCGAGTGAGTCCCCTTGCCTCTCACTTTTTGGGGTGCTTGATTCGAGTGAGTCCCCTTGCCTCTCACTTTTTGGGGTGCTTGGTTGTAAATGCGCCCTTTGCTTTTCCCCGATGCCTGATTACGTGTTTCGCTTTCATACAAGCACTACAGAAGTAAGCATTACAGTCCTTACAGTACGTATATGTTCTTATTGGACAGATTGAACAACGAGCTTGTTTGCTGTGACGGAAAGTATCGTGTGCTTTGTTCTGTTTTAGTTTTCCCCTCTCTAAGTAATATTTAGCAATCGAAATTGCGAATTGCTTTGAATCAATTTTTTTTGTTTTATCTCCAGTTGCGTTGAAAATCACGACTGAGTTCACAATGGCGGCCTGTATAAATCTAATAAAGACGACCCATGTCCATTTTTTTGAACGGATACTTGGAAGCAAGTTGTTGCAATGTCCATCGTGAACGTCTACTCCGCCCATGAATTTATTGTAGAGATGAAATGCTTGTGGAAACGGAATCTCAATTTTTGAATGTGCACTCGAGCTAAATCTCTTAGACGGTAATAGAGGAGTCACCCCTGCAGCGGTAGAAGCGATCGAAACTGGTTTCGAGTCTACGATAGTTATGTAGTTTATTCCGCTGTTTTGATCATGCTTTACAACATACGTACCTCGTGGAGAATTTTTGTCGATTACATTTTTTTCTTTGACTCGATTTTCTCTTATAGTTCCTGTACATTGTAAACCTAACTTTTTCAAATGTACTAGAAGATCGAAATTCGTAAAAAAATTATCGCAGTAAAGATGGAACTGAGATATCTTCTTAGGAGGGATAGATTTGAGAAATGGATCCAATAATTGCATCACTACACGAGAACCTAGAGCACATTTACCCAATTTATCTCCAATTGATGAATTTTTTCCACAATATAAATCGAGATTCAACAGGTATCCATCGGCGGTGCAAAGACCCCAAAATTTTAGTCCGAATCGTATGGGTTTTCCCCGGATAAACTGTTTTAGCGATGTTCTTGCATATGATTTGGCCATCATTTCGTCAACAGATAACGCAGTCTTCCACAAGCCAAACTGACGAATATTTCTCTGAAATAATTGTAGTAATTTATGAACGCGCCATGCCTTATCACTGGGATCATTGTCTTTAGGCATCGAATACTTTAATTCTGATTTGATTTTCTCAAATGTATCGCGTTGCATTGCAGAAGAAACCACCTCACATAATAAGAAGGGATCAGATGACCAATAGTCTCTTTGAGATTTTCTTTTATTGAACGAGCTTACAATGATGATGCCAATGAAAGTATTCGAATCATCCAACTGCAATTCAAACCCATTCTCTTTACATGAGTCAATAATGTATGTTTTCATTTCCATGCAGAAAAACTTTTCAAACAGTTGTATCGGCTCACTTTTTTGAATACTTTTTTTTACACCGTCAGTTAGTAATAATTTGTCTTCAGTCTCATTCGGGTAGCTCTTTTCACCAACCATCCACTTATATTGATGATCTCCTTCCAATTTACATTGATTATCTGTGTAATTTTCCGATGCCTGTTTATAAGTGATACTCGAAAGGTGATCGTTTGATTCAAAATCAGAATCAGAATCACTAGAACAACCAGAATTGTCTGGATTCGGAATCGCGACGAGCTCGTCACAATTATCGTCAGAAGTATCCATTTCAAACTCTACATGAGAAGGAATAGATTGCCTTGGTCGTTTTCGAGACATAATGGTAATATTGTCAATATGCTCACGCTGCCGATGAGATAAAAATTATCGAAGAAGTGAATTCACTCAGGAGCAATAAAGATGATAAAACAATATTTTATGAATAAATTTTGTTGAGGTACTGAGCTGAAATTTAGGTATATAAGTGAGTTCGATTTAGTCTCAAGACAAGTTCTACGAAAATAGAAACCAAATTATTCAGATAAGGAATATTGGCAGACCTAAAATGAACACAAAAATTCTGAGCTAATATTTTTTACAGAAAATAAAATATCATTAGCAATGTGAACGATCCGCACTCCACAAACGTGAAAAAATGAAAAAAAGATGTGATAGGCGTATACAAAACTTATTTGCAGACAGAAATATTCATGGATAATAAATATATTTTTATCAGGGATAATATTCAATGATGACCCGTATAAACAAAAACAAGATGAAATGTATGAAAATCGGAGATTTCTCAGCCTCTGCAACGTCAATTTTTATTCGACACATGAAAAATATAATATATGATCATAAAATGTGAATCAATTGAATGATTATTATTTACATTTATATAAAGTTGTCAATTCTTCAATAAACGTTAGATAATAACTGGGCGTTAATGGGAAGGTGTCCGCCATATTGCATCCGCAATTTTGAATTTTGAAATGATGATGCCAGATTCGTTATCAAGGACCTCGAAAACCCCCGAGTGCCACATTTCATCCGATTCAAGTAAGTTTTTGAATTCGGGTCCGCCATATTGGATCCGCCATTTTCAATTTTCGAATTTTGAGGGCAGATTTGTAATCAGCGACCTCGAAAACCCCCGAGTGCCACATTTCATCCGATTCAAGTAAGTTTTTGAATTTGGGTCCGCCATATTGGATCCGCCATTCTGAATTTTCGAATTTTGAGGGCGGAATCGTAATCAGCGACCTTGAAAACCCCGGGATACCAATTTTCGTTAAGATTTGAATATTTTTTTTGTCGGGCACCGAGAGTGAAAATTGTCTTCCTGCTGAAGGGATGAAAAGCGCCATTTTGAGGGTGAAAATGTCAATGTCGACAAATTAAAAAAATATATTCTTAAACTACAACTATTTTGTGCACTCATGGTTGAAGAAAAAGGGGGGGTCCTCGCGCGTCTTCAATGAGAAAAAAAATATTGAAAAAAAAATGTCTTCGATTTTTTCGGTTTTTTTTTGTTTAAAAACGGCCATATTTTTTTTTCTAATGGACAAAACTCAATTTTGACTCCGGATTCGGAAAGGGGACACTCGAAAGTACAAGGGAACATATTTTTTATTTGCAAATGATTTTTTTTTCGATGATAAGAATCTAGCTTGAAAATGAGAAAAAAAACACGATTCTTCGGCGTTAATGGGTTAATGATTTCGGCTAAAAATGGATACATGATCGAATTTCGAGCTGGTGTATATTCGGACTAAAAATGCAATATGAAATATTGATCTAAGAAATGTTCAAGTGAATTCCATCTTCGTAATTAACCGTCAATACTTAAAAAATTATTAGATTACTTAACGGGGTCATCCCATGTGACAGCTATTTTTTTTCGCTTTTTTTGGGATTTTTTTTTATGAACCGTTAAAACACAATATCTTTGAATTTTTACCACACATTTATTAACATTTTTAGAGTCCCTCAGAATTTTATCAAACAAAAATAACGCGTTGAATCGACTTTACACCGTTCGGAAGACACTCATGTGTTGGTCAGCGGTTGCCATGATTCCGGAGGTTTTGCTCATCTGAAATCGAAAAATCAAACGGCATTTTAATTTGTAGATCTGAGACTATCGCTGGAACTAGAGTAATGTAAAAATATCGAAAATTGAATTTTTGGCATGGTTTTAAAAGTCGAAAAAAACGACGAAACTCGGAACTTAACATTTAAAACCGTGCGAAAAATTCAATTTTCGATATTTTTACATTATTCTAGTTCCAGCGATAGCCTCAAGTTCACAAATTAAAATGCCATTTGATTTTTTGATTTTAGATAAGCAAAACCTCCGGAATCATGGTAGCCGTCAACCAACACATGAGTGTCTTCCAAACGGTGTAAAGTTGATTCAGCTCGTTATTTTTGTTTGATAAAATTCTGAGGATTGTAAAAATGTTAAGGAGGTTGGATCGCGACGATACAATGTTGCCATGCTAAACAATGTTAAAAACATTAAAAATTTCAAAATGATAAGAATTTAATAAAATTTGGTAAATGTATTCTTTAAAAATATATATGACAATACAAATTTTTTTAGATTTTTCTACCACATAGTTCTCGAGTAATTGAACACTAAAGTTCACGTGTATAAGCATAGAGTTTACATATATACAGTTATACATCTCGTGCATAAGAACTTCGATTCAACGCTGAATTATTCGATAACCATGTGGTAAAAAATTTTGAAAAAAATTGTGTTTGTATACTTGGAGCCAAAGAATGTTATCATCAAATTTTATCAAATTCTGATTATTTTGATTGCGTGATCCAACCTCCTTAATAAATGTGTGGTAAAAATTCAAAGATAGTGTGTTTTAATGGTTCGTCAAAAAAAAATTCCCAAAAAAAGCGAAAAAAATAGCTGTCACATGGGATGACCCCCTTAAAACGTACAGGAGTTCTGAGAAGATACGACGCATAAAAGAACAACGAACAAGTAAAAGCTTGACATTTTTTTTAACTTTGTAAAAACAAATTTCAAAAAATATTGCACCGAATCATCCGTGCCAACAGATCAACGGATCGGAAAATATTCCATAACAAATGACGCCGAAGAAATACTCCAATAGCATCAAAATGCACCGAAAGTTTTGAAATATAAGTAATCATAACGAAACGAGATTTTGAAACAAAAAAATATACGTACAAAATTTCGAGAGCTAAAGTTTGATTGGAAAAAATAATTTTGGCCGAAGTACTACGCGAGTTTTTTTTTAATAATATTTATTGATAACGAATTATATCTTATGAGCAATAGATAAAAAAAAAATTGGTGAAGTACTTATGACATTTTTTTTTTTTAAATCAAATATCTTCGCTCAAAATTATTTCGCATCACCTGATTCCGATTTGTGTTGCAAGTGCAAAGTGCACTCTAGGGTGGTTTAAAACCACATATAATTCAAACCTAGGGTGGTATCATACACCATTCTCTCAGTTATATAAAAAATGAAGAGAATGGTTTCGTAATAAACTTTATTATTGCATGCAAGAGACATTTTATGGTAAAAGAGAAGAGGCACTGTTTTCGACTCCGTTCAAGAATTTACGTTCGGAAAAATGAATTGTTGGGGCTAAAGTTAATTAAAAAAATTATTTATTAAGGTACTGTTCAAAAGTTTATTTATTAAATTACACTTTATTTTTGCACTACCACTCTTCTATCTATGTATATAAAAGTTACTTTAACCAAAACTGAAACTGACCGCCATCTTTATAACTTCACGACTATTCAAAGATATCAAATATTCACCGAATACGAGTTTATCATACACCATTCTCTTAGTTATCAAAAAAAAAAAAGAAAAAGAGAATGGTTTCTAAATAAATTTTATTATTGCATTCAAGGAACATTTTATGGTAAAAGAGAAGAGGCACCGTTTTCGACTCCGTTCTAGAGTTTACGTTCGGAAAAATGGATTGTTGGGGCTAGGGTTAATAAAAAAAAATATTTATTTGGACACTGTTAAAAAGTTTATTTATTGATTTAAACTTTATTTTTACACTATCACTCTTCTGCCGGTAATATAATAAAAGTGACTTTAATGAAAAGTTGAAACTGACCGCGATCTTTATAACCTTACAACAAAGATATTAAATGTTCACCGAATACGCGTTTAAAGTCCTGATCTCGAATATGTCTAACCAAAAATCCTGAAGAAAAGTCTTCGACGGTCACATCAACGAACACAGTCTTGCATATCACCAGCAAATTTCTAGTTCTAGTGTGACTAGACAGCAACCGCTAAACGTTAAAAAATGTGTGCGAAAAATGCCACCATTTTTTGATGATTTGGAAGGATGAAATATTAATATTTCCAATATGCGTTAGGTTACAGAGTTCTAAATAGTCACGATCAAAAGAAAAAAAAAAGAAAAAAATATGTGAACTAGCAACATCTTTTAAAGTGTTGTAATTAATTAAATATCGCTGAAACAATTTTCGAAAACCGTTCGAAACCGCTCTGCTTGCTGCAAAGACTAGTAGCGACTCGTCTTCACCATCTTATAGTATACGTAAATGTACTTGTCTCTAGATCATGAATAAATTGTATATAGTGTCATGCCCGAATCGTCGCTAATTATGGTAATGTTTTTGTTATTTACATTCGTGAGTTAGAATTGCAATATTTTTTTCGAAATCATAATTCGTTTTCGTAATTTTCGTATAACGTCGTTTTTTATCTGCTCGCGTACCACTCGGGCAGCCTGGATATGAGCACGAAAACACCATTTTTCGAAAACGTATCGACGAACAGGTTATGTTCGTATAAATGCCTCCAACACACGTGAAATTATGTGTTGACACGCGGAACTAAGGCCGATCACACACGCTTTCGCATAGCGTAGCATAATGTAGCATAAGAGATTTCGACCAATCGGGTAACTCCAAACGCATATATATAGTACACATGTGCGCTAGCCGATTGGTCGAAATCTCTTATGCTACGTTATGCTACGCTATGCAAATGCGTGTGCGATCGGCCTAACACATGCAACAGTGTTCCGTCAGCGTCGCCAGCGCCACCTCACCGAGTCACGATTTCGGCTTCACCCTGTCCTATGCAATTTGCACGGAGTGAACCCTCCTGTACTCTAGACTCCATTCGCTTGACATTTCGAGAAAAGCGAGAGTTACGCCGTATTCTCTGATGAAAAGAGAACGTGTAACGTTTGATTTTCTCGAAAATTAAACTATGTAGGAGAGAAGTGTGTAGGAAAATATTTACCGACCACGAGACTGATAGATATAAAATGACTCTATAGAGTTTACGTCCTGAAGAATGGATTGTTCGGGCTAGGGTTAATAAAAAAAATTATTTATTTCGACTGATCAAAAGTTTATTTAAGAAATCGCTTGAGCGACCTCTAAAATTTTGATTCAGGATTCAATTCTTGAGAGAATCACTTTTTGATAAAATGTTACCATATTTTGCTGCAATACTGAAAAAAATGTAAATTCTTTTGCATCACTCATATACATACATAATATAGATATGTTTAATTGGCAGGCTATGAATTTCATACCCAAGTACGCACACAATATTGACATGTTTAATTAACAAGCTATGAATTCCATACAAAAAGTCGACAAATCCTAGCCAAAAACAGCATAAATGCTGTGAAAAAGCTGAGACAAGTACATTTATACCCCCCAAATAATCATTCCAGTTAATCCCCCCTACCACCCAGCGCCAAAATACCGATCCCCACAAAAATTTACAAAAACCCGTTTAAGTCGTTCATGCAAAAATCTCCGCACAAAAATTCTTTCTGAAAACAACTCATCATACAAAGTTTTATGGGTAACCGCTCTCATTATCTTATCAAATTAAGGGGACAGAGCTAGTTGGAACGTCAAAAAAAAGGCCTTTTTCCGATTTTTTTTTGGTCAAACGATAAAATAATTCACAACAAAAGTTCTTCCGTTTAAAAGATACATATG
Organism: Rhimphoctona megacephalus; assembly: GCA_963989365.1. Classification (NCBI taxonomy): domain Eukaryota; kingdom Metazoa; phylum Arthropoda; class Insecta; order Hymenoptera; family Ichneumonidae; genus Rhimphoctona; species Rhimphoctona megacephalus. Next base: position 4,339,864 of record OZ022419.1, read on the forward strand.
TAATGTATATGTTGCAATTTTTTCAACGCAATACATATCGAAATAAGCTGGTGACCGTCAATTGCCGAGGACGCTGCAAAAAAAAACACGGTTTGCGGTGATCAAGCTCACGCTGCAACGGCTCATCTGAAACAAAAAAAACGGAGGGGATTTTTAGTTAATGATATAATGCTCCGGTTGAACGAAGGGTTTTGAAAAATTTCCATTTTTCACAAAATGGCGGCCGTTAAAAGTCAAAAGTGTTTTTTTGACCAAAATATCAGTTCCATTTTTTGCTATTAAAAATAAAAATAATTATCCAAAAAAAAAATCCTTCGTTCATATGGAGGACTACCATGTATAGAAGAAGTGATATAAATTTCAACCCGATCGGTAAAGCCGTTCTCGAGCTACAGTGATCACCGACTTCAAAAACATGGTTTCGAGAAAAACGCACTTAAAGTTTTGAGTACGGTTTGCATGCAGATAAAAAATTTTTTTTGTAACTTACATAGAATCGTCTATTCCTGGGCCATATACTTCGCCTTCCTGCGCTTTGTTGGTGGTATTAGAAGCCACTTTTAGCTGCCGCCGAGCTACTCTCGCCTCTCGAGTATTTTCCAGGGATCGCCGATAAGCCTGCTTTATTCGAATAGAATCCTCGGCCTTGGCTAACTCGTGTGCGTACGGTCCCAACTTAATCCCCATGGCATCGAAGACTGCCAGCAAACCGTATGTACCCTCGTTGAAAGTGCAGGTAGCAATGTAAGCGGCTATGCTGACGGTAGTATAGCTGGCAGGTAAGGTTTTCGGCATGACCTTCCAAACAATTTAATTAAAACTTTCGTTGCTATTCTGGGTGAAACCTCCAATGCACCTTTGCAACAATTCAGTGTTTGTGAGACTTTCGTATATAGGCTTTATTGCATCGAAGACTTCCTTCGGCAACGCAGTGAAATCGTGTTTGAAAGATTTTAACGTTTTCTCGGCCTTTGCTCGTTGATATTTGCACCACGAGTCAGCACCTCGTGGACACTTGTGATGCTGCGGTTTCTCGTCGGTTGAAATCTTATGGTAGAGCGTAGCCCAAATAGCATCCTTCATTTTTTTGACCGAATCAGAGTTGTCACGAATAGCTTTGCCAAAATACACGGACAATTGGTCAATTAATTTAGCAGTCAGTTTCCCTCTACCGCCGAGTCCTTTATTATCTTTTTTACACGATCGTAGACGGGTGCCCATCCGTTTTTGAATATGGCCAACGCATTCTTTTTTCGTCACTACAGTTTCTCCATAAGGAGCAGCTGCAACAATGCCAGAGTAAGTCTTTGAATCTCCATCCCCGACGTAATACAAAAATCTCACTCCAAGATTTTCGCACGAACGACGAAACATTTCGATTACAGCATCGACCTCCATCTTTCCCGCACTGCCTGTATGATTCGTCGAACAAGTTTCTTTGTGTGCTTCATACCATTCTTGATATTCTTCCGTGTCTTTTTGATTTTTCCAAACTTCACAAGCCTGGCAGTAAGAACTTTTTACAATTACGTCAAGAACTTTGCCCGTGAAATGTCCTATTAGCGATGTGACGCCAAACAGAGACGAAAATCCGCGTTTGTGCCACGTTCCATCACCTGACACAATCAAATCAGTATTCTTACTTTCACTGTTAGTAGAATTCAAGTTTATCTCTTCTTTAGAAGCCTTCTTCATAAAAAATTGAGCCATATTTTTACTCGCTTCACAAATATGCTCCAGTAATATGCAGTACGTAGATTTAGCCAACCATGGCGGGAAGTCCATCAATGCGCAAAATTTTTTTGCACCTTTGTAACCGACGCCTATGACACGCATCGCTAATGTGAACCTTCGATTTATTTCATAAGAATGGTGAATAAAATCGCACGACGGTATGTATTGAGGAGTACACTTATCACACACCACAGAAATTTTGAACCCAAGTCCACGTTCGCTTACTATTCCAAAACATATTTTACTGTTGCACTTAGCACATTTTACGAGACTCGCGAGCGACGAAAAAACAGTAAAAAAATTAATTATTCGGAAATTAACTGCATCTGTTTTTGGCACATGATATTCGTCCTGACCTCTTAATTTTTTTGCTGATGTACTTGCTCTGCCATCATCAGTCTCCGCAGATTTTGGATTGAAATACTGTTTCCTTTTCAAGGGTCGTGTTTTATAAACCCGTTGACTTTTCCGCACTTCTCTCGATATTTTTCTATCCATCTTGGACTCGAAAACTCACGAAATTGTTCCGAATATGGACGTTCGCACGCTCCAACGTTTTGAATCTTACTGATACTGAAACCGTATTTTGAACTACGAAAGGCCTTTCTTATTTTCTATATGTATATATGAGTGTGTAAGGCTATATTGATGGTCACAATATATGTATGTATACGCAATACAATAGAGACCTTCAGGTACCCTCTAACGGACTCAGCTAGTCGAGCGGACAGCTGCCGCTACCTGCTTACCTATGGCTCAGGCACGACGTGCTACAAAGTCTTGTATTTCGGCGAATAATGGTCCGATTTACATTTACCTGGGCGGAAAATGTTCGTAAGAGATTCTACTTTTTGAAAATGAAATAAAAAAAAATCGATTTTTCGAAAATTCTAACTAGGTCTGTCCCCTTAAGTCAAATTATACAGAGATGATAATTTCATTCTCGTAAATGTTGTGAGTTCACAAAAAGTTGATAAATAAATAAATATCTACTAAAGTATATACGGTCAAGTACGTGGGATTTAATTATATTTATAAAATCTCCAATTATGTTCATATGCCATTTCTCTAATTAATGCTTTATTACAATGAATTATGATCCTATGACTTGGAACTACAAGGGCTTTAAAAACAAATACAGAATTGCATTAGCCTGCGTGAGCTTGAACGCTGCCACACTCTCATTTGTAATATTTGTTGTATAGTTTTATTGGTAACAAATTGATAAAAGTTTACTATCGTACGTAGAGCGGATACGCACAGAGTACTTGTCCGGCCCGAAAATTTTTCATAAAATTTGTCACATAAGTCAACATTAATCTACCATACATTTTGGCATTAACTAGTAAAGTAAACACAGCTAATTTGGAATCACAATATGCGGATTGTTTTGTATCCCAAATTATCCTCCTTCCCTTTAACCAATTGTTATCGATGAATTGATGCTCGTGTGGAGCATATCTCACGTTATTACATGGCACGTTTATTCCGGTTTTGTAATATCCGGGGGAAAACTGAAGTTACAGAGCATCTAAACGGTGCTGTACACCCGAAATAAGTAATCCGGTACCATTTACACGCACTTTTACCCCGGTTTTTACTACAACAGGTTTTACAAAACGGAATAAGCCTGCCATGTAAGAGCGGTCATCAATTGATTGCATTCCAAGGTGGGTAAGATTCAAATCTGCGTCAGGAGATCCGAATGTTCGGAGTGGTTGAAAAATTTACCGTGAACAAAAAGCATATTTTTCGCTTACTAGTGAAAAAATTTTCGGGCCGGACAAGTACTCTGTGCGTATCCGCTCTACGTACGATAGTAAACTTTTATCAATTTATTACCAATAAAACTATACTACAAATATTACAAATGAGAGTGTGGCAGCGTTCAAGCTCACGCAGGCTAATACAATTCTGTATTTTTTTTTTAAAGCCCTTGTAGTTCCAAGTCATAGTATAATAATTCATTGTAATAAAGCATTAATTAGAGAAATGGCATATGAACATAATTGGAGATTTTATAAACATAATTAAATCCCACGTACTTGACCGTATATACTTTAGTAGATTTATTTATCAACTTTTTGTGAACTCACAACATTTACGAGAATGAAATTATCATCTCTGTACAATTTGACTTAATTTGATAAGATAATAAGAGCGGTTACCCATAAAACTTTGTATGATGAGTTGTTTTCAGAAAGAATTTTTGTGTGGAGATCTTTGCATGAACGACTTAGACGGGTTTTTGTAAATTTTGGTGGGGATCGGTATTTTGGGGCTGGGTGGTGGGGGGGATTAACTGGAACAACTATTTGGGGGGTATAAATGTACTTGTCTCAGCTTTTTTCACGGCATTTATGCTGTTTTTGGCTAGGATATGAAATTATGATGCTAAGTAGCATGAATAATATTATGTTATTAAGGGGACCGTATGGTCTAGAAATTTGAAAAAATCGATTTTTTTTTTTTCGATATGTCGAAAGTATAGTATCTCAAGAATATACTGTGAAATTTTCATGCGGAAATTCTCAATATTACAGCTTCTACAGCCCATAACGCAGGTAGAGAGCGGTCCGCGCGCTCCTAACGGGTCTAGCGCTAACCGGTAACCTAATCGGAGCGCAGCAGCTGTCCCAATCCTTCTCCGAAAATATATACCTGTATATAGTACATACTATATACCTATATATACTTTTCCCTTCCCCGAAATATACCTATTGTCGAACATTTGTGAGGGAAACGGTCATTTCGCTTTCCCCTGACTTGATCAGTACAACGTTACGTTTTGACGAACCAACATCGAAAATTTTGAAATAAAATATCAGAAAATATGGATAGAAAGCAAGGCCGTGACTCTTCTAGACGACCATCTTCTGTAGGTCGCAAAAGATATTTCAAGGGCAATCGATTCACTATCGAAAATACTACTGATTTTACGAGCACGTCTGCGAAAAAATTAAAAGGCAATGAGGAATTGGAAGTAAACGTTAATCCTACTTTCAATTATTGCATCATCGAATTCAGCATGATATTTTTAACGTTGCAACAGTTGTTGAAGTGTAAAGATTGTAACGGTGCGGTCACTTTTAGCAAAAACGGACAACGTGGTCTAGGATTCAAACTCTCTGTGAAGTGTGAGTGTAAAGAAACTTTTATTTTGTCTTCGCCGTTAATTGATAAGGCATTTGAAATCAACCGTCGACTTGTTCTCGCCCTGAGAATGCTTGGAGTAGGATTTGAAGGCTTGAAAAATTTCTGCGGTCTCATGGATCTTGGACAAGGAATTTGTAAGAGTACATATTACGGCATCGTGGACAATATAAAAATTGCAGCTGAAGCCGTCGCGAAAATCGTTTTCCAAAGAGCATTGAAAGAAGAAGTCGAGTTGAATGTAAAAGCTGGGCGTCCCGCGGATGAACTTTCTGTGTCTGGTGATGGATCGTGGGCGAAACGTGGATTCTCATCGCTTCTCGGTATTGCCTCGTTAATAGGGAAATATAGTAATAAAATTTTAGATGTTGTCGTCAAATGCAGTATATGTCAAGCCTGCTCTCAATGGAAAGGCCAAGAGGATACGATTGAATATGAAGCGTGGTATCGAGAGCATGAAGATCACTGTGACGCAAATCATACCGGAAGTGCTGGCAAAATGGAGGTAGACGGCATCGTGGAAATGTTCAAGAGATCGGAAGAGTTGTACAACTAAAATACGCGAACTATATCGGAGACGGCGACACGAAAACGTTCAAAGCCTTATTGGACACAAAGCCTTACGGGGATGATTTTTTAGTTTGCAAAAAAGAATGTGTTTTGCATGTTAAAAAACGTTTGTACAAACGTGCTGTTGATGCGAAAAAAAAACATGCACAAATAAAGAAAGCAACAAAGAAATTGACAGAAAAAGAAGAGGGAAAAAAGACACAGCGGAAATCGATAAATAAAACACCGAAGCGTCAACAATTGACGAATAAATTATTGCAAGAGCTGTCAACTTATTACGGTCTAGCAATTAGACGTAATTCAGATTCGACTGAAGGGATGAGAAGTGAAATATGGGCAGCATATTATCACAAAATTTCAACAGATGAAAATCCGCAACACTCGTACTGTCCTCCAGGTTCCGAATCGTGGTGCAAGTGGCGTCAAAGTGAGGCTGCAGGTACTTTAGACACCTACGAGCACCCACCTGCTCTGTGCGATGAAGCACAAGAGATATTAAAACCAATTTATGAAGAATTGACAGCAGAGACTTTATTGGAAAGGTGTATTGGCAGTAATACGCAGAACAATAACGAAAGTTTCAATGCTTGCGTGTGGCACCTTGCGCCGAAACATCTGTTTGCCGGAAAAAAAATCATTGATATTGCCACTCACATTTCCGCTTGCATATTCAATGAAGGATTTGCATCCCTATTGAAAATAATGGAGACCATGGGCATAACAATCGGGCCACAAGCGGAGCAACTAGCGCAAAACCGAGACGAGCTGCGAGTATCGAGCGCCAACCGTAGGAGCACGGACAACTCCAAAGAGGCTCGGACAGCTCGAAGAAATGAAAGGAGTGAGGAAATCTTGAATTATGAACGTTCCGAAGGAATCCTATATGGTGCCGGAATCGCGGATTAACTGTAAGTATTCAAAATTTGCTCAATTTTTGAAAATATCTGTACCTCAAACTTTAAACTCATTTATCTCGAAACGACTTTTTTCGGCACTGCGCAGGTGAAAACAAAAAAACTATTCAACCGAATCACTTGAAATTTGGATATGTTGTTCACAACATGTATGGCTATCGTCGGAACTACAATCATAATTTTATTTAAATAATTTCTTATTGTTTATACTAAAAAACTAGTGAAAAAAAACCCGATTTTACGAATTTTTTTTCAAAAGCGCGCCATTTTGTCAATTTTTAATTTTTTCGATTTGTTCTAGTCCCGACCATAACTGCACTCTTTCTGATTAAGAATCTTCTTGAATTTTGTGTTTCAGATGAGTAGAAGTCTCGGATCGATCTTCACCGTCCGGGTCGGATTTTTCGAGAGGGTCGTCTTCAATGCCAATTATATGATAATAAACACTGTTTTTAAAATTAAAAAAAAATTTTTTTGTATACTTAATAAAGGTAGTAATAAACCCGAAAAGTTAAAACATCGATTTTTAAATTTTTTATGGCAAAAAAAAAATCGTGAAAATAGGTGAAATTTTCGTGCTCTAGACCATACGGTCCCCTTAATGTTTTCATTTACATCAGTTTTTGACTCAATGAATTAATATACCAATATATCGAAATAATTTGTAGCCCAAATGATATTTTTCCATTCTCTTCCCATTTTGGACATAATTTTTTTAGATTTTTCAACTGAAATACTTCAAAAAACGATAAAATATTGAAAAAATATTCTGTCTGCAACGTTTAGATAATTCTACAAAAATAACCGTAACTTTTTTTGAATCCATGATTGGAACTTCAACGACCGTTCGCTGTTTTCATTTTCAGATTATCTTTAAATTGGTTATTCGTTTTTTGATTTCTTAAAATTTTTTTTTAGTATGTTGAAGTTGAACATTGAATAAAAGTTTTGAATTTTTTTTCATTTTCGTAAAAAAGGATATATTGCAATGTTATACAGCCTATAACCAGTTGTGGCTGAAGAGTACTTTTCCTAGGAAAAATTCATTGAAATCGATTTGTTTTCAAGTTATAAATGGTCAATCGTACAGACAGGCAAACAACCTTTTTTCACTTACAGTTTCATATGTGTATTAAAGGAAGAGATGAGATTAGTATAGATTTTATATTTCAGCTTTTACTCGTACTGATTATTTGTGTATCTTATTGCTCGACAATTTTTGTTTATTATTGAAGGTATTATTAAGTCTCAATGAGCATATACATGGTTCCAATGTAGCACAAATAGAATCAGAGAAAACAAAAAATATTCTAAAGCGATGAGCTGTTGACACGACGGAAACACCAGCTCAACTTATGTCAAGTGCATTAGCCGGTACGTCTACCGCGGTTCAAGGGCAATTGCCGTCGAAAAATGCTCTGCGCACAATTGTTGGAAGAAACCGGAAAATCATTCATGCTGGGCCGTCATCACCAGCAGATATACAATCACTCGAGATACCCTAAATGTACAAGTCGTATGAAGTATCAGAAGACGAAATAATATTATTTCTTTTGGGAGATACTGGAAGTGAAGAACAACGCATTTTATTGTTCGGGCGAGAAGATGCTCAGCAGTGGAGCGAATTAATGAAAATTGTTTACATGGATGGTATATTCAAAATAGCTCCACCGTTATTTTCACAAGTTTTTGTAATTCTTGTTGAGCGTGGAGGTTTTGCGTTTCCGGTACTTTATGCGCTTTTACCAAACAAGAAACAAGAAACATATTCTGGGCTCTTCCGTTTGATAAAATCCATTTGGCCGGATTTCGAACCGGAAATTATAGCCACTGATTATGAAATGGCGATCATTAAGAGAGACTTTGTCCTTGAAATTTTCAAAAAATCAATTTTTTTTTATTACCCATTCTTAATCTACATGTAAGTAGAAATAAATCTGTTGAAGCGTTTCCCGGATTTCGAACGTTTATGATATTTTAAACGCGTTTGAAGTTGACACCGTCAGCGCGCTCTGACCGTCTCAGCAGGGCGCCCGGCTAGCTGGGTCCCTGCAAGTCTCAGCGCGTCTGACGCAGATATACAAAGCCTTTTATGCTTAGAAACCTTTGAATAGGGTCCCTACTTTCTCCTTTATCGATTTTGCAACGGTTATTTCAGTCTGGCTTCGGCATTGAAAGCGAAAACATCGTAGCGTCTGTGTTTTTTCGTTTTCGTTATTTTCAAGTAATTGATCGAAAATTTGTGCGCAATATGCCTCGAAAGGGTACAAAAAATCATCCGAAACAGTACGGGCGCAAAAGATCGCATCCGCAACCCCCTGATCGCTGGGAATTTGAAAAGAGCAAGTTGTTCACAAGCACGTCAGCGCAGAAAATTTTACAAAGTGGCAAATTGGGATGTTATGAACTAAGTGTTGATTCAGTGTACTGCTTTTTGAACTTCGTATTAGTTTTTAACTTTTTATCCGATAACGTTTTGTGTAAAGAGTGCAACGGACGAATCGCTTTTTCCATGCGTGATCGACGAGGCATCGGTTTCAAACTGAATTTAAAATGTGAGTGCGGGGAAAAAAGTGTTGCTTCGTGTCCACTTATCGGTAAAGCTTATGAAATAAATCGCCGAATCGTGTGTTTTCCGTTTATTAGGCCTCGGAATAAACGGTTTGAGCAGGTTTTGTGGCATGATAGACATTTGCAGCGGGATGACGACCACAATATATTACGCTTGTGTAGAAAATATACGAATCGCGACGAAATCGGTTTACGACATGGTTCTGAAGAAAGCTGTAGCAGAGGAGAAGAAAGAAAACGTTTCTCGAAGACTACAGGAAGATCTCTTCATCGTTTCAGGAGATGGCACGTGGAAAAAGAGAGGGTTTTCATCTCTCATTGGCGTGACTAGTCTCATTGGATACCACACCAAAAAAGTTGTCGACGCCATGGTCAAATCGAAGTTTTGCCAATCTTGCAGCTTTTGGGAGAAAAAAAAGATGAAGATCCTGCTGGTTACGATGAATGGAAGGAAACACACGTGGAAACTTGCACCGCAAACCACGACGGTACTATGGCGTTGCTGTCCGCCGAATTTCACATTCTGTGCAAGCCATGAAGGACGCGATATGGGCCACGTATTACCACAAGAGCTCCACGGATAAAAAACCCCAACATGAGAAGTGTCCACCAGGAGAAAACAGCTGGTGTACGTGGCGTAAAGCTGAAGCGTCGGATATTTTGTCTTTATATAAGCACAAGGCTCCTCTTAGTGACACTGTTCTGAAGGCCATCGAGCCAATTTACAAAGACTTGTCGTCGGACGATTTGCTCGAAAGATGTTTGGGCGCTCATACTCAAAACAGTAATGAGTCACTTAATAAAATGATTTGGATGCGTGCGCCCAAACATCTTCATTCCGGCGCAGATGTGGTCAATATTGCCACGGAATTAGCAGTGATTATCTTCAACGAAGGTGAGGATGCATTGTTAATTGCCATGGATCTCATAGGTGTCCGGATTGGCACATTCGCCGAGAGCTGGGTTCATTCACGGGACAAAGCAAGGATCGAGCGCGCGGAGAGACAGGTGACCGACGCAAAAAAGCAAAAAAGGCCCGGATTGAGCAGCGGGAGATGTTAGCGGCTCAACACGAGCAGTTAGGAGAAGAGGAGGGATGCCTCTATGGACCAGGCATTGCCGATTAGCGGTAATTATAAACACATTTGTGTAAACACATTACAAAACTTTAAACGCGTTTTTCTCGAAAACACGTTTTTAAAAATGGCTGACATTCTCCTGACCGCTGTAATTAACATATCGACCTGAAATTTGGAGAGCATACTCAGAAAATATGTCTTCACGGAATGACGGATCGTTTTTTATATAGATACATTTTTGCATTTATTATTTATCTTTTTATGCGAAAAAAAACGCGAAAATTCGATTTTTTTTTTTAATTGCCGCCATTTTCCGAAATTTGTACTAAACGAAAAACTCATCCGTCATTCCATGACCAAAGGGTCACAGATTGATAATATGCTTTGAATTTGTGTTTCAGGTCAACAAAGAGGGGGCAGTGATGACAGCCGTTTACCTCCCGCGATTTGAGGACCTGTTTTCGCGGAGCTGCAACGGCCGCCATTTTGGTTTTTTTTTACATTTTTTAACGTTCTGTATACCATGAATAAAAGCAAGAAAAAAACCGCACTCAAAAAGCTTTACTCGTTTCCTTTAAAAAAATAAAATGTAAACACCTGAAAGATGGCACTCCAAGGACAAAGTCTTCCTTAATGCGGTAGCTGAAACGTTTCCGACGTCAAGGATACACGGCTGTCTGTTTCTTCTAGCCCAAAACATTAAAAAAAAATTGGCAAAAAACATTTATTGGCGGAATATAATTCGAACTCAAATTTTGCCCTGCAAGCACGAATGATTGTAGCTTTGGCATTCGTTCCTAAAGAATGCATAGAATACGCTGTTCGAAGTCTCTATGAACACCTTCCAAAGAATCTGCAGTGTGTTTTGGAGTGGTTTGAGGTACTTTCAAGCGATTTTTTATTTCTGCCAACAGGGAACGATGTCTCTCCGATTGAAAATATTATAAAAATGTTATGATCAAAATTTTGATAGAAACAATCAAATGATAGACTATTTACTTATTTGTTCTTGTCTGCATGATTTATTTCATGTAAATTTCGATCAGATTACACATGCTCTCTTTTGCAATCTTGTTTTTTTTCTGCTTTAGTCATTCTTTATTGTTTATTGTTGCTTGCTTTTTTGAAATTAATGTAACCAATGCAATTTACTGATTTTTCGGGAGTAAATGATTCAGTTGTAAATACTGATTCTATTTTATGTTTTTGTAATGATCTCCTGATGATTTAATATTAGTTTTGTATTTGAATATTGCTGTTGCGTATAATTTTTTAAATTGCTTTTTGTGTAGCAGTATATGCTTGCTTGCCTCCATGGTTGCTTCTTATATTCTTTAGGACAATTATATTGGTCGATTTAACCGAAACAGTACACGTTCGAAACCGCGGTTTCCAATCGATATTTGGTCCGTTCACGATCGAGTTGTGTCAGGTCAAAATCGGACGAATAATTACGCGGAAGCAGCACATCGAGTTTTGCAAAGAGAGCTTGATGTTCACCATCCATCGATATGGAAATTCATTGATGGTTTGAGAAAAGTTCAAAAAGTGAGAGATGCTCATTATGCGGTATTTTTAAAAGGAATTCCACCACCTTATAAAAGAAGGAAGTACGTAGAAACCGATGCTCGAATCGCGAATACTGTTCGACAGTTCAACAACAGAACGCTGAAAGAATATTTGATGGGGATCGCGCAAAATTTTTTATTACCATAAAATGGTGTTTAGCAATCAGTAACGGCTTAAAGCATCAAAAAGCATTAAAAATGTAAAAATATATTGTGCTCAACTTAGCTCTTTATTTATCTTTTATTCTCTTATATCACCCTGTATTTGCTCCATCTTTCTGTTGGTTTTAATCTATGGCTCTCTTCTATATTGAATATTTCGCTTATCTTTATTTATTGTGTATGCCTGAATTTTTACAATAATATTTACCAGATTCAGAGAAATTCTTAAAAAATTTTGCACCAAAACATCCATGGACTGAAACATCTCGCGCCGAAACGTTCTCGCGCCAAAACGTCCTCGCGCCGAAACGTCCTCGCGCCAAAACGTCCTCACGCCAAAATGTCCTTGCGCCGAAACATCCTGGCGCCAAAACATCCTCGCGCCAAAACATCCTTGCGCCGAAACATTCTGGCGCTAAAACATCCTCGCGCTAAAACGTCCACTCGCCGAAACGTTCTCGCGCCAGAACGCCTTCGCGCCGAAACGTCTCGCGCCTAAACGTCTCGGGCCTAAACATTCTCGCGCCAAAACGTTCTCGCGCCGAAACGGCCGCGCCGAAACGGCCGCGCCGAAACGTAGTGCACCCGTTATTTTCGTAGTAGAAAGCATGCGTGTTGTACTTTCGGAAAGCGCACGCATAATTTCTACCACGAAAAGTAGCGTTGTGTGCAGCGGGCTTTACGTACGTCTGAAATTCACTGGTTATGGGTGTCGTCAGAACCAATCAATCAGAAATTCGAGAGAGATCAAAAGGCCTTTGATGGTGTTATATACAGACACGTCAAATTATTGAATGTGTTAGTAACTTTTGCGTAATTTTCAGCCCGTGCAAATTTTTTTCTCAGCAATTACGCCACCGATCATGCTGATTTTGGGCTCAATCGAATGAGAATTTCTTAATGAGTTTCCAGTTCAATTTTCAAGGCATCTCATGGCTCCTGAGCTTCGTAATTAAATGAAATGACATGTCAATTTTACCCTCACCACAGCGAATCGTTTTATTCAGAGATAATATAGTCTCGGCGAATCTCGGGCCAGCAGACGACAGAGCTGTCAATGTACTTGTCCCGAGACTCTACCGAGTCTTGATGAACATAATTGGAGATTTTATAAACATAATAAAATCCCACGTACTTGGCCACATATACTTTAGTAGATCTTTATTTATTTATCAACTTTTTGTGAACTCTCAATATTTATGAGAATGAAATTATCATCTCTGTACAAGTTGACTTAATTTGATAAGATAATGAGAGCGGTTACCCATAAAACTTTGTATGATGAGTTGGTTTTTAGAAATGATTTTTGTGCGGAGATCTTTGCATGAACGACTTAGACGGGTTTTTGTAAATTTTTGTGGGGATCGGTATTTTGGCGCTGGGTGGTGGGGGGCATTAACTGGAACGACTATTTGAGGGGCGTAAATCAAGAGACTCGGTAGAGTCTCGGGACAAGTACATTGACAGCTCTATCGTCTGCTGGCCCGAGGCTCGCCGAGACTATATTTCCTCCTAACAAAACTTTTCGCGGTGGTGGGGGTAAAATTGGCATGCCATTTCGTTTATTTACGAAGCTCATGAGTCATTTGAGGCCTTGAAAATTGAACTGGAGATTATTAAGGAACAAATTATCTTTCGAATGAGCCCGAAATCAGCATAATTCGTAACGTACTTCCTGAGAAAAAACTTTGCACGGGCTTGAGATTATCCAAAAGTTACTAACACATTTAGGAACTTGACGTATCTGTACACGCGTACTGACCGCTACAGACATAGGCTTCTTGTCCCCCATGATCACCAATCCCCGGTGAGAGAATTCTTGCTCCAATCAATGAGCGGTGAGAAAATTCCTGGGCCAATTACAGTAAAACTACGAAATAACTTGCGCAACGTACTTTAAAATGCGCTAAGTGCGGAAGGATTTGAACAGAATATTTGTTTGGTATATCTATAATAATTGTACAACCATCTGTCAGTTTTTGGTGGCATAAACAAACGGAGTTTCGATATTATGAAGTGCGGGATAAATAAAAAAAAACGTGCTGGTGTTATAATCTTAATATCAAGAGTTAAATATCAAGAGTGACAGTTTTATCGTTTGCTGGACCGAGTCTTATCGAGTGTATATACTTTTACCGCGGAAGAGCGCGAGACGTACGATCCAAAAATGATTTCTTTAATATAAATTCAATGACAGCAATTTAGAATTTCATGCAAATTCACGTATTTTTTAATTTTTCCCCCCTTTCTATCGCGACTAATTAGAATCTCGTGGCTTAATCAGTATTGAAAATATGAATGTTTTTCACGAACAGTTGTGAGGTTATAAATATCGTGGTTAGGTTCGATCGACTTTTGGTTACAGTAATAATAAGAAAGTGATGGTGTGAAAATAGTGAAGTGCTTTTAATCAACTTTCAAACAGTGCTGAAATGAATATGTATTTTTTTTAATTATTGTTAACTCTGCAGTTATTATTTTCCACACTTAACTCTACGGCAGAAACGAAAGCGATCTCTTTTCTCTTTCGCGATTAAATGTTGCTCGTTTAAGATTTCTTGGGAAATCATTCTTGTCGTTTCTTTGATAACTATGAAATGGTGTACACGTTGAACTGTTAATCATGATGGGTGTGAATCGATGTAAATTTGGAAAAGAAACTCTATAAAACTAATAATAAGTGTCAAAAAATGTATATGGCAAAGTTTGTTATTATCATGCCGAGTTTTGAGCAGTGTCTAATAAATATTTTTTTTAACTCTACACCATTGACAATTTATTTTATTGGTCCCTTTCCTCTTTATTATAAAATGTTCCTCGCTTGTCATAATTAGATTTGTACATCATGAAATGTTCCTTGCATGATAATTGTTGGTCCATTTCAAAAGATTTTCGACGTCGTTTTTTATCCAAAATATGGTGTAGAATCATGTCGCGTTTGATGAATTAATAGACAAATACACTGTCAACCTGCATCTGGATATATATGGATGCATCTGGATGATAATCGTAGTAAGTAATGTTATATCTTTCTGTGAAAATGGCTCGTATAATATATCTTTATGTCAAAAGACTACGGCGGTATATACTCCATATCCTGGTATTATCAAAATTTGTATCTTTGGATTGCAATGAATACCTATAGACTCTGGAAATTCTGTGAAGCGACGAATGTACCAAATATTTCCACTTTTTGATTCCGATTGTAGCATTATGAATTGAACATTTTGTTATGAAAATTCTTCGATTGCTCATTTGTCAATGGGGTCAAAAATATTGTCTTCGGAACACCATGGATACATGTAAAATTTCAGAATTTTGTTTGGCTCAATATGCTCTATATTTTTTCACATCTCCGCTTTAGTTGTAGCATAATGAATTTTCAAAAATTGTTTCCGAAAGTCTTCCGATGTTTTTTTACTGATATTATCAAAATTTGTATCATTGGATTGCAACGGATACCTACAGACATTGGAAATTCTGTAAAGCAACAAATGTACCAAGTATTTCCACTTTTTGGCTCTGATTGTGGCATTATGAATTGAAAATTTTGTTATGAAAATTCTGCGGTTGCTCATTTGTCAATGAGATCAAAATTATTGTCTTTGGAACGCCATGAATATATGCCGAATTTCAGAATTTCATTCAGCTCAATTGAGCTATATTTTTTTACTTCCCCACTTTAGTTGTAGCATAATAAATTTTGAAAAATCGTTTTAGGAAGTCTTCTGATGTGTTTTTACTGATATTATCAAAATTTGTGTCATTGAATTGCAGCAGGTACGTACAGACTTTGAAATATCTGTGAAGTGACAAGTGTGCCCAATATTTCCACTTTTTGGCTCGAATAGTAGTGGCATTATTAGGACTTGAAAATTTTATTATGAAAATTCTTCGGATGCTCATTTTTGGATGGGATTAAAATTTGGCTTCGAAAAGCAATAGCTACATGCAAAATTCATAAACTTTATTGAACCCAATATGTGGTATGCTTGAGTTGTGGCATGTTTAATTCAAAAAATTGTCAGAAAGTCTTTGGTTCCTTTTTTTCTGGAAGTATAAAAATTTGTTTTATTGGAACGCAACGTATACTTACAAAGTTTGGAAATTTCCAGAAGCAACATGTGTGCTCAGTTTTTCTATTTTTTGGCTCCTATTGTGGCATATCGAATTGAAAAATATTTTCAAAAAGATTTGCTCTACGGATGCTCTGGTTTTGATGGTACGAAAATTTGCACGAAGACAATGCAATTGGTATAACTCAACTCGATCTATTTTCGTGGGCATAGTACTGATCTAAGTTTGCCCGCTTTGTTGAATTTATTATTTTTAAATATCCATATCATACTTTCTGAACTTTTCAAAATTCAAAGATAATATTAAAATATCTGTAAGTTCTAGTTTTGAGGCTTTCACGGCCATTATTGTTATAAATATTTGAGGCTTCCGGAAGCCTCAAACATTTATATCTGTAAGTTCTTATTCTAAATGGTATTTGCAAATATCATAATTTCACCTTGTTGATAAAAATAAGAATGAAGAAATACATAAACTTTTTTTTTACAATGGATTCGATATGTTTTCTGTCCAATTACGTAAAACTAGTTTTTTGATGTTTCATTTATCTAAAGCGAAAGATTTCGGGAAAAAATCAATAAAAAAGTGGATTAGTAATATTTTTTACCACAAACACAACACAATGAGAAGAAGTTACTTGAAAAGTTCGTGCATTCAATTGGTTTTTTGAAAACTAATTTGCTTTGAATATTTTTTTTATCAGGCATCTAGTTTTTGACTAATATAATAACTTTGAACGATGAATGAAAATGAATGAAAAATAAATCATGTTTGAATGATTCAAAATTGAATTTTATTCGAAATTTCGAAGTATTTTTTTGATGCGTTGATATTATCCGGAAATAATCTGTTTTTTTTCTCAGGTTGGCTGTACGATGCGCTAAATTCTTACGATCTGGGTTTTTTCGTCGCGGGTGGTATGATTGGAATAAGTGGAGCAATGTTATTTTTAACGGCGGGGTAACGTTAATTCGTGCAAAAAAAGGCACATATTTGTGAATTTTTTTTGACGGCACAGTTAAAATCGATTTATTAAAATCAATGGTACATTAACGTGTAACATTTGAAGAATATTGTGTAAAATGTTCATGAAGAAATATTAAAAAATACGGCAATGGCAGCAATTATTCGGAAGCGTCTCGGAAAAAAGTAGAATTGCGGTGTCCCTCATAACTCGGTGCTGGATCATTTGAAATAAAAAAATCAAAGTTCTTTAGTTAGATAATCGCTTTCCCCAGGTAACGCTGGGAGGGTTTTTCGAAATTTTAATTTTTCACTTTTTGGGAACACTGAAGTGAAAAACGAGATTTTTGCGAAAAAAATTGGCTAATTTCTTATTGTAAAATAAATAATATTAACAAATTTGAAAAAAAAAACTCTCCAGCGTTACCTCGTAAATTATGTACAGAAATAGTGTTCAAAATTTCAAAAGCATCGGAGCAGTAGTTTTGAAGTTATAAGGGACACCGACTTTGAAAACGTGAGTTGTGGGAAAAACGCGGGTAAGTGTTTTCTGATGTGCTGAGTCATGTATGAGGTGCGATTGCTTAAACCGCTGTATCTTCGTTAGTTTTGCTCCGATTCATCTCAAATTTTCACACAATATTCTTGAAAGGTTCTCTATTCAGAAAATCAAATTTAAAAAATGCAAAAAAAAAGTTTAACAACGTTACTCCGCCCTTAATTCCACCGATACAAAAAAGATTGCAGAAAAAAGCGGACAGAGAGGACAGACTAAAGAGGATAGATGTTGTCTTAGCGAAAAATAAACATGCATAAAAATCCCCCTCGGGGAAAAAACCTGGATAAGTACATTTGTTGACCGCCGTTCCCATATTTTTCCACGAATATACATACACTGCAAAAACCTTTTCGCGCAAAAATCCCTGAGAAAATGAAATCCTATCAAAAAGTAAGGAAAGTGACCACTCTCAAGAAATGTATCAAATAAATTCAAATCACACAAAACAAAATGAGTTAATCCTCGCGAAGAGCTAAGGATGGGGTTCGCAAAAAGTTATAAAATAAATTAAGCTATACTAAAATATATGTGGCCAAGTACGGGAGGCTTTATCGTGTGACAAAATCTTCAAATAATGTTGAATGTTGATAGAGAAAAGAATCAAGTTCGAAAATGCAGTAATTTTACCTACCAGAATGAAAATAGAAACTGTATCAATAACAGTCCGAAGCAAAAAAAGATTGCAAGCGAAAAAAAATTAGATGAAAAAGAATGTCGGCCGAAGTACTTGGCGAAGTTGTCACCATGACCGATACATTATCAAGAGACTCGGTAGAGTCTCGGGACAAGTACATTGACAGCTCTGTCGTCTGCTGGCCCGAGGCTCGCCGAGACTATACTTTCTCGAAACAAAACTTTTCGCGATGGTGGGGGTAGAATTGGCACATCATTTTGTTCGTTTTCGAAGCTCACGAGTTGTTTGAGGCCTTGAAAATTGAACTGGAGATTCATTAAGAAATTATCTTTCGAATGAGCCTAAATTTAGCACGATCGGTGACGTAAATGCTGAGAAAAAACTTTGCACGGGCTCAAAATCACGCAAAAGTCACCTACACATTCAAGAATCAGACGTGTCTGTATACAACACCAAAGCCGGCTGAAAGTGTCTCTCGAGTTTCTGATTGATTCATTCTGACGACACCCATATATATATAACACTATCAAAGGCCTCATGTCCTCGCGGCTAACTTCACGGCGCTGTCGCAGACCGACGTCACATGAGACTTCCTCCACCTCGTCGCTATATATATATATACCGAACCGCGGAAAGTTTGACAGGTCGAGTGTTGTTATTATCTCTGAATAAAACGATTCACCGTGGTGGGAGTAAAAACTGAAATTCATTTTCTTTAATTACGAAGCTCAGGAGGCATATGATGATTTGAAAATTGAACTGCAGATTTATTACGAAAAAATACTTCGATTGAGCCTTAAATCAGCACGATTAATGCCGTATTTGCTGAGAAAAAACTTTGCACAGGCTCAAGATTATGCTGACATCGAAGTATTGGCATGTCTGTATACGACACAATGAAAGGCCTCTTGACGCCTTCCGAGCTTGTGATTGGCCATTCCGTTTCATCTTTCTCTACCTATACCACGCAAAGTCTGAACGGAGTTTTCGAAGTGAGAATGAGTGCTTATACGCGAGACGTGTTTGTGGATAAATTCGGGAAAAAAATTATTTCGCGATCTGTGAATAAATAAATAGTTCGAAGTACCCATATCGCGGAAAGTCTGAACGGAGTTTTCGAAGTGAGAAGTTCTTATGCGGGGCGTGTTGTGGATAAATTCGGGAAAAAAAATTATTTCGCGATCTATAAATAAATTTATTCACAAATCGCGAAATAATTTTGGATCGTACGCGTACGATCCAAAAATGATTTCTTTAACCCATTAACGCCGAGGTGATCAGAATTTTTACTAACTTTTCAACGTGTTTATTTATTATGTTATCGGACCAAAAATATAATGCAATACCTCTATTCCTGCGCGGAATTCGATGCTCTTTCAGAATCTGAGCTCAAAATTTCGATTAGACACCGAGAAAAAAAAATATGGCCGATTTAAACGTGAAAAACGTGAAAATTTTCGAAAAAAAATTTTTTTCGCATTTTTTTTCACAATGATACCGCAAAGCTATCAACTTTTTACAATGATCAGGGGTGATCATGGCACTCGAACATTAAGAGGAATTTTTTTCAGAAAAATTCATCGACGCGTTTTTTCAAAATGGCGGCGAGAATGAAAAAATTTTATAAAAATCTTAATCTATCGGTTTCTGTAAAACTATAAACTTGAGAAAAAAATTTCTAAGAACAAAAATGGCTGAAAATTAGTCGAAAAATACTCTTAAATTTTTTCAGAATTTTTGAAAACAATTTTTAATTTTCGAAAATTTCAAAAAATCCAATTTTTCAAAAATACCTGAAAAATTTTTGGAAAAATTTGAGAGTGTTCCTTGACTAATTTTAAGACTTTTTTGTTGTTAAAAATTCTTTCGTAAAGTCTATAGGTTTAGAGAAAAAAAAATTTCTTGAATGGTACATAAAATTTTGTTTCTACCCCTATCACTGCAAAATTCACGAACAAACTCGTATATCCTTTCACTTGTGCATAGACACATATGTTGTATACAATTTTTACATGAATTATAGGTAAAGCATATAAAAAAAATATTAGTTTTCACTTTTTCAATACATTTGTTATGTCACGAAAACGTTCAAAATCTTCTGCTTCATTGCATGCAGAGCATGAATCAGATTATTCGGATAGTGATTCCGACGAAAACATTTTGATTCCGAATGCAGACAATTCAGGCTCCGATGATTCTGATTCCGATTGTGATTCGATATCTGATTCAGATTCTGAACATGAATTCACAATACCAAATATTACTTATAAAAAAGCTTGTGCTACTTATTCTGAAAACTTAGATAAACTTGAAAAAAATCACGAATTCATTTGGATCGATGGCGAGAAATCATATCCAAATACTTGTGAAGAAACAATATTATTATCTGAAGCTACAAAAAAGAATATACAGGCGTGCGAGCCTTTCCAATTGTTTGAAACCTTTTTTTCCGCCGAAACGAAACAATATATAATTGATGCGTCAAAAGAGAATAATTATGATCTGAAATTACAAGATCTTGACACTTTTATAGGTATAGTTATTTTCAGTTCATTCAATAAAAGAAAGTCTCAGAGAGATTATTGGTCATCTGATCCATTCTTATCTAGAGAAATTGTTTCTTCTGCAATGACTCGCGATAAGTTTGAAGAAATCAAGTCTAAAATAAAATATTCAAAAGCTGAAGACAAAGATCCAAACGATAGAGGGTGGCGGGTTCGTTCGATGTTGAAACTTTTCCAAAACAACCTCCTAAAGTTCGGAATATGGAAAACTTCTATATCTATTGATGAACTGATGGCCAAGTCTTATGCAAAAACTGTTTTGAAACAATTTATTCGAGGGAAACCAATAAGGTTTGGTTTGAAATTTTGGGGTTTATGCACTTCAGACGGCTATCTACTAAATTTAAATCTATATTGCGGTAAAAATTCCCAAACCGGAAACAAATTAGTAAAATGTGCTTTAGGTACTCGTGTAGTATTGCATTTATTAGAACCTTTTTTTCGGCTAATAAATTGTAATAAAATCCCTGCATTTCGTTTGTACTTTGATAATTTTTTTACAAATATGGATTTAATTTTACACTTGCAAAAATTACGTTTGAAATGCACTGGCACTATCAGAGACAATCGAGTCAAAGAAAAGAATATACTTGAAAAGAAAGCTCCACGAGGTACTTATATTATAAAACATGATCGAAATAGTGGCATAAATTTCATCACTATTATGGATTCGAAGCCCGTTTCAATAGCTTCAACTGCTGCAGGTGTAAGTCCACTATCAACTTCGAGAAGATATAGTTCAGAGGCTCGATCCAAAACTGATATACCTTTTCCGCAAGCTTTTCATTTGTACAACAAATTTATGGGTGGTGTTGACGTGCATGATGGACACTGCAATAATGTACTTCCAAGTATACGTTCCAAAAAATGGGCATGGGTCGTTTTTATAAGATTTATACAGGCATCCATTACAAATGCCCACGTAATTTTCAATGCTACACGTGATGGAAAGAAAAAAGTGGAATAAAAGAGTTAACTACTTCAATTGCTAAATATTATATTCAAAAAGGTCAAACAAATAAAACACTTCATACACGATCTAATAGGGACAAATTAAAAAATTGTTCAAATGAAAAATGTCCAATAAGAACAAGGATCTATTGTGAAAAATGCAATCTATATGTATGCAATAATTGTTGGGCAAAAAAGCACTGATAAAAGAAATGTTAAAATGAAAGACAAGAAGACTCACGAAAAGAAGCACCCCGAAACGTGAGAGGCAAGGGGACTCACGAAAAAAGCACCCCGAAACGTGAGAGGCAAGGGGACTCACGAAAAAAGCACCTCGAAACGTGAGAGGCAAGGGGACTCACGAAAAAAGCACCCCGAAACGTGAGAGGCAAGGGGACTCACGAAAAAAGCACCCCGAAACGTGAGAGGCAAGGGGACTCACGAAAAAAGCACCCCGAAACGTGAGAGGCAAGGGGACTCACGAAAAAAGGCACCCCGAAACGTGAGAGGCAAGGGGACTCACGAAAAAAAGCACCCCGAAACGTGAGAGGCAACGGGACTCACGAAAAAAGCACCCCGAAACGTGAGAGGCAAGGGGACTCACGAAAAAAAGCACCCCGAAACGTGAGAGGCAAGGGGACTCACGAAAAAAAAGCACCCCGAAACGTGAGAGGCAAGGGGACTCACGAAAAAAAAGCACCCCGAAACGTGAGAGGCAAGGGGACTCACAAAAAAAGCACCCCGAAACGTGAGAGGCAAGGGGACTCACGAAAAAAAGCACCCCGAAACGTGAGAGGCAAGGGGACTCACGAAAAAAAGCACCCCGAAACGTGAGAGGCAAGGGGACTCACGAAAAAAAAGCACCCCGAAACGTGAGTGGCAAGGGGACTCACGAAAAAAAGCACCCCGAAACGTGAGAGGCAAGGGGACTCACGAAAAAAAGCACCCCGAAACGTGAGAGGTAAGGGGACTCACGAAAAAAAAGCACCCCGAAACGTGAGAGGCAAGGGGACTCACGAAAAAAAGCACCCCGAAACGTGAGAGGCAAGGGGACTCACGAAAAAAAAGCACCCCGAAACGTGAGAGGCAAGGGGACTCACGAAAAAAAAGCACCCCAAAGGAGACAAAGTTCTACCACGTCCACGCCGTTGTCTCTGGGTAATGCTAAGAGTAGAAAAAAACAATGTATATGCACAGAATCAGAAAAGAAGTAGTCAAGGAACACTTGAAGGAAATTTTTCCAAAAATTTTTCGGGTATTTTTGAAAAATTGGATTTTTTGAAATTTTCGAAAATTAAAAATTGTTTTCGAAAATTCTGAAAAAATTTAAGAGTATTCTTCGACTAATTTTAAGCCATTTTTGTTCTTAGAAATTTTTTTCTCAAGTTTATAGTTTTGAAGAAACCGATAGATTAAGATTTTTATAAAATTTTTTCATTCTCGCTGCCATTTTGAAAAAACGCGTCGATGAATTTTTCTGAAAAAAATTGCTCTTAATGTTCGAGTGCCATGATCACCTCTGATCATTGTAAAAAGTTGATAGCTTTGCGGTATCATTGTGAAAAAAAATGCGAAAAAAATTTTTTTTCGAAAATTTTCACGTTTTTCACGTTTAAATCGGCCATATTTTTTTTTCTCGGTGTCTAATCGAAATTTTGAGCCCAGATTCTGAAAGAGCATCGAATTCCGCGTAGGAATAGAGGTATTGCATTATTTTTTTGGTTCGATAACATAATAAATAAACACGTTGAAAAGTTAGTAAAAATTCT
Source organism: Rhimphoctona megacephalus (assembly GCA_963989365.1). Taxonomy (NCBI): domain Eukaryota; kingdom Metazoa; phylum Arthropoda; class Insecta; order Hymenoptera; family Ichneumonidae; genus Rhimphoctona; species Rhimphoctona megacephalus. The sequence goes on from OZ022419.1 coordinate 4,363,132, forward strand.
GATCACCTCGGCGTTAATAGGTTAATATAAATTCAATGACAGCAATTTAGAGTTTCATTCAAATTCACGTATTTTTTATTTTTTCCCCCCTTTCGATCGCGACTAATTAGAATCTCGTGGCTTAAACAGTATTGAAAATATTAATCTTTTTTCACGAACATTTGTGAGGTTATAAATATCGAGGTTAGGTTCAATCGACTCTTGGTTACAGCAATAATAAGAAAGTGATGGTGTGAAAATAGTGAAGTGCTTTTAATCAACTTTCGAACAGTGCTGAAATGAATATACATTCTTTTATTATTGTTAACCCTGCAGTTTTTATTTTCCACACTTAACTCTTCGACGGAATTTCTCTTTCGCGATTAAATGTTCCTCGTATAAGATTTCTTGAGAAATCGTTCTTTTCGTTTCTTTGATAAATATGAAATAGTGTACGTTGAACTGTTAATCATGATTGGTGTGAATCGATGTAAATTTGGAAAAGGAACTCTATAAAACTAATAATGAGTGTCAAAAAAATGTATATGGCAAAGTTTGTTATTATCATGCCGAGTTTTGAGCAGTGTTTAATAAATATTTTTTTTTAACTGTACACCGTTGACAATTTATTTTATTGGTCCCTTTCCTCTTTATTATAAAATGTTCCTCGCTGGCCATATAAGATTTGTACATCATAAAATGTTCCTTGCATGATAATTGTTGGTCCATTCCAAAAGATTTTCGACGTCGTTTTTCTATCCAAAATATGGTGTAGAATCATCTCGCGTTTGATGTATTAATAGACAAATACACTGTCAATCTGCATTTGGATATATATGGATGCATCTGGATGATAACCGTAGTAAGTAATGATATATCTTTATGTCAAAATGGCTCGTATAATATATCTTTATGTCAAAAGACTATGGCGGTATATACTCCATATCCTATCAAAATTTGTATCTTTGGATTGCAACGAATGCCTATAGACTCTGGAAATTCTGTGAAGCGACAAATGTACCAAGTATTTCCACTTTTTGGCTCCGATCGTAGCATTATGAATTGAACATTTTGTTATGAAAATTCTTCGGTTGCTCATTTGTCAATGGGATCAAAAATATTGTCTTCGGAACACCGTGGATATATGCAAAATTTCAGAATTTTGTTTGGCTCAATATGCTCTATATTTTTTCACATCCCCGCTTTAATTGTAGCATAATGAATTTTAAAAAATTGTTTCAGAAAGTCTTCCGATGTGTTTTTTCTGATATTATCAAAATTTATATCTTTGGATTGCAACGAATGCCTACAAACTTCGGAAATTGTGTGAAGCGACAAATGTACCAAGTATTTCTACTTTTTGCCTCCGATTTTAGCATTATGAATTGAACTTTTGTTATGAAAATTCTTCGGTTGCTCATTTGTCAATGGGATCAAAATTATTGTCTTCGGAACGCCATGAATATATGCAAAATTTTAGAATTTTGTATGGCTCAATATGCGCTCTATTTTTTCACTTCACCACTTTAGTTGTAACATTATGAATTTTGAAAAATTGTTTCAGGAAGTCTTCCGATGTCCTTTAACTGATATTATCAAAATTTGTATAATTGAATTGCAATGGATACCTACAGCCTTTGAAAATTCTGTAAAGCGACAGATGTGCCAAGTATTTTCCCTTTTGCTCATTTGTCGATGGATTAAGAATTGCTGCCTTCAGAATGTCATGCATACATGCAAAATTTCAGAATTTTGTTGGGCCCAATGTGCGCTACATTTTTTCAATTCCCTAATTTAGTTGTAGTATAATGAATTTTGAAAAATTGTTTCAGGAAGTCTTCTGATATTTTTTTACTGATATTATCAAAATTTGTATCATTGGATTGCAACGGATACCTACAGACGTTGGGAATTCTGTAAAGCAACAAATGTACCAAGTATTTCCACTTTTTGGCTCCGATTGTGGCATTAAGAATTAAAAATTTTGTTATGAAAATTCTGCGGTTGCTCATTTGTCAATGGAATCAAAATTATTGTCTTCGGAACGCCATGAATATATGCAAAATTTAAAAATTTCATTCGGCTCTATTGAGCTATATTTTTTCACTTCCTCACTTTAGTTGTAGCATAATAAATTTTGAAAAATTGTTTTAGGAAGTCTTCTGATGTGTTTTTACTGATATTATCAAAATTTGTATCATTGAATTGCAACAGATACGTACAGACTTTGAAATACTTGTGAAGTAACAAGTGTGCCCAATATTTCCACTTTTTTGCTGGAATAGTGGCATTATTAGGACTTGAAAATTTTATTATGAAAATTATTCGCTTGCTCATTTTTTGATGGGATTAAAATTATGATCCTGAAGTTTGCAACGTTGGAGTCCAACGAAATGATCTAAAAAAACTTCAATAAGTCCAGTAATTCTCCAATTTTGTTCCCTGCCGGATTTGCAATTCGTAGTTTTTCAACCTACACCAATAATTCGTGAAATAAAAAATTGGTGAATTACAAACATTTTTTTTTCGTTCATTTCGTTGGACTCCAACGTTGCAAACTTCAGCGTCGTTTAAAATTTGGCTTCGAAAAGTAATGGCTATATGCAAAATTCATAAACTTTATTGAGCCCGATGTGCGGTATGCTTGAGTTGTGGCATGATTAATTCAAAAAATTGTCAGAAAGTCTTTGGTTCCTTTTTTCTGGAAGTATAAAAATTTGTTTCATTGGAACGCAACGTATACTTACAAACTTTGGAAATTTCCTGGAGCAACATGTGTGCTCAGTATTTCTACTTTTTGGCTCCTATTGTGGCATAACGAATTGAAAAATATTTTCAAAAAGATTTGCTCTACGGATGCTCTGGTTGTGATGGTACGAAAATTTGCACGAAGATAATGCAACTGGTACAACTCAACTCGATCCATTTTCTTGGGCACAGTACTGATCTAAGTTTGCCCGCTTTGTTGAATTTATTGTTTTAAAATATCCATAACATACTTTCTGAACTTTTCGAAATTCAAAGATAATATTAAAATACCTGTAAGTTCTAGTTTTGATGCTTTCACGGCCATTATTGTTATAAATATCAAAATTTGCATCAAAATTTGTATCATGGGAATGTAGCCGATACCTACAAACTTTTAACATTTTGTGAAGCGCCAAGTATTTCCACGTTTTATCTTTGATTGTGGCATTATGAATTGAAAAATTTATTACAAAAAGTCTTCGGCTGCTCATTTTTGGATGGGATTAAAATTTCTGTCCTCGGAACGCTATAGATACATCCAAATTTTCTGAACTTTGTTGGGCTTAAAGTGCACTATGTTTTTTCACTTTTCCACTTTAGTTATGGCATAATAAATTTAAAAAGTTGTTTCAGAAAGTCGTCGGGTGCTCTTCTGCTGATAGTATCAAAATTTGTATCATTGGAATGTAGTCGATATCTACAAACTTTGAACATTTTGTGAAGAGGAGACATGTGTGTTAAGTATTTCCACTATTTAGCTCTGATTATGGCATAATAAATTGAAAAAAATTTATTCCAAAGGCTTTCCTCTACAGTCGCTCTGGGTTTGATGGTATCAAAATTTGCTCAAAGCTAATGTGACTAATACATCTAAATTCATTTCATTCTCTTGGGTACGATCCTGATCTGAATTTGTCCGCTTTGTTCAATATATTGTTTTGGAGTTCCCATAATATACTATTTGAACTTTTCTATATTCAATGAGAATATTGAAATAGTTGTAACTTTTTATTTTCATGGTAGTAACTTCTTCAATGGTATTGACAAATAATCATGATTCCACCTTGTTAATAAAAATGAGAATGAAAAAATGCGTGAACTTTTTTCACAATAGATTCGATGTTTTCTCTAAACATACGTGAAACTGGTTTTTTATTTTATCATTAATCAAAAATGAAAAATTTCGAAAAAAATCGCCCCATTTTTATCAACAAGCTGAAATAAGCGTAATATTTTTTACCACAAATCTGCAAATATAACAAGGAGATACTGCTGTTTAATATGTTTATTTGATAAACACAAATTCAAATAGCTACAAATTCTATGGAAAAGTTCTGACTCTTCTAATCTTGCTCTCAAAAGCTTTGTAAATTTTTGTATCAGACTCCCAGTTCCCGACTTATTTTAGCCTGATTCCAGAAAGGTAAATCGAAATGTCAAAAAAATTTGACTGGCTCGAGAATAAAAAAAATGCCAAATTGAAAATTCCAAAATACGTGCCTCTTTATTTCATGGGGAAAAAACCTGACTCGAAGTAGAAGGGGTCAGGGTTTGGAAATGAAAAGGCGATAATTTCCCAATATAACCTTTTTCTAATCTATATAAAGCGAGATGTTTCAAAAGAAAGAGAAAAAACGCATCATATCACGCATAAAAACCCCCTCGCGGAAAAAACCTGGACAAGTACATTTGTTGACCGCCGTTCCCATATTTATCCACTAATATACATACACTGCAAAAACCTGTTCTCGCAAAAATCCCTAAGAAAATCAAATCCTATCAAAAAGTAAGAAAAGTGACCACTCTCAAAAAATGTATCAAATAAATTCAAATCACACAAAACAAAATGAGTTAATCCTCACGAAAAGCTAAGGTTGGGTTTCGCAAAAAGTTATAAAATAAATTGAGCTATACTAAAATAGATGTGGCCAAGTACGGGAGGCTTTATCGTGTGATAAAATCTTCAAATAATGTTGAATGTTGATAGAGAAAAGAATCATGTTCGAAAATGCAGTTGTTTTACCAACCAGAATGAAAATAAAAACTCTGTATCAATAAGGGTCCGAAGCAAAAAAAGATTGCAAACGAAAAAAAATTAGATGAAAAAGAATTTCGGCCGAAGTACTTGGCGAGGTTGTCACCATGACCGATACATTATGTAAATTAAGTGAAAAAACATTCGTCAAGTACTTCGGCCGAATTCTTTTTCAATCAAATTTTTTTCTATGTTTTATAAAACAATTTGTAAGTCAAGGATGATGCATCATATTCTTCCGTCATTTCATCTTTGAAAGAATAATAATTCTGAGGCTCCTGACAGTAAAGTTAAATATAATTGTCTATTTATAGCTTAGACCGAAATTGCTAATATCCTCGCTGCCTTTTCGCCCCTGAATGCCTTATTCTAATACACAACTTGAAAGCTAATGATAAAGTATTTAATTTTCTGAATTTTCGCCTCGGGGAAAAATTGGTACTTGACGTCTCTTCTATAACACCTTCCTGCCAAGCTATAATCGAATAATAACCTATCAACGAATTACTAACATCTCGAAAATACTTCGAGTCTGTAGTTAACTCTTTTGAAAATATTATAACTTTTTTTCTTATCACAGGAACGGAACGCTCCTATATTTAAACAATCTCAATAACAAGGAATTTATGGTAGAAAATCTGTATCATTCTCTTATGTCGAATTAGTAGTGTGAGCAATGCTGATTCCTGACATTGAAATAAATCGATCATGTAATGATGCAGACACGTTGTAAGTTTTTTTTGTTATATACAGGCTCTATTGGAGTTTATATAAAACGAAATATGAAAATGCTATAGAAAAAAGAAGTGATATCAAATAGCAAAAATCCCCTCCCGGGGAAAAAAACCTGGACAAGTACATTGGTGGTCCTTCGTTTCCCTATGATATCACAAAAAGTCCAAAACCCCACTTAATTTTTTTTTTTTAATGTTTACTAATTTTATTCATATCCCGGAGGGAAACCAACCATATAGATCACGAAATATCCGGCCAAAAAACCAGACTTCACAATAAATGTTACTTTGAATTTATTTCCACAGAACAACACAAGAATCAAAACATTAAAAAATCAGCATTATCAAGATGAGAAAAATGCCACTTATAATTGGTGTGTAAGAAGTATCAAAAGTCTAAAAAAAAATGAAAAAAGATGGACATCTAAGTTACGTGCAGCAGTAAAATTTTTGATATCGGTACTAGGACAAGTATTTCTTTGGTCACTGAGAAGATATCAATATGGAAGTACCGGCAACGTAGGGCATGCAGTTGGTGCATTGCTTCTAGGATCTCCTAAGTCGAGTAGCTACTTTTGTTTTGGCTATGGCGCGACCAATGTTGCCAAATAGTATTTACTTATATGACCTAATGAAACAACATTGCCTGCGCCGTGGCTAAAACAACGAAAAACATTCAGAAACCAGTCGAAAACTCGACACACAAACGCAGGAACAGGAAGTTTCGCATAAGATCCCGTACTTTTGTAATGTTAAAAAAAGGCTTTAATTTATGTTCGTACATGATAGCACAGTTTTGTTTGATTGGTAATAATTTGATGAACGTTCACCACCGTACGTTGAGTGTATACGCACAAAGTACTTGTCCGGCCCATAACGTTTTATTAAAATTGCTCATTCAAGTAAAAATCAAATAAAAAGTTATAGACCGGACAAGTACTTTGTGCGTATACGCTCAACGTACGGTGGTGAACGTTCATCAAATTATTACCAATCAAACAAAACTGTGCTATCATGTACGAACATAAATTAAAGCCTTTTTTTAACATTACAAAAGTACGGGATCTTATGCGAAACTTCCTGTTCCTGCGTTTGTGTGTCGAGTTTCCGACTGGTTTCTGAATGTTTTTCGTTGTTTTAGCCACGGCGCAGGTAATGTTGTTTCATTAGGTCATATAAGTAAATACTATTTGGCAACATTGGTCGCGCCATAGCCAAAACAAAAGTAGCTACTCGACTTAGGAGATCCTAGAAGCAATGCACCAACTGCATGCCCTACGTTGCCGGTACTTCCATATTGATATCTTCTCAGTGACCAAAGAAATACTTGTCCTAGTACCGATATCAAAAATTTTACTGCTGCACGTAACTTAGATGTCCATCTTTTTTCATTTTTTTTTAGACTTTTGATACTTCTTACACACCAATTATAAGTGGCATTTTTCTCATCTTGATAATGCTGATTTTTTAATGTTTTGATTCTTGTGTTGTTCTGTGGAAATAAATTCAAAGTAACATTTATTGTGAAGTCTGGTTTTTTGGCCGGATATTTCGTGATCTATATGGTTGGTTTCCCTCCGAGATATGAATAAAATTAGTAAACATTAAAAAAAAAAAATTAAGTGGGGTTTTGGACTTTTTGTGATATCATAGGGAAACGAAGGACCACCAATGTACTTGTCCAGGTTTTTTTCCCCGGGAGGGGATTTTTGCTAGTTTGTAAATTAAGTGAAAAAACATTCGTCAAGTACTTCGCCCCGATTTTTTTTTTTAATCTAATTTTTTTCTATGTTTTATAAAACAATTTGTAAGTCAAGGACGATGCGTCATATTCTTCCGTCATTTCATCTTTGAAAGAATAATAATTCTGAGGCTCCTGACAGTAAAGTTAAATATAATTTTCTATTTATAGCTTAGACCGCAATTGCTAATATCCTTGATGCCCCTGAATGACTTATTCTAATACACAACTTGAAAGCTAATGATAAAGTATTTAATTTTCTGAATTTTTGCTTTGGGGAAAAAACTGGTACTTGAGGTCTCTTCTATAACACCTTCCTGCCAAGCTGTAATCGAATATTGATAACGCTGATTTTTTAATGTTTTGATTCTTGTTTTGTTTTGTGGAAATAAATTCAAAGTAACATTTATTGTGAAGTCAGGTTTTTTAGCCAGATATTTCGTGATCTATATAGTTGGTTTCCCTCCGGGATATGAATAAAATTAGTAAACATTAAAATAAAAAAAATTAAGGGGGGTTTTAGATTTTTGGTGATATCATAGGGAAACGAGGGACCACCAATGTACTTGTCCAGGTTTTTTTCCCCCGAGAGGGGATTTTTCCTATTTGTACTTGTCTCAACTTTTTTCACAGCATTTATGCTGTTTTTGGCTAGTTGAAAAATTACAGTTTTATCACATGATTTCATTTTCACTCGGATCTTGCACAGGCCTGACTGAGTGATGCCATTAGACTGTTGCTGACGTTTTGATCTTTCGGCTTGTTGAAAAGGTGATCCTTGAATATCAATGCTCGCATAATCAGCGAAACCCCAACTGAATATAAAATATGTAGTGGGATGCCAGAAATAAAAAGCAAAGGAACTTAGCACGGCCTGGAGAATATTGGAGATTTGTTTTTTTTTTGTATTTGAGCCATGCGAATTTCAATATCATAACAGAGACTGGGCATCTGAAAACTATTTAAAATCATGATTCCACACTAAAAGTAATTTGTACAATTTTTATAATAGACATTTCAGTACCATTTATACTTTATATAAGTTTTTTTTTATGGCCACATCATACATTTTTATCACACCTTTTCACACATTCACTTTTACAAAAAAAAAGTCAATTTTTAGTATCACACTGAACTATGAAGTGAATTGTTTTTTTAAATTTATGATTCTCCATAACAAACAGATAATAGCCACGATGAAAAACGAACTTTTTTCCAAGAGTGGAAAAGTAAATTAAGTAAATAAAGTGGAAAAGTAAATAAAAAAATAAAACTCTTGAAAAGTAAATAAAAACATAACCTAGCCAGCGGGTGAGGTTATATATTTCATCGTAATAATATTAAGGGGATGGTTCGGTCGGTATCCCGCCACCGTGAGTGCGAGAGAGATAGCTGCAAATTTTGAATGTGAAATTCTTCGACGCGGTTTGACCGATTATAAAAAAGCCCCGTCAGCCAATTTTTGCCATCATCCTGCGTGGGCTGACAGAGCTTTTTTGTAATCGGTCAAACCGTATCGAAGAATTGCAATTTCGAAAATTCGAGGTGAGGTTAGTTGACTGATACAGAGGTGACCGATACAGAGGAAAGATCACAATCGGGACCAATCAGAAATTCGTCGCTTTCGTTGCCGGAGACCCGCTTTGTTGGAAATTGGTTTTGATGGGCATCAAGAGGCCTTTGATTGTATCGTCTGCGCGCATATGCAGACACGGCAAATTCTTGAATGTAGTAGAATCGAGCGTAATCCTAAGCCTGTGCAAAGTTTTTTCTCAGCAATTACGCAACCAATCGTGTTGATTTTAGGCTCAATCGAAAGAGCATCGCTCAATTAGGTAAAAGTTCGCTTTTCAAGCCGCCAAATGACTCCTAGGCTCTACAATTAGCGAAAACGTCATAAAATTTTTTCCCCTTCCACCGCGAATCGCCTTGTTTCGAAATAATATAGACTCGGCGAACCTCGGGCCAGCAGACGACAGAACTGTCAATGTACTTGTCCCGAGACTGTACCGAGTCTCTTGGGGTAGTCGGTCTGTAAGACGTTTGAGGTGTCGGGCCACCTACGGGTGAGGTACTAGTATCCGAGTCTTGCAGAGGGTAGACCACATGGCGGCTACCCATAAAACTCGCATGGTTATCAGATTCGTCTATGACCTCTAGAGTTAGAGCAAAGTAGCGACTGACGAGTAGAGAGATGTGGTAGAGGTAACGCGAAAGTGTCCTCGACCGTGACTCGTCGCGGTTGCAGAGGTAGCTTTGCTAATAACGAGTACTGGGGGGAGGGGGAGCCCCACGAACTTGCCACTCGTGCCCCCTCAACTGGAGACGGTCTCTCAGGGGCGTGGGCTAGAAAGTCAAGCCCGGACCAAGGGTTCACCCGGGGCAGCCAGGTGTAAATTGGGAGCTGTTGAACGATAGTGCGCTGGCAGGGCGTGATCTCTGCCCCACGCACTTGGGTGCCGTGTTGTAGCCAATAGGCGGAGACAGCACGTTAAATACAAAGGTGTGCTTAATGTACCGAGTCTCTTGATATGACAGTAGTACTATCCGAAAGAGGTGTTTTGAATTTTCTTGAGATGGCTTTTAAAATTGGTTTGTTTGGAGTAGGATTTTCGGGGTTGTGTGATGGAGTAGGTATTTCTATGAGTTTAATGTTTTTTATTGTTTCCAGTGATAGGTTTGTGAGGTCGGGTGTTAATTCTAATGCATGTATAGCCCAAGCAAATAAAGGTTTTTACTTGACAAAAATAATAACAGGATACTACCGGTGCCATTACAATCGGGCGAGCTCCCCGATACTAATTGCACAAAATTCGACTCGAGAGTCGCGTTTCCTTTTTTTTTTATTAACAATTTAGTGCAAAAAAACGCATTTTTTTGGTTTTTTGCTTATAAAAGAAAAACTAATGGATCAATGTGATCGGTCCCAATGGACGAATTGTAGAGAATTGAAATACGAAGAAAATGAGAGCTGAAAGAATCCGATCGGTTCATTATTAAGGGAGAAAACCCAAAAAAACCGAATAAAATAGCGTTTTTTCAAAAATTCATAACGTCGCCATTTTTCGAGCTGTAGTGCAGGCTCTTCGCGAGATAGTAGATATCGATACGTACTTCCTGTGTGCGACACCCAGACGCTGTCGAATAATTAGTTTCCGCGTAATTGCAATCACAAGTTGTACATACCATATTTTGCAGTAAGACTCAATGCTCTGGAGGTCGTCCGATTCCAATTTACCAAACGGATTTGGAAAGTAGAAGTATTCAGCTACAAAACGTCTATCTTCGTTTTTCATTTAAATGCTGAGAAATAGGTAAAAATTGCTCGCAAACATGAGCAAAAACGGCCGAGCGCCAGAGAGCCGTCGTGGAGTGGGGGTAGGGCAGCAGAAGCGGAGAAGGCGCATATATAGTAATACAAGCGCGCTGCACGCTAGTTATGAATCTTCGAATTTGATTATCTCGGCAGCCAGTAGGGCTATCTTAACATATTTTTTTTTTAATTCTGGGGTAACTGGACCACCGGAAACTGATTCTGCACTCAGATTTCATGAAAAATCAGCGGAAAACTTTTTTTTCTGATTTTTTTTGCTACATGCCCTTATATCAATATGGTAACCATATATGTAGCAAAAAAAATCAGAAAAAAAGTATCATTATGGTTACTGCTGCTCTACTCCCACTCCACGACGACTCTCGGGCGCTCGGCCGTTTTTGCTCATGTTGGCGAGCAATTTTTACCTATTTCTCAGCATTTAAATGAAAAACGAAGATTGACGTTTTGTAGCTGAACACTTCTACTTTCCAAATCCGTTTGGTAAATTGGAATCGGACGACCTCCAGAGCATTGAGCCTTGCTGCAAAATATGGTATGTACAACTTGTGATTGCAATTACGCGGAAACTAATTATTCGACAGCGTCTGGGTTTCGCACACAGGAAGTACGTATCGATTTTTACTATCTCGCGAAGAGCCTGCACTACAGCTCGAGAAATGGCGACGTTATGAATGTTTGAAAAAACGCTATTTTTTTCGGTATTTTTGGGTTTTCTCCCTTAATAATGAACCGATCAGATTTTTTCAGCTCTTATTTTCTTCGTATTTCAATTCTCTACAATTCGTCCATTGGGACCGATCACATTGATCCATTAGTTTTTCTTTTATAAGCAAAAAACCAAAAAAAAATGCGTTTTTTGCACTAAACTGTTAATAAAAAAAAGGAAACGCGACTCTCGAGTCGAATTTTGTGCAATTAGCATCGGGGAGCTCGCCCGATTGTAATGGCACCGGTGGTATCCTGTTATTATTTTTGTCAAAATCTGATGATTTTAGAGCTCTGTTGCTTGGCCTAGTAATGAAATTTTCTGGGAGTTTGTTTTTTACTCTTGATTTTCGTGAGACCTCTTTCTTGAATTTTTCAGTAGTTGTTTTTTCTTGCTTTGTGGTTACGGTTTTTGTGTAATTATAGGAGATAATATGGTCGACAGTTCACGTTTTGGAGAAGGTATGGGTGACAGGAAGTTGGGAATGTTCCAATCACAAATAGGTAATTTAGTTTTTATAAAGTTTTTTATTGCCCTTCGTTTTCTTCTTCGAAGTTTTCTCCCTTTTCGTGACATTTGGTTTTTGATGTGACTATTTGACAGTGACAGCACATATTGTGAGGTTATTTAATTTGTTAATAATTGTTTTTAGTGTAATTATAAAGTTTTAATACAACGAATTAAGTTAGTTTTTACGAGAAACCCCAAAATGTTTTCCTTTTATATTGTCTTTGGAAGTGACATTGAGGTTGTGAATAATATAATGAAGTGAGTAAGTAATATGTTTTGTTATTATATGACGAGAAGCGTCCAAGTTTAAAACGAGTTTCCTCTTTGATGACTCTTAATCCTCGCTTTATCAGCGTAAGGGACCCAGAAAAGATTCGCAGTTCAAAGACTTTATTCCTAATCCTCGCTTTAGCGATGTATAAGACCGGGAATAAGAGCGACTAGTCCGTGTTGATGTACCGTCTTATATACCCGTCCGAAGCTGATCGGATTCATAACAGTTTATGTTGCTAGGCATCTATTACTATGACCGTGTGCATTTTACTTATTATAGGATGATGTCCCTACCATTAGTATTGTGATCATTTATTTTTAAATTTTATATTTTAATAATTTGCATGTTGTAAGCTTTTGGAATTTGTTAGGTTTATTAACATATAGGTTTGTTCTCATAAAAATATATCGATGATAAATAAAAATAGTGGATGCCATGAATTGGCATACAACAAGTTTAGCGGTGAGAGCAACCAAAAAAAAGCTTGAAAATACTCGATTTGCACGAAAACTCTAGAAACCCACTTTAGTTGCTAAATTCAGTTTGCCCATGATCATTTTTATGAAAGAACCCGACAATTTTTTTCATGCAATAGAACAATCGAAAGAAGAGATTTCATGCCACAAAAAAAAATTTTTTTCGCAATTTCAATTTTTGACGGCCATTTGTTGCTCATTTTTTTCATAATTAACGTTTTTTCGTAAAACGGGTGTAACTTTTGCCGTAATTATCGGAGAATATGGAACTTTTTGGAATCTCTTGATCTTTTGATGCTCTAAAAATGCAATCTTTTGACATGTCGTCATATATGCAACCGCAGCGCCGTTATTTGCAAGTAAACAAACGACATTATGTTTCGGACCGTTGTTAACAATAAACAATTCTTTTTTTGGGAATTTTTTTGTTTGCAAATATAACTATTCTGTTTGAAAAGTGACTCAGATTCTATTTTCTCTCAATGCAGTCATTGTTGTTAAATTGTTATTAACAATTAGAATAAACATTTTTCAACTTTGATTCAGTGTGATTTTTTCTTTTATTTTTCCCTTTGCAAATTTCACCATTAAAAAAATTACAAAATATTTGGTAATTTCGGAATCGATTTTTGCAATAATAATATATGTTTATAATAATTTTTTTGGAAGCTTCAAATGAGTTTTTAAACAATTTTTTTCGCGCTACAAGATGGTATTTTTTATTTTATTTTTTTCCCGTTATTTGTACCATTTGTTTGTCACGACCGGAGGGGTGTGAAGGAAAGGTTTGTGTGTTTGAGCGTCGAGCGGCAAACACAATGCTCCATAGACTTTTCTATATAGTAATATACGCAGAGCGTTTATAAAGATATACTCCTAGGAGTATGGTGGGCGCACGCTGATAGACCTCGAGAAGTCTTGCTTTATCTGGTTGTGACTGAGGAAAGGGTGTTAAAGGTTGTGAATAAAGAGATCTAGGATTCTTTATACACTCTTTAATGAAAATAAGATGTTAATAAAAATACAATAAGAATAGATAGAGGGATCTAGGATTCTCTATGTATTCCCTGTATAAAATAATGTTAGTAAAATACAATTGATGACTACAAACTTGGTGTATAAAATATTAAGTACTTTACCGGAGAGGCGTCTTTGAAAATCTTTGATTGATCGTAGCTTACTTGTTCTTTGTTGAGTTACGCAAATGATTAAAAATATTCTAAGTCCAAATCTGAATTAAATGAAATAAATCGAAAAATATTCTAAGTCCGAATGTTGAATTTTATGCTTTAAAACTTTGACTTCTGGACTCGACTCGCTCTCTTCTACGGAAGACCCGGAGTTCGACCAGAGATAAAATATATAAGACGTCTAACCGAATGACAGACCGAACTACTGCTGACAGTATAAATGCGACTCTAGGTACGGAACGGAATGCGCCGTACGATGGAAAATCGCGCCTTTTATAGAGCCAGATTCGGGAAAGAATGTAGGGACACTTCCTTATTTGGAGTTGTTTTTAAGCCTTTGCTTCTTAGAAGCTAGAGCAGGGGGAATAGATGCATCGTCTTTTGCGCGTAGGCAGGAGGGCTGTTGCTAGGGTCCTAGATTTATGACCGATGCACTTCGGCCGAGGGGAGTACTCGCCGGTTTGTTGGTATTTACAGGAAGTCGAGTAAGTGATACAGTCGAGTAATGAATGTTCTAAATACTAAGAGCTACTATAAGGCGTTGAGTTGAGGGTTTCATGAATGAAGACGCGCAAAGGCTCGAGTTTTCATGGTTAATTCGGATTACTAAAAGAAAAGAAAACAAAATTTTACGTCGGTTGTGACATGTTAATAACAATTTTGTTATAAAAAATTGTTCAACAACGAAATTTTTTTTTGATCTTGTAGTGATACCAAGTTTATATCATCGAATAATAAATCGTAAAAATAATTCCAATATGCAAGCATAAATGTTTTTCTTCGACTTTTAACGGATTTTACCGATTAACAGCGAATAGTTTCTGAACATCTAGAAAGATCGAAATATTCTTTAACCCTTTGAAGCACACATTTTTCCTTACGTGCAATTAGCTCAAAACTTTGTACTCAGGGGTTTTCGGAGTCGCTGATTACAAATCTGCACTCAAAATTTGGAAATTCAAGATGGCGGATCCAATATGGCGGACCATAACTGCGACAATCATTTGATGAAAGCGAAAGTTGGTACTCGGGGGTTTTCGGGGTCGCTGATTACAAATCTGCACTCAAAATTTGGAAATTCAAGATGGCGGATCCAATATAGTGGACCATAAATGCAAAAATCGTTTGTTGAAAGCGAAAGTTGGTACTCGGGCGTTTTTGGGGTCGCTGATTACAAATCTACACTCAAAATTTGGAAATTCAAGATGGCGGATCCAATATGGCGGACCATAAATACAAAAATCGTTTGATGAAAGCGAAAGTTGGTACTCGGGGTTTTTTGGGGTCGCTGATTATAAATCTGCACTCAAAATTTGAAAACTCAAGATGGCGGATCCAATATGGCGGACTATAACTGCGAAACATATACATTTTTCCTGACATAAGATCTACTTCAAATTTGGGGTCCAGGGGTTCTTTGGGTCGCCGATTACGAATCCGAGCTCAAAATCCAGAAATTCAAAATGGTCGATCCAATATGGCGGACCAAAATGCTCAAAGTAGCTTGATGAAAATGAAACTCCGTATGCCGGGGTTTTTTGAGTCGTTGAATATGAATCTCAATTCAAAATTGAACAATAAAAATGACTGTTCCAATATAGGATAATGAAACACAAAAACTGGCTTGGTCACTGATACTAATCTGAGCTTATAATTTTATAATAAGCTTTATAATAAGCTACTGTGCTTATAATTATATAATTTAAAAAAATATAAAAAATAAAAAAGTAAAAAAAAGAAACAAAGAAGTAAAAGAAATAAAAACGTAAAAAAATATAAAAAAATGTGGAGCTAGAAACTTGCTACGTCCTCGCCGTTAGCTCTGAGTAATGCTAAAAGCGTAGTTTTATTAGAAATTCAGTGCAGTAGAATCAACATATTGAGCAACTCCGATCTTCTAGTAATTTCAGTAAAATCTCCGGTTTTTGTTTGCCATATTGGATCCGCCATTTTGAATTTCTGGATTTTGAGCTCGAATTCGTAATCAGCGACCCAAAAAACATCTCTGAATTCATTTTTTGTTTATTGTTTACCTGCCGGATTAGCTACAATTACATTTATTATCTAAAAAACGTGTTTTTTTGTACTGTAGCTATTATTAACATCCACTAAGTGAAACATAAACCCTTAGTAGTCATATTGTAGTAACAATTGATCTCCTAACATCCTAAATATACATTTACATTCGTCATTATGCACTAAAAATTTTTTTTATTGAAGAAAAACGGAGTGGAAGTAGGTGACATACCAGTATGTCACTATGCTTCAAAGTGTTAAGGAAATAATATTACAAAATATTTCGATCATCCAAACGATCTCCCAGTTGTGTTCAAGTCGTTTCGGATCTAAACGCAGGTATTGCTGACGTATGAACCGATCGATCGTTTTTATTATTTTAAGAATTCTATTCCCCTGGCACTATTGGGTAGAACCTACAGAAACTATACTTATGGTGATTATAATGTATGGCATCTATCCCGGGACTGTAAATAGGCATGATGCACAATAGAGGCACTGTGTGATCCATGTACACGATCAGGATCCGTTATATGACACAATGGTTGGGGACTTTTCCCTCCCCGTATACCATTAAAATGTGCTCAAGGCTGGTTTCAGCACCCAAAATTCGTTGGTTGTGCTGTGCCATTCGGTGCAGTCGTAGCGTTATCGAGTGTTAAAAATGGCATCACACAAATTGTGTTTTATTTGCGATTTGCGTCTACAATTAGCTGACGTGAAAACAGTGAAAAAAGAGGCATACAGACTGTGATTGAAATCAGTACGAGACGAAAGGACAATAAGTGGTTGAATTTGCAAGCGTTAGAAGAAATCGTGTTGCGTAAAAAGTATTATTTGAGTTATATCGACGGGCAAGTTGCAAAGTCTGATGCTGGAATGCAAAAAGTGGTTCGTTTTCGACGATCATCAAGCTCAGAAACGACGTTCAATTACGAAGAAAATTGTTTGTTATGCGATAAAAAATAGGTTCCGCGCTTAAAAGATGGATGCATAATCGAATCCGAGACTATGAAGAAGTTGTTGAGGATCACATATTCTCGTAGTGTAGCATTGGGCGAAGCAGTGAAGCAAAGAATAGATCATACACCATCTTTATGTGGCATTGGAGCTCGGTATCATCGCAAGTGTTACTGGTTATTCAAGTCCCTGAGTGAAAAAACTGCAGGACCACTACCCCTCACGAATTTGCAAACTGTTTTTGATGCAGTATATCATTACATCGAAATCAATAATGATTGTCAATTCACATTGACAGAATTGAGTAAGGTAATGACATGTTATACTCCGAAAAGGGAAATTCTGGTTGCAATGCTAATAGAAAAATATAAAGACGATATTATTGTTATAAAAAACGTGGTAAAGAAACGGTGATTTGCTTCAGAGATACAGGACACAATGTATTGCTGGACAGTTGGGATGAGAAACGAGCGGTCACGGAAAGAGAAGAACGTATTAGGATTGTCAAGGCTGCGGCAGCAATAATCAGATATGATATAAGGAGTAAGTTTTGCGATACCAAATCGTATCCAGCTTCTCACAATTTTTTGGACAGTGTCATCGACGATGTTCCAGAAACGTTGCAAATTTTACTCGATGAAATTATTTTATGTCGCAAAAAGCAGCGACAAACTCTAGAGGCGAAGCGTGATAGTATTGCTCATGCAATTATCTCTGCCACTCGCCCAATCTCATTCACATCTTCTATTCAACTGGCAACTGGAACATATTTACACAGGAAATCCGGTTCAGGATGTATTATCCAGATTGGGACTTTGTGCGTCATATAACGACGTTCTTCTATGTGAAGCGTCATCGATAATGCATTCACAAACTTCAATTACTCCAGGAACGTTCATGCAATACGTATTTGACAATGCGGATCACAATGTGTGTACATTAGGTGAATTGAACACGTTCCACAGCATGGGCGGAATTTGCAGTATTCCTCCAAAATCGGGATTATCTGCTGAAACGGGTTAATAAATATTCCAGTATGCCCTCAGCTAAAACGTTGGCATTGCAAGGAACGATCGACATTATACCTCTTGAGTCATTCCAAAAATTAGGATTGAAGGGTATCACGTTTATCGATGTCTCACAATTGAACCTCGGCGAACGCATTCCTGCCGCGTTGCCTGCATCGTACAGAGCTTTCCTATGGACAAAAACTTTCGAGGTAGGCGGTCTACCTAGCTGGAGGGGATACATGGAAACAATTACATCTGCGGTGCCATATTAGTTATCTCGCGTGATTTGTTCTCCATTCATTATACAGCCACCGTCCAATCCTGAAACTGTCAATTCGGCTCTACACTACGTGGTGCAGCAATGTAAAAAAGCGAAGCAGAAAACACTTTTCGTGACCTTCGACCAACCCTTATATATTAAGGCTCGAGATATTATCGCAGATACGGATAATGTCGAATTGAAGAATGTTTGCATACGATTAGATGGATTTCACTTGCTCATGTCGTTTTTCAACGCCATTGGAAACGTCATGGAAGGAAGCGGCATTGAAGAACTTTGGTTAATCGTGAGAGTTACAGTAGAAAAAATGTTAGGCCACCATGCCTTTTCCCGAGCGTTGAGAACCTATTTGTTGACGTACACAGCCCTGGGGATAATTGTTGCAGAAACCATTAAAGACATCGAAGAAAATGATCGCCTTTACGTGACTCAACTATTCGAAACGTTCATATCTGATCTGCCTCTGTTGGAAGAATTGAACAAGGATCATTTGACGAATTTAACTCATCGATTTATTGACGCTCTGGAGGTTTAAAATCAAACGGCCCAACTGCTCAGCTGTGAGTACAATATTTCGAGTATTACCATCGTTATTAAGTTCGTTGAAGTTGAGTGTTTAGGAAATTGGAATCTTCATTTTCAAACAGTGCGAGAAATGCCTCTTTTTCATGCCGCTGGTCACATTGCATATGCAAAATCTGCTCAAATTTACCTTCAAGATATGGCTGAGCTAGAAAGGTCGATGGAACCTTTGGAATTTCACAAATTTTCGGTCCAAGGATACTTCACGATCAGAAGATCGGATAAAAAATGGGCGAGGATTTGGTTAGATATGACCATCGAGCAGACTCTTATGCGATTGATGAAGCTCGGTAGCGGTCTTACTCATGGTCGAGGAGTTACATCAAGTGTTCTCGCTCGATATATACAAGGAATGCCGCGCGCTTACAGTGTAATGAAGCAACTGTAATCTTTTTACCAAACTCGATCGGAGTCAGTTGACCAACATACTGACTTAAGGGAGAGCCGAGTCAATCGTAACGAAAAAGATGTAGCGACAGTCAGAGTATGGTTATTTACTCACAATACTTTCGAACAACGTGGAAAGCTAATGTCTTTGTCTACGGGGATGGTTGCTAACATTGATGTTAATTGTCACCTCGCCATAGCTATTGGAAAAGACAGTATGACATTAATGGTTGACAAAGATGCTGAGACTATCAAAATGCCATGTTCAAGGAGAGTTAAAACTTTAGTATCAACGAAGAATGGGGTCACAATAAACAATGAACACGTGCCAATCAACACTTCACTATTATTTCAGCGGATTGCTGTAATGATCACTGACGACAAATATCTCGCCAGCGAAGCTTTACGGTACGAGCTAGCTCCGGTTCTGCTTAGTCTTTTTGATGAATCGGGGTTAATGAGGAAAACACAAAAGTTGTAGCTATATAAAATTTTCCAATTATCACCACTGAATGACGCAATATTGAAAAATTGCAAATTTGTTATTGACGGAAGATTTCTTTTGCACAAGATTGTATGGGGTTGCGGCAAAATTTACGAGCAAATTTGCCATAAATATGAAATGTTTGTCAAAAAACACTTCACTTGAAACACAATCATCGTATTCGATGGATATATTCAGATCAAAATGTTGGCGTGAAGTCGTATGAAAGATATAGAAGATCGACAAAGAATGTTGGAGTACAAATAAATTTTAGTTCAGATATGATTGCAGCATTGAACCAAAGTAAATTCCTAGGGAACGATAAAAATAAATCCCGATTCGAGGAACTTTTAAAATCGCATTTCGAAGATTCTGGGATTGCCGTCAAGCAGGTTGAAGAAGATGCTGATCGTCTAATTGTAACAACAGCTATTGAAGAGAGTCACCACCACGCTAACGTCGTCGTTGTTGGAACAGATGTCGATCTTATTGTCTTACTGATAGGGCTGACGCCGGAAGAAAGAAATGTGTACTTTTTGAAATAGGGACAAGGAAAAAAGGCAATACACTTTTTCTTCTGCCAATCATCAAAACTTGAAAGAAAGTATTCTATTCTCACATGCATTCGGTGGCTGCGATACGAGTGCGTTATTTAATAAGGGGAAAAAGCGATACTCACACTTTTACAAAAAGAACATTGATCTAGGAGAAGCTGTGAGAGCCTTCTATAATCCTGCGAGTACTCCAAACGGCATAGCAAATCAGGGAGAGCGAAATATGCTGGCTCTTTACGAGGCTTCGGACGCTGAAAAAACCCTAAATACGTATAAATGTCAGCGTTTTCTTTCATCGATCAGTACAACTAAGGCTGAAGTTCGATTGGCGATGCTCCCACCAACATCATCGGCTACACATCAGCACGCCTTTCGTGTTTTTTTATTAAATACAGCGATGGCTTGGTAATGCCGCTCTGCCGTGTGACTGGGGTTGGAAGCAAACAGAAACGCTCTACCTGCCTGTAACGACTATAGAGCCACATCAAAACTGCTGGATATGATGTTTTGTGGATGCAAAGGAGATTATGGCAAGCGCTGCGGACGAGCAAGACTACATTGTTCAAAACGATGTCGATATTAATGAGCCAGGTTGTTCAAACATAGAAATACGGGCTAAGAAAAGACAAGTTAAGGAATAATTTTTTCTAAATTTTTTTGATAATTTGTAGACTAATGCACCATTTTTTTACATTATGGTAGTCATAATAAAAATATATTATGTGAATGACAATGAGTTACCAACTTATTTAAATCCTTGCTACTCCCATTTGTGCGTAAAAAATATTTACAAATATCCCCCGGTTAAAATGTATTTCATTTTTTGCGTTGTTTTGAAATTATTCGCTAATAATCGGTAAAATCCGTTAAAAGACGAAGAAAAACATTTATGTTTGCATATCAGAATTTTTTTTACGACTTATTATTCGGTGATATAAACTTGGTATCACTACAAGAACAAAAAAAAATTTCGTTGAACAATTTTTTATAACAAAATTGTTATGAACAAATGGTATAAATAACGGAAATGAATTCAAATAAAAAATACCATCTTGTAGTGCGGAAAAAATCGTTTAAAAACTTATTTCAAGCTTCCAAAAAAAATATTATAAACATATATTGTTATTGCAAAAATCGATTCTGAAATTGACAAATTTTTTGTAATTTTTTTAATGGTGAAATTTGCAAAGGGAAAAATAAAAGAAAAAATCACACTGAATCAAAGTTGAAAAATGTTAATTTATTCTAATTGTTAATAACAATTTAACAACAATGGCTGCGTCGAGAGAAAAAAAATTCTGAGACACTCTTCAAACAGAATTGTTAAATTTGCAAACAAAAAATTTCCCAAAAAATTAATTCTTTATTGTTAAAAACGGTTCGCAACATAATGTCGTTTGTTTACTTGCAAATAAAGGCACTGCGGTTGCATATACGATGACATGTCAAGAGATTGCATTTTTAGAGCATCAAAAGATCAAGAGATTCCAAAAAGTTCCATGTTCTACGATAATTAGGTTAAAAGTTAGACCCGTTTTACGAACAAACGTAAATTATGAAAAAAATGAGCAACAAATGGCCGTCAACAATTGAAATTGCGAGAAAAAAAAATTTTTATGATATGAAATCTCTTCTTTCGATTGTTCTATTGCATGAAAAAAATTGTCGGATTTTTTCATACAAATTATCATGGACAAACTGAATTTAGCAACTAAAGTGGGTTTTTTGAGTTTTCGTGCAAATCGAGCATTTTCAAGCTTTTCTTTTTTTTGGTCGCTCTCACCGCTAAACTATAATAGATAAACAGACGCCATCAGTGACATTTTTATAGGAAATTTTATGCTCTAAAAGATTTGTCCTCACTGTCACCATTTTGGCAGCGTCAGCCATGAAAGTGTCAAAAACGGGGAAAAATGTGGTTATTTAACGGTTCTTTTTTTTTTGCAAAAACGAGCGGTACTACTACAATCTCAACAACTCAGGTCCTTATTATATACACCGTCCCGAACATTTTCCATATTTTTTCATCCAGTGCTTAATTAGTGGAATTTCAGGCCTTTTTGGTTCCCATTTTACTGGTCTATAACACGTAACTCATGTAAATATGATTTTTAGTCTTTTTTGTTAAAAATCGTCAGTCTGTGAAAATTATTCGAACGAAAGATATAAAAGCGTAAAATATTATCGGTATGTCTAAACGCGAAAATTATATTTATTAGTATTAAAAATTCTGAAAAAATATGAGCTTAGTCTCGCTCAACATCTATGAAATTCAAATTATGTTCGAACAATGGAATACCCAGACTTAGGGTACTTTATGTCGAGAAAGGGTGGCTGCCGCGATCAAAGCTAAAGGTGGTTCATCAAAATATTAGTTAACTTTTTTTTAAAAGTCATCATAGGGTAAGTGTAAATATTTATATCTCATTCTCGTTTATATTCTTATCTAATAAAATAAAAATTCGAATAAGAATTCTAAAAAAATTCTAATGCGTTAAAAATTTAATAATATACCTTTTCTCCTCTTGATACTTTGATTGGAACCTCTTAGTTTTCAAGTTACTCCAATAAATTAATGAGACAAATCGTCGATTGTCAACTTTATTTTTTTCGCTCTTCAAAATAGTGTTTGCTTTATTTAAATCGGATGATAATTTTTTTTTTTATACAAAAAATTATAAATATCGGGGAGTGGTTCACCCCCCTGCAATAAGGGTGCATAAGAAATTGGACATGTTAAATAGGTTATTTAACGTGAGGAATATTTTGCAATTGATTTTGTTCGACTGGTTGAGTGCTTCTATATGAAACAGTGTACCAGCTATAAAACATGCTCAACTTTGAGGGTTGATTTGACCCCTTAAAACCACTTTTGGGCCGATATAAAAAATACGTGTCTCTTATTTTTCGATGGGCTACAACATATAAGAAAATTATCGAAATCGGAGGGGGATACTAAAGGACCTTTCCTTATTAGTGGGATGAATAATTGATAATGTTGGAGTGTTCCCATATACAAATAAAATATCAACGTTATTGCCATATTTTGATCAACTAAATTATGAGTTGCCTATACAATAAATTCTAATCAATAGCATGTACTTGATCCAATTAAATTATGGTTCGGATAATCACACAATCGTGTTAATGCAATTGTTAATTAAATTGATTGAAACATGAATTTTATTGAAATTTCTCAACATATGAGAAGGTTTTAACATGAACAATGATTCAATTAACTAAATTAATAATTATATTAACACGATTCTATGTTTTTCAGAACATTATTTAATTGGTTCAAACACATGTCATTAATTGGAATTCACTGTACATCGATCTAATAATTTAGTTGATCCAAATATGCCAATGGCACACAACTGCAGGTTTATTTATACGAAACCTTCCGATTTCTCATCCCAACTTTTTTATTTAACCAAATTATCTTTTCACTCGAAACGCAGCAATAAGTTGAAAAAACACACACCAGGTGTTGATTCATTAATATTTTCTTAATTAAATAATTTAGTCGTACTAATCATTCTTTTTATTAAATCAAGTTTATTTTCAGTTATGCAAACAAAACGTGAGTTGATAGAACAAAATCGAAGTCAACAAAATTTATTTGATCGATTCAACAAATTTTTTTCTCAGTATAGATTTAACATGAATAAGGGATGGATTGAGGGGTGGATAGATCGCTTTCCATTTCACAGTTTGCCTGAGAGAGTGAAGAAATCGAGGCCACAGTCGAGCTGAGAATTTCAGAATATCGTAACGAGTTTTCAAATGCAATGTAGACCAAATTCTATTGAGCACAACGGAAAATTGCACGCAGGTGACAAATTCCGCCATTGCAGTCGTATGTTTGGTGTTAACGGTAATGGTTACGAATTTCATTGGTATGTGAACGAAGTAAATGTAGCTCTCGGCTTTCATCGAATAATGGGATTCAATGGGTGACTAGTTGTGAAGATTGAGCCAAGCACCTGGTACCCGTCGAATACAAATAGAACTGTTACCATTATCAAGGCCATTACCACCAGCCATCTTTATTACATTATCAATTGTTCCTTCACAAATTCTCCTTGCGCAAGAAATATTCATTTTATAATCTGTTTGCGAAAAAAATATTCGAATATCTTCACCATTACAGCGAATTAATTAATTTTTTATTATGTACTTAAAACGATCCATCTAATGAATGTATTAAACAATCATGTAAAATTATTTTAATTAATAAGGGGCGATGGTCAATTGATTTATTTTCACCATAATTTTCGTCTGCAACATTATTTAATCACAGTGATCATCGATCATTATTGACATGCATAAAAATAACATTTGTTTATAACGTTTTTTTCCACTAAAATACAAAGTCAAATATAATAATGAATATCAAAACATAATCTATGTTCATGCTATAAAATAACACTTATTCATTGGAACATATTCGAAATCGACATTTGTAACGATTATCATCAATAAGTACCTGATATCATAAAAAAGGGAGACAAGTGTGAGTTACACTCATATCTTAAGGGGAAGATCTATGCCCAAGGGGGATAGAAGGCTGAAAAATGCACGTATTTCAGAATTTTTGTTGGTAAAGAAGGAGCAAATCAAAACTTTTGACACTTTGGTATTTAATTAGGTATACTTTGAACTACCAAAACGATTTTTTTTATTTAAAAAATAATTCAAAATGGTCGCCATATTGCACTGACTTTGCCTAAGGTCAGCCGGGGACTTTCAAATTGGCGGGCATTCTGGACATGGTAGTTTTTATCTGAAACAAATACGGTTGAAATTTTTTATTCTCAATATTTATTATTTCTATTTGAATCTACTTAAAGGGAAACAAATAAATAATTGAAAGAATTATATGGTTTAAAACTAGAATATCCGATTTTTTTACGAATTTTTTTTTTTTATATTTTGCTATCAAAAAATACTTTTTGGCCGATTTTATTAAGGCGTCTTCTCACTTTGGAAATTTAAAAAAATCGATTTTTTTTTTTTTTTAAATTTTGAAAGTACATATCTTCAAAAATGTCATCTCGAAATTTCATAAAGATCGGACGAGTCTAACTACATTTTTTGGCGACCGTTAGGTGACTACCTGAGAGTACCCGGCGATCCCTCCAAAACTTTAAACGCAGTTATCTCAAAACAAGGTTTTTCGGTGCTTTGTTGATGAAATTTCGGAAACTATCCGGCCGATTGTCATGAAATTTGAATGACATATGCTTCATAGTTATGGCTATAGCGCATATCATCAGATTTTTTAAATTTTGATTTTAAGAATTTTTTTTTTACAAAAAACTGCAAAAAAATCGTGGTTTTTTTTTACTTTTTCGAAAAACGTGCGCCATTTTGTTATTTTCGCGAATATCAAAAATCTGATGATATGCGCTATAGCCACTGACATACTGAATCTAAAACAGTTTTATTTTTTTGTTTCAGACGACCCGTCTCGGAGATACCATCAACAAGCCACGACCATAACATTTTTACACGGGTTTTTCAATGCTACTGATGTATTATAATAATTGTTTAAAAAAATAAAATAAAAATTTTTTCATGTACTTGAAAGATGTGTTTATTACATAGGATCCGTTTTATCCCATAATTTTAAGCAAAAATCCTCGAAAAAAAATCGCAAAAACAGCCTATTTTTGAGGCGCTTAAAGTGAGAAGATGCCTTAAATAAGTAGATTCAAATAGAAGGTAGTGATGTTGTTCACTCACGTGCCAAATTTGGTAAAAATCGGATGAATAGTTTTTGCAAGAGAATGCCCGCCGATTTGAAAAATCTAGTTTTGAGGAAAATGCATTCAAAGTTTTATCACGGGAAAAGTCAATAATAATAACTTAACGGCTAATCAGCGATTCCAGAGCTATATAGTAAGTCTTCAGCTTTTTCGAAAGTTAATTCTCCTCGGTCTGCTGATCCCTGCGTGCTTTTCGAGCCTCTTTAATCGATAAGAAGCTGCACCGCTTCTATCGATGCATCCGGCAAGCGTCGACTCTATCGGCATAGTTCTTGCACTGACTGCCAATGAAGATTTTTAAGGGGTCAGTCCATTTTGGAACCACGAAAAAAGGCTATTTTCGCGATTTTTTTTTTTTGAGGATTTTATAAAAGATATGAATATAAAAGTTGTTGGGCTTGATAAATAAAGTCTTGAAATACATAAAAAAAATTTAATTCATTTTTATTCATTTTTAAATACAAAAACTATAGTTTAACGTAACGCCTCAAAAATAGGTGGGCTAGGTAGCTCCATCACAACTCGGCAACGGCTTGTCTGAAACAAGAAAATCAAAGTCCATTAGATTCAGTATGACACCAGCTACAAAATGACCCTAGGATATAAAGTTTTATCAAAAAATAAAAAAATGGCAGATGAAAAACGAAAAAAGTAAAAAAAAACGCGTTTTTTCGCAGTTTTTCACAAAAAAAGAGTAAAAATCAAAATTTCAAAACCATCGAAGGTCATCTTGTTGCAAATCATGTTTACAATATGTGGTTCAAATTTCAAGAGAATCGGTTTATTAGTTTTAGAGATACGATTGAGCTAGATTTTGAAAACGTTGTTTCGAGAAAAACGCGTTTGAAGCTTATACTATGAAAAACTCTTACCTAAACTCAATCGGCAATTCCTGCACCGTACAAAATCCCTTCTGATTGCTCATCATCATCGATTTCTTCAAGTCTTGCTTGCTTTCGTTTGGTTCTGGTCTCTTTTGAGCACCAGAACTGCGGCGGTTTAAAACTTTCATTATTGTTTTGCGTATGGCCAACTAAACACCTTTCGAGCAGTTCTGTTTTGGTGAGATCCTCGTAAATAGGTTTTAAAACTTCCTGTACTTCCTCAAAAAGAGCAGGAGGATGTTTGTAATGTTGCTGAAGTGCCTTAGCTTTGAGGTACTTGCACCATGCTGTCGAGCAGTTGTGATGTTGCGGCTTGACATCGGTCGAAATTTTGTGGTAATACCCTGCCCATATTTCTTTGCGCATACCTTCAATAGAATTCAAATTCCTTCGAATAGCTAAGCCATAATTTTCAGACAACTGTTTCATCAACTTGATCGTCAAAGTTTGTGTTTTTGCTTTTGGCACTTTTTTTACGGTAACCGTTTTTTTCTTCACAACTACAGTTTTTTTCGGTGCGGTTTTTTTCGATGCGGCTTTTTTCGGTGTAACGTTTTTCGATGCGATTTTTTCCTCTTCTGCTTCCTTTAGAGCTTTTTTCTTCTGGATCAAAGATTTTCTTGCTTCATTTGCACGTTTGAAAATGCGTTTGGCCACATGTAAAACAAACTCCAATTTGCTCATATGCGCTATACGCTCAGGTAGACGAAATGAGGTCCTGACGTTCAGGTAAAAAAAAAAAAAAAATACTTAGAGAGCTCGGATTTTCATAAAATTTTGACACAATATTTCTGAATGTATGTACTTTCGAAAACACTAAAAAAAATCGATTTTTTGAAATTTTCAAAGTGGACTGGCCCCTTAATTCTTCCATTGTTTTCAAAAAGGATAAATATCCCTCATTGAACAATCCAGCCACGAGATAGGATGCAATTTCGACGATTTTTGATCCAGGATTCAAATGCTTCGGAGCCAAGATCCAGATGGTGGAGTTCAAACTTTCGTTGACATTTTGTGTATGACTGCTCAAGCAACTCTGGAGTAAATCGTCTCGTCTCTCGACAGATTCTCATAATGTGGGAAAAAATGTTTCTGGACATCTGGGTGGAGCGGAGGAGGGTCCTTGAAATCATTCAAATTTCCAATAGCTTTGGCTTTCTGCCAATTGCATCAACAGTCTTGGCCGGATCGGCAGTATTCATGTTGTGGCTTCTGATTTGTTGAGCACAAATTGTAATATGTGGCCAATGCGGCTTTTTTCATACCTTCCAAGCTATCAACATTTCTTTGGATTGCTAAACCATAGTACACTGTAAGTTTGTTTAATCAAAGCCTCAGTCTATTTCCCTTTTCCACCGAGCTTTTGTATTTTCGTTTGGAAAAAATGCTGTAAACAAAACACTCCAAATGCTTCAAAATAACCATGGACGCATTTGGAAACAGGAGAGTATGAAACGTAGGTAGTCTCGTCGGCAACGCACGACTATGCATGCGGCGCGCTCAAGCGTCAGGAATTTATTTCACATTCTTGGTTATAACTTCTGAACGGCTTCGAATTTCGTTTTAAAATTTTAGTATGATATTCTTGAGACATTGTACTAACTTTTCATGGAAACGAAAAAAAATCGATTTTGTGAAAATTCTACATGAATCTCACCCCTTAAGGGTTCATACCATCAACCGTATGCACTTCACAGTCAATAGTGTTTATTTTTCCACGGCGAAAAATATTAGCTTGTTAGCTGGATATAAGGAAATCGTTAATTCTATTATTTACATATCTGTCCGTCCGTTGACCTGTTTGTGCGTTCGCCCGTCGATGGGAAAAGCAGCCCGAGAGCCAGGCAAGGTGTTCGTGAACCTTCTAGAATGTTTTTGAATAATAAATCATTGTTCTGACTGTTCATATATATGCAAATCAAGAAGCTTTAAAAATATGCTAAATTTCAGATCAATAGCAGTTTTAAGACAGAAGAAATTCGACTTTTTCAAAAATCTCAAGTTGGTAAAAAAACTAGAATTTTTTTTTTCAAAATGAAAAGTTATTCTGCCCATTTAAATATAGATGCAAATCGGCAAGCTTTAAAACGATGCTAAATTTCAGTTCGATAGCTACTTTTCGTGCTTAAACCTTTCATGCATGGTGTTACTTACAGAGATGTACATATCTCGATACTTTTGTATCGGGCTACTCAAAAGATACCCGATACAAATTTATCGAGTAGCGAAATTTTTCTCGATACTCTATACAAAAGTATCGAGTAGCGAAATTTTTCTTGATACTCGATACAAATGTATCGAGTAGCGAAATTTTTCTCGATACTCAATACAAAAGTATCGAGTAGCGAAATTTTTTTCGATACTCTATACAAATGTATTCGAGGAGCGAACATTTTTTTGATACTTCATACTAATGTGTCAGGCAGCCAAATAAATTTCGCTACAGGGTGCAAATGTATCGGTCACTGCATTCTATTCCGCTACTTAAAGGACAACACCACTGTGACGGCTTCAAAAAATCGATTTTTTGAAAACCATTTTAAAAAATCTAAAATACTTTTAAGATTGAAATGCCGTTGGACCGAGGTCGAAAAAATAATTATTTTCGTAGATATTGAATATTTTGTGGAGCGGTGCAGCGGTCCGCGACGCTCGGGGTCCCGCGCAGCTGGGCGCTGGTGACGGCGATTCTAAAACGTTTCTAGGCATATCGAATAGCGATCCATAGGACGGTTTCGAGATAAAAAAAAAGAGTGCATTGATCATGTCCAAAAACGTATGGGGACGCGCCTCCGCGAAATCGTGAAAAAAAAGGATTGTCTGGCAGAGGAAAGCTCACCGGAAAATTGATTGACGAGTTAAGCACATATTACGGCTTGGCTATTCGGAGGAACAGCGATGATGTTGACAAAATGAGGAAGGCAATTTGGGCAACTATCAAACATAAAATGTCCACAGACAGTGAGCCACAACATGACGATTGCCCGGAAGGAGCCGAGTCGTGGTGTTCGTGGCAGCGCGCGGTCGCAAATGGTGATATTTCTAAATATCGCCATAAACCGCCTCTTCCTCAGGAAATATTGGAGGCAATTCAGCCAATCTTCGAAAATTTGAGCAGGGACGATTTGCTGCAGCGTTGTTTGGGCGGCTATACACAAAACAATAACGAAAGCTACAATAAATCAGTTTGGGCAATAGTCCCCAAGTGCCAGTCCGGAAGTAAAAAAATCATTGATATTGCAACTAATATCGCGGTATTAGTGTTCAATGATGGCCTGAGAAGTCTCATGAAAGTACTGGAGACGTTGGGGATAACCATCGGCCCAAATTGTTTCAACTTTTGCGTTGAGACCGACGCAGCGCGGATCCAGCTCGCGGAGCGCTCGCTCACAGACGCTGCAAAAGAAGCGAGAAAAGCCTTAACAAGTTCGAGGAAAGAATCAGGAGACAACGATTTGCTTTTTGAAGGCCAGCTATGTGGTGCCGGCATCGCTGATTGAAGGTAAATAATTTTTTTTTCAATTTATAACATAAATTAACAAACCTAAAACTTTGAACGCGTTTTTCTCAAAACCACTTTTTTGAGTGCGGCACGCAGCAGAACTCGAGCAATTTTTATCCGATCGACTTCAAATTTTTACTGTATCAATAAAAGTAGATTATCTAGAGAAGTACATAGGATTTTTTCGATATCTCAATAATTATAAAAGTTATAGCCTATTTTCGACGAGAAATTTTGCTCAAAAATCATTCTTTAATTTCACAGGCGTGCCTATTTTTTAAAAATCAATATTTTTCCAAATCCCTATGTACTTCTCTTCAAAATATCATATTATTAACGAAAACACTCGGTATTTTTTTTCAGATCGACGTTGAAGAGAGTTCTGCTGCGTGCCGCGAACCACTGCGGAGATGACGCGAGAACTTCCCCAGCGCCACCATGCGGCGTGAAAAATGTGAAAAAAATGTTTTTTGATACATTAATAAACAAGGAACAAAACCCAAAAAGAAATTTTCGAATATCTCTTTTTTTCCCACAAAAAAAATTCTTGAAAAATGTGAAAAAAATAGGGGGTCACAGTGGTGTTGTAGGTTAATATAAATATATTGAGCATCGACATTGTTGACACCGGCCGAAACCACTGGCAAAACAGTAGGTTAGGTAGCATTTTTAGCGTGGGTCTCATTGACCCAATAGTAGTAACCGAGGGTCACTTGGACTAGTATCCAAGGATTAGGAGGTAGCGGTATTAGACTGGGTCTAAATAATCCGAGGGTAGCTAAATTACTAGTAGCGGTACCAGTTAAAAAAAAAAATAGTCAAAACGATCTACGGTAGTGACCGAAGGTTATTCAGTTACTTTTGTTATGGTAGTGATTCTACTAAAATGATAAACTGGGTCAAAGTGACTGATGGGTCAAGATGTCCTAGTGGATCAAAATAACTAATTAAGCCAAAATGACTCACTGGATCAAAATAACCCATGGGTAAAAATCTCTCATGAGTCGAAATGCCCCATTGGGCCAAAATAATAGACTGGGTCAGAATGACCCATGAGTCGAAATGTTACATTTTGTCGGGATAACCCATTGGGCTTAAGTAACACACTGGGTAAGAATGACCCATGAGTCAAAATCTTCCATTATGTTAGGATCACCCATTCGGCCAAAATAACATACTGGGTCAAATTGACCCATGAGTCAAAATGCCCCATAGGGTCAGGATAACCCATTCAGCCAAAATGAGACACTGGGTCAAATTGACCTATGAGCCAAAATGTCCCATTGAGTCAGAATAATCCATTCGACCAAAATGACACACTGGGTCAAATTGACCCAGTCAAAATGTCCCATTGAGTCAGAATAACCCATTCGACCAAAATGACACACTGTGTCAAATTGACCTATGGGTCAAAATGTTTCATTAAGTCAGAAAAACCCATTGCGCCAAATTGACAAACTGGGTCAGAATGATCCAATGGCAATCATTCGGTACATTGGTTACGAGCTAGCGGTTTTGACGCAGGCCAAAACCGACCCCGGCCAATACATGTACTGTTACTAATAATTGCGTCAACCTCGGTTACTACCAGTGGGTCATTTCGACCCAGGCCAAAGCAATGTACCGTTATTAACAACCGAATTCAACTTCGGTTACTACCTTGTTATGGGGTCATTTTGACCGAGGTCAAATCCGCTACTTTGACTAGTAACCGAGTAACCGTCGGTTACTTCGATTGAGTTATTTTTACCTAGCCCAAAACATCTATTTATCTAAAATGGTAGTAACCATGTAAACCTCGGGTACTACCATTGAGCCATTTTGGCCCAGGCTCATACTGCTACCACTATAATAAACCGGGTAACCCTTGCTTACTACCATTTAATCATTTTGACTCAGCTCAAAACATCTACCACTACCAGTAACTGAGTTATCCGCGGTTACTACAATTGGGTCATTCGGACCCACTCCAAAACTGCTATCCAAACTACTATTCTACGAGCGGTTTCAGCCTGCATCAAAACTTCTGAAGCCTTTACATTTAGATTAAGTAGCAAAATAAATTTAGGAGCCTGATACATTTGTATCGAGTATCGAGTATTGAGAAAAATTTCGCTACTCGATACATTTGTATCGAATATCGAGAAAAATTTCGCTACTCGATACTTTTTTATCGAGTATCGAGAAAAATTTCGCTACTCGATACAAATGTATCGAGCATCGAGAAAAATTTCGATACTCGATACACATGTATCGAGTATCGACGACTTCACGATACATTTTTGTATCCCATACATTGATTCGAATTTTCCGCCGATGGGTTCGTGTCATCGGATTGGGTTTGCTTACATGTCTGAGTGGGTTTGGGTTTGGTAGGTTTGGCATTACCGACGGTCGGTAAGGTGAAATTCTACACGCGGGGCAACCAACATAGGTATACTACGTAAATGCCGTAAAAAAAGTTAAGACAAGTACATTTACTCCCCCCAAATAGAAGTTCCGGTAACAATCGCCTTTTCATCACAAAACCCCCACAAAAAGTTATAAAAGAGATTACCTCTAGAAAAAACCAATCTTGCAAAAATTCTCTTATTCACATCAAATCTCAAAAAATTATAGGACAACCCCACAAAAATTTTCCCACTAATTTAGAAACTCACAAAATGTTATGAGAGCCTCACAAAAAGTCACCAATCAAATCAATCTCACAAAATATGTGTTCAGAAAAGTCGTTAGTACTTCGAAGTTGCCGCGTGAGGCCCTCAGTACACGGTCAGTCTTTCGCGCTTCCGGGTAGTCGGTTGATCTGAAACATGAAAACGCAACGCATTCTTGAAATATAATATACAAATGAGTTCGCCTCGTAGGATTTTTTTGAAATTTTCATTTTTGACGGAATTGCGACCGTTTTAATTTAACATTCATTTTTCGTCCGCAATTTCCGACGATTTTGGTTGCATAAAAAAGCAATGGTTCAATCAAATGAAAAATCCCTACATGGCGAATGAGAAAAACTATCGAAGAATATTGTATTCAAATTTGGACAAAATCGGACAAGCTGTTTTCGAGATACATCTGGCACCGAGTTTGAAAACTATGTTTCGACATAATCGCGTTTGAAAAGTGGGTAAAGAAATGACGCACTGGGCCGTTGGGCCGCTGTACGATCTTTCGGTAAATTTTCCGTATAATTTTGGCGATTGCAGAATTTCAACATGAAATGTTCACACAATATTCTTCGTACTTCAAATATTAAAAAAATGAAGTTAAAATCGATTTTTCAAAAAGTGCACTTCAATGCTGTTTCGAAGTTTGTCAGAAAAATTACTCGCAGGATAGAGATATCTTTTACCTTACCGTTAATCAGCAATCTCAGGGCCATACATTGGTCCCTCCGAAGTACTCGCTGTTTCGTCAGCTGCAAGTCTCGATTGTCTGCACTGAATTCTCCCTTCACGGGTCGCGTTTCGAGTTTGAATTTCAGCCTTCGCAATGCGGTCAGCATCCTCGATCTAGCATTGCCTGTCGGCATTTCTCCCGACTTGAATTCCCAAGGCATCCATCACTTGGAGATAGGGTTTTGTCCCACAGTTAAAAACGCATGTGGCAATATTAGCAGCAATGACGGTCAACCCTTCATTGGTCCGTTCTGTTGCTTCAGTCGTCCTTTCCTTCTCTTCTTGCACACTCGAGATACAAATCATCTCACGTACTGATTCTGATGCAGTTAGAATATTCTTCACAATTACATCATACGTGCATTGTACAACCGGTCGTGCAAAATTCATCAGCCCACAAAATCTTTGCATACCTCTCAGACCAATTCCAATCATCCGCATAGCGAAAATAAATCTCGTATATATTTCGTACGCGTTTGAAATATATGGGCAGGAGGATACACTTCGGGGCTCACAGGACGAACATTCTATTTTTATTTTGAAACCAAGGCTACGAGTGGAGGTTTTCGTGATGGTAGTTGTCTGTCCGCAGTCTTTACATTTCACGTGTTCACTGATAAACGAAAAAACAGTCACAAAATTCAGCAAAACGTATTCGATATCATATTTTACACTCGGTTCTAAATCAATTAATTTGATTTGAACGCTTCGTATTTTCGAATTCAAGGTCTTTTTCAATTCGGGGTTCAGTTCAATTCGCGTAAAGTAACACGATTTACGCCCAGGTTACTTTCACTGTTTTGTTCGGTTCATTCTTTTATTTCAGGACTATTTTCATATAAAACGACTTGGCTTTCAATCGGACTATTCTTTCAGGTCTTTTCGCCACGAGGCACGCGCACGCCGGCTTCGCCGCCATTTTTCGCCACAACCACGTTTCTTTTTCTACGTAATATTATCAGAGTAAACCATTCATTTTGTATTGTTTTTCTACGAGCGATGAATAAATCTTTGTTACGATTATTGTGTCTTAATAATCGCAGTGTTTTTCTTTCATTTCTTGACTCACGAAACAGATTCATCGTCAGTAGTACAAACATCCGGGGGTAGTACCGGTTAATTGATTGCCGATCCCCATTCTTCGTCTTCTACTATTTTCATATCCCAATCTTTGTAAGATTCTTGGAAATATAATGAATCTTCTACGATTGTTTCGACGCCCATGTAATCTTGCATACCATTCGTTAATATATTTTCAATGCTTTCTTTTAATTGTATTTCATCATTATTTATAGGGCTTTCAGGTATAGTTAGGGCTTGAAAATGTGCCAAAACTAATCGTATCACATTAAGCGGATTCACTTTCATTTTTGATAATAAATACACTTGATTTCTTAACTTATGGAACTTTTAACAACTTTTGATTGCAAACAAAACACAGAGTTATACACGCCTTTGATTGTTGATATTATTTTATCACGAGATAAATTCCTTCTAACTCGCACTTATCGAATTGAAGCAATTTCTGAAGAACGCGACTTATAAGCGTAGCACAGGCCATCATATGTCAAATAAAAGAGGCAGAGGTAGATAACAGTTATATATTTCTTATCAACGTATTTTGAAAGTTCTTTCAATGATAGGTGAAGTAGAATATCAACTTGGAGAATCAGATAGCTAATAAGTAAGGCTAATGAACATATCCAAAGTAAGGTTCGAAATGATAAAAGATATCAGTTCATTTACTGCTACGTGATTGTAATAACAAACATGACGTGTATAACAAACTTCTTTTTCTCTAACAAAACGAGAACGAATTTAGCCGATTTTTTCAACAGTTTTTTGATAATCAAAAATAAAGAAGTAAAAATAAAAATAAACCCTCCATAGCAAAATAGTGACACACATGCAAATTAATAATCTTTTTAAAATTTTGTTTCAGATAATAATTACGGCTAGAATCATGCACATCGTTTTTTTATAGGACATTTTCAATGATAGAAAAAAACAGTGTAAAAAATGAAAATAACGTTAAGAATTCATCCTCTATTCTTTAAGAGTGATTTAATGAAACATCAAAAAATCGGTTGAAACAAAATCGCGAAAAAAGCTACTTTTCGACCCCTCACACAGAAATGATCTGTCAACAAAAGAATTTTCATTATCTGCAATGCCTGAATCATATGTTCTATCGATTATTATAATCTATCGATTATTTTCAAGGGATTTTTTTTATGTTGATAACAATCTTTTTAAACAATTTCACGATATGTTCTATATCCAAAAGAATATTTTCTAGCAGATAGATACTTAAAAAATACGTATCTACAGAAATTAAAGGTATTCGGATGTAAGGGTAGTACACCCTTAAGGATGCATTTTTTCGAAAACTGCAAAAACATGTATCTCTTAACTTTTGAAACGGTTAATTATGCAATTTTTTTACTTCCATATCGAGCATATTCTATTTGTTATAACGTTTTTTTAATTTTCAACCCCTACAACTTCGGCTTATTCACCCCCTCAGGGCAGAAAAAATCGAGTAGTCATAACTTTTTATGAAGCATTGAATGCAATTGGTTTGATTTTGCCGCCTTGTCTGCATATAGGAACATCTGTAACAGAAAGATAAATAATAATAACAATTAAGAACAATTTATGAAATAATATAATAAACAAACAATAGAGGGCCTTGTTTCTTATATATAATAACTAGGGTACGGGATGATAAATAAGAGGATAAATGGAAGGACAGGGAATTCTTATTCTGCTTTTCGATACAAGATCCAATACGGATTCCTGACCGAAACGCTAGTGGGCACCTAGACAGATTTTCTGCCATAAGGAGTTAACGAAACGTTGAGTGAAGGAATTAATTGAGGAACTTAAGGAAATAAAAATAGGAATTGTTCTTCTTTTCGATACAAGATCCGATACGGATTCCTGACCGAAACGCTAGTGGGCACCTAGACAGATTTTCTGCCAGAAGGAGTTAACGAAACGTTGAGGAAAGGAATTAATTGAGGAAATTAAGAAAAAGAAGTACAAAAAGTTCCAAATCGAACGACGAAAGCCGGAGAACTGACTCGGCAGGAACGCAAAGGCAACTTTGCGTATACCACCAAGACAGCGCTTAAGCGATCGCCTTTGGATTTGGAATCAGGATAAAAGGGATTTATTAATGATGGTGAATTAAAAACTTACCAGAAATAAATCCATTCCTGCAAGAATCCGTTGTTGAGAGAGTAGAAATTGTAGCGAGCGGACAGTTCATTGTTGCGTCAATATTCCTTGTAGATTTTCCTTTTCAATCAGGATCTCCTTCGGGACGTATCTGCCAGGAGATTTCAAAATATATTAATAAAAATAATAGAAATAATAAATTGAGGAACTGGGAAGGGAGTAAGGATCTCAAGGACCGGGAGTAAAGATTTAAAAATCTCAGAAAGAGGAAATTGAGAGTCGGAAAGATTCTCCAGACTCAGAATTTAGAATTGAGAGGGTAGACGGAATCCCTGCAAACTGCGTCAGTTTGAGTAAATTAAGGAGAAGGAATAAAATAATAAGGAATAAGGAACAAAAATCGTGTCTCAGCGGTGACGGCGTACCCATACAAACAACACAACAACACAACAACATAAAACAACGAGAAAAACAAAAATTGTAACCGTACAACACAGTAACTTCATAATTTTGGTACAAATAGTCACAGAAACAAACGCGAATCTACGAGAATACTCAATTCCACCGAAATTATTATTTATTTCATAAATTAAGTGGAGCGGAAGTCACAGCGGTGACGACACACACACACACGACAATACAACCGTATCAAGAAATAAAACGCAGATATATAACATAATTGTACCACAATTAAAACAACACTGCACAAATTTGTTCATTATTATCACACAAACAAACCCGAAGCCACGAGAATATTTAATTTGTTGATTTTATTAATTATTTATCAAAATTCAAAACGTATACGATACACCAACACCAACAAATTCCCACATCGAGAAGTAATTATTCCATAACCAACAAAATTGTCACCCGATTACACAGTAACTGCACAGCTATGTTCATGACACATATACAAACAAACGCGAAACCATCAGAACACTGATTATTGCTTAAAACAATAATTATCGCTTAAATAAAATTGACGCGAACGCGAGTACACACGGATACGGAGGCAGCCATATTGTAAAGCACGGATCGAAAATATCATCGATCGGGCTGTCGATCCGCGGCGCCACCGTATAAGCGTAGACTAGTGGAAAACAACTAGCCAAACCTAAGAACATAGGCTCTGAAGTTGTCGCGGTCATCGAACTAGGGAAATTCACACTAATTAATTTGCGAATTTAATATTGTATAATTATAAATTTAAGAAAACAATTATTGTATTTGGGAAAACAGGGGTTGAGTGAATAAACACATATTTGTATATGATTTCTTCCTAACATACGGTTTTAATTAATTTAATCCTTATTCGACTCCTGAACCTAAATAAAAATTATATTGAAAATTCCACAAACGTTTCAATATGGAATTGAATAACCTCCCCTAGGAGACCTCAACTTTAGGGGTGTGTTTCACCCCTTAAATATGAGTTTCCGCAAAAAAAAATACGTATCTCTTAGATTTCAATACAGAATAACATACTCCAAGCGAAACAAATTCGGCGGGGTACACCTGGGAAGGTTTCCTTGTCAGATACTGTTCACTGATTTTCAAAGCAAAATCTTTGGTTCCTAATTTTTTTTTAGTTTCATTGGCTGAGTTACATAACACCGTTACGTTTATAATTGATGCCTGCACAAGTCTCATGAAAATTAGCTATGTCCATTTCTTCGATCGAACTACACTAGGCACAACAATTAAAGGATATTAAAAAAATTCCGAATTTTTAGGTGATTTTCAACGGGCTGTAACCCGGAGAAAAATGATCGCACAGAAAATTTAAAAAAAGCA
Source organism: Rhimphoctona megacephalus (assembly GCA_963989365.1). Lineage (NCBI taxonomy): Eukaryota > Metazoa > Arthropoda > Insecta > Hymenoptera > Ichneumonidae > Rhimphoctona > Rhimphoctona megacephalus. The sequence continues at coordinate 4,401,667 of OZ022419.1, forward strand.
AATTGTAGCTTCAAGTATCTAGTTTCACGACCTATACTAGAAATTTTTTTAGCTCAAGCGGTTCATGAGTAATTCCAAGAAAACGATCGAAAAAAAAATTTGCCAAATTTTTTCCCTCTTTCAAAACGGTGTACGGGCTTCAAAAAAATTTTTCAAGTAATACTACCATAATGGTCTTCTAGAAAATTTTATTCCCTTTAATTTGACCTGCTCACGAGCGCTGTACGATCATTTCTCGCAGAGTTATCACCGATCAAAGCAAAAAAGTCATTTTTGACTTTGGTGATTGATTACTCGGGGAATAATGATCGTACAGAAAATGAAAGGAGGGTTTTATAAATTACAAATGATTCTCTATAAAACGCTATCAAACGTTATCCATGAAAAAAAAATTTCAAAGAGATAATGTTAACTGAAAAAAAGGTAAAAAATGGAAAATTAAAGGATATTTGGATAATTTTGTATAACTTTGGATATAATGCATAAACGAAGGATATCGTCGGTAATTTTTCAACCTCAAAGTGTCCTGAAAAAACCCTGAAAATTTCAAGGCACTGCGATTTTCTTTTCTTAGTGGCCCAAACGTTCAAATCTCTCATCTCTGCCGAAAATCACCATAACGAGCAATTTTTCAGTTTTTATCCATTTTTTTCACTTGAAATTTTTTTTTTTTACGACAATCCATATTTCTTGGATAGAAAGCATTGAATTATGAAAAAATTGGAAAAAAAACTTTTTTCAAAAAAAAATTTTTCTTTCGACACGAAAATTTTTTTTTCAAAAAATTCTTTTTTCTCAGTATCTTCACAATGCGTTATTATTGTAAAAAAATATGCTCGATTTTTGTTTAACGCTGTCATTTACCGCCGGCATTAGCTTAACCCGAAGCGTACCACATGGAGGTTGCGCGGTCGGATTTACGCTTCTTATACACGCGCGTGTGTGTGTGTGTCTGTTTGTCTGTCTGTCCGTCTGTCGGTGTCTGTCTGCTGTGGCTGTGTGTGCGCGCGTGTTTGTGTGTGTGTGTGTGTGTTTTTGTCTGTCCGTCCGTCTGTTTATTTGCCTGTCTGTCCGCCTGTCGGTGTCTGTGTATGTGCGTGTATGTGTATGTGCGCGTGTGTGTATGTGCGCGCGTGCTTGCGCGTGCGTGCGTGTGTGCGTGCGTGCGCGTGTGTGCGTGCGTGCGTGCGTGCGCGTGTGTGCGTGCGTGCGTGCGCATGTGTGCGTGCGTGCGTGCGCGTGTGTGCGTGCGTGCGTGCGCGTGTATGCGTGCATGCGCGTGTGTGCGTGCGTGCGCGTGTGTGCGTGCGTGCGCGTGTGTGCGTGCGTGCGTGCGCGTGTGCGTGTGCCTGTGCGTGTCCGGTGCGTGTGTCAATAAATGTCGTTTTGATTTCTCTTACGTCCGACCGTGCAACCTCAACGTGGTACGCTTCGGGTTAAGCTAATGCCGGCGGTAAATGACAGCGTTAAAAAAAAGTCGAGCATATTTTTTTTACAATAATAACGCATTGTGAAGATACTGAGAAAAAAGAATTTTTTGAAAAAGATTTTTTCGTGTTGAAAGAAACATTTTTTTTTGAAAAAAGTTTTTTTTCCAATTTTTTCAGAACTCAATGCTTTCTAACCAAGAAATATGGATTGTTGTAAAAAAAAAAATTCAAGTGAAAACAATGGATAAAAACTGAAAAATTGCTCGTTATGGTGATTTTCGGCAGAGATGAGAGATTTGAACGTTTGGGACACTAAGAAAAGAAAATCGCAGTGCCTTGAAATTTTCAGGGTTTTTTCAGGACACTTTGAGGTTGAAAAATTACCGACGATATCCTTCGTTTATACATTATATCCAAAGTTATACAAAATTATCCAAATATCCTTTAATTTTCCATTTTTTACCTTTTTTTCAGTTAACATTATCTCTTTGATTTTTTTTTCATGGATAACGTTTGATAGCTTTTTATAGAGAATCATTTGCAATTTACAAAACCCTCCTTTCATTTTCTGTACGATCATTATTCCCCGAGTAATCAATCGCCAAAGTCAAAAATGACTCTTTTGCTTTGATCGGCGATAACTCTACGAGAAATGATCGTACAGAGCTCGTGAGCAGGTCAAATTAAAGGGAATAAAATTTTCTAGAAGACCATTATAGTAGCATTACTTGAAAAAAATGTTTGAAGCCCTTACACCGTTTTGAAAGAGGGAAAAAATTTGGCAAATTTTTTTTCGATCGTTTTCTTGGAATTACTCATGAACCGCTTGAGCTAAAAAATCTTCGAGTATAGGTCGTGAAACTAGACACTTGAAGCTACAATTTGCTTTTTTTAAATTTTCTGTGCGATCATTTTCCTCCGAGTTACAGCCCGTTGAAAATCATCTAAAAATTTGGAATTTTTTTCATATCCTTTAATTGTTGTGCCTAGTGTATTGGCATCAGTTTATTACAGTGCTGATCATGCAAATCCACTCCACCCATGAAACTATTATAAATTTTGAATGCATTCGGGAAGAATATTGTATTTTTTTGTTTCATGTTCTTTTTATAACGTTTCACATTCGAAACGGGTGTAATACCAGCAGCTGTAGAGAGAATAGAAACTGGTTTTGAATCAACAACTGTGATAAACTTGATACCACTATTCTGATCTTGTTTCATTTTGAACGTTCCTTTAGAAGCTTTTGCATCGATATCATTGGACTCTTTTATTCTATTTTTCCTGACAGTATCGGTCACTCGCAAATTCAGATTTTTCAGATTTACTAGTAAGTCAGAACAACAAAATAAATTGTCAAAGTAAATGTGGTATTGGAGTACGTTGCGAGGAGAAGTATCGATTAGAAATTTTTGAAGCACTCGCATAACAACTCGACTGCCTTGGGCACAATTAGGTAGAAAATCATCTTTGTCATTCTTTCTGCAGTAAACCTCACAGTGAAATAAATAACCGTTTGAACTGCATAACGCCCATTCTTTGATGCCGAATCATATCGGCTTCGATTTGATGAACTGTTTAAAACTTATTTGTCCATAAGATTTCAGCATCATCTCATCAACACAAAGAGCTGTACAAAAGAAATCGAAACGCTTGATATTTTATTTGAAAATATTCATAATATGACGGACTCACCATATCTTATCATTTCCGTTTTCATCGTCCAATTTGTGATACTTTATGTGAGATTTTGTCTATTCAAATTCACGAATTCCCATAGCTGATGTCACTATATCAGATCTCAGCAAGGGACCGTAGACCAATAATCTCTTTGCGATAATCTTTTATTGAAGATTGTAAATATGATGACACCTAAAAATGTATCTAACCGATCGGGAGTTAGCTGATATCCGTGTTCTACAGTAGCATCGATAATGTACTGCTTCATTTTTTCAGAAAGAAACAACTCGAACAAATCCATTGGTGAACTATCTAATATCTTATTCTTACCTGTTTGTGATAACAAGACATTATTGGATAAATCATCATCATATTTAGCCTCCCTATCAATCCATCGATATTCATGCCCATCTTCCAGATTCTTTCGATTTGCATTATAATTTTCTGATACTTTGCGGTACGATCGAACCGAATGAATTGCATGATAATCTTCAGCACCTTCGTCATCAGTAGATGCGTCACTTCCATCAATACTGGGGGACGATTCACTATCATCATTATAATCAGATTCATCGGAATCTTCTGGATTCGGAATGAATACCACTTCATCATGATCATCCTTTTCAATGCTTTGTACCGTATTGATTCGACGTACTTTTCTAACGTTCGGTGGACATTTTCGTTTTGGCATTGTGAAAATGAATGGAGATCACTATTGGAAAACTCTAAAGATTCAGACACTTTTTTTTCGTTGAATGAAACACTATCTCATAGCATTTGTGAAAAAAATGCATACACTGTAAAAAAGATTTATTTGATACAAGTAAATCGATTATTTGTATATTATCCAGTAATTCGGTATTCGTATAAAATAAATATATCTTTGATTGAAGTAAATTTATTTGGCTCAAAATTGATTTATTTGGATAAATGTTCGTTTTATTTATTGCGAAGAAAAATGTATTTACTTCCAGTAAATACGAATTACTTGGACAGGATTACTTGGATCAAATAATTTTTTTTTACAGTGTAGCATTTGTGAAAAAATGCGCAGTGGAATCACGAGGTTCTCGACAATTTGTCGACAAAAAATATTTCACAAAATTATCTCTGTCAACGTAATAACAATAGAGTTGTCGAAAGGGAACTATTGAAGTATAAAATACTATCTCATAGCATTTGTGAAAAAATACGCAGTGGAAACATAAGATTCTCGATAATTTGTCGACAAAAATTATTTTACAAAATTATCTCTGTCAACGTAGTAAAAATAGACCTGTTGAATGGGAACTGTCAAAGTATAGAATAGAAATCTCCTTGTAGCATGATCCTAAAACGCTAAGACCTCCGAATTACACGCGTAGTAAAAACTATTTATTTATATTTGATATAATCAGCTATTCAGCAAAATAGAGGATATTTGCTACACATATTTTTTACGTATTATTTCTGGTAGATTACGATTTTGGAAAAATTTGACTTATTATAATTTGTTTAAACAAATTGTTTAAACAAATCATGAAAAGAATGTTTTCTATGTGTTATTTCTTGTAGATGACGATTTTGGAAACGATTTTGATAAATTTTGATTTGTTGTCATAATTTGGTTAAACAAATTGTTTAAACAAATTAATTTTGTAAAAGTAATATCAAGTTCTTGTTCAGAATCCCAAAAAAACTCCGGAAACCATATACAACTTACATAGTGACTAAAATAAACTCATTCCAATCACAAGATTTGAACAAATTGTTTAAACAAATTATGACGATATGCTTTCTAGGTATTTTTCTCGTAGATGACGATTTTGGAAACGATTTTGGTAAATTTTGATTTGTTGTCATAATTTGTTTAAACGAATTGTTGAAACAAATTAATTTTGTAAAAGTAATGTCAAATTCTTATTCAGCGATCCAAAAAACTTCGGAAACCATATGCAACTTATATATTGACTACGAAAAACTCGTTCGAATTACAAAATTTGAATACTCTGAAAGTTGAACAAGTTTTTTTAGTAATTTTGCCGTTATTTTGCGGACGAAAGCCTAGGGAGAAAAAACGGCAGGGTGTCAAGTCGACATGGAGCAACTTCCCACTGTGTCATCTGCCCCGTGTAACTCATAATCGTGTAATTTTCTAGCCGTAGAAAGTACCCTTTGTGCCAAGTGCCCAACTGTGTCATCTGCCCACAGTGCTAACTCGAATTCGTAGCCGCTCGACATTTCCCCGACGCTCGCGTATCCCCACTTTTCAACATTCTCCGCGCGACATGCTATTGTATAAACTCTCGAACTGTAGCAAGTGCCCACTGTGCTAACTACCCAACCGTGTCATCTGCCCCTAGCGTTAACTCGAATTCGTATTAGCCCGACATTTCCCCGACGCTCGCGTATCCCCACTTTTCAACTGGGGATACGCAGATGACACAGTGGGAAGATACTCCATGTCGACTTGACACCCTGCCGAAAAAACCATGTACATATTTCGAAAGTACAACTATCGAGGATGCGATTCGTGCACTGTATAGTTGGTAAATAAGGCTTCTGCACTTTACAATGAAAAATAAATGTCACATGAAAATTGGTACTTTTTTACTTTATTTTGCAAAAATATTGCATAAAATGGGATTTTTGCGAAATTTAAATTGTACCATCGAAAAGAGCGACCCCGAAAATGGTGGATAAGATACTTCACGAATTTTTTATCGACATTTCCATGGTGAATAATCCCGTAGAAAAGGGTACACGCAAAACACGTGTCACGACCGGAGGGGCGTGAAGGAAAGGTTTGGGTATTTGAGCGTCGAGCGGCAAACGCTATGTCCCATAGACTTTTCCATGCAGTATTATACGCAGAGCGTTTATATAGATATACTCCTAGGAGTATGGTGGGCGCACACTGATAGACCTCGAGAAGTCTTGCTTTGTCTGGTTGCGACTGAGGAAAGGGTGTTAAAGGTTGTGAATAAAGAGATCTAGGATTCTCTATACACTCTTTAATGAAAATAAAATGTTAGTAAAAATACAATAAGAATAGATAGAGAGATCTAGGATTCTCTATATATTCGTAGTGTAAGATATAATGTTAGTAAAATACAATTGGTGAATACAAACTTGGTATAATAAAATATTAAGTACTTTACCGGAGAGGTGTCTTTGGAAATCTTTGATTGGTCGTAGCTTACTTGTTCTTTGTTGAGTTACGCGAAATGATTGAAAATATTCTAAGTCCAAATTTGAATTAAATGAAATAAATCGGAAAATATTCTAAGTCCGAATCTTGAATTCTATACTTTAAAACTTTGACTTCTGGACACGACTCGCTCTCTTCTACAGAAGACCCGGAGTTCGATCAGAGATTAAATATATAAGACGGCTAACCGAATGACAACCGAACTACTGCTAACAGTATAAACGCGACCTAGGTACGGAACGGAATGCGATGCCCCGTGGAAAACCTCGCCTTTTTATAGGGCCAGATTTAGGGCAAATGGTAGGGATTTGTGTTTTTGAGCCTTTGTTTCTTAGAAGCTAGCGTAGGGGAAACCGATGTGGTCGTCATCTATTGTTGGTATGTACGCTGTTGCTAGGGCCCAGATCTATTGCCGAGGCGCTTGGATCGGAAGACACACTCGCTTGCATATTTTAGTTGTGTTTGCGAGAACTCGAGTATTCGGGGTATCTGTGTGTACGGCGCGTGTCGGGATGAATGACTTAAATGCAAGGTTTACTTTGACTCATCGGGTCATCGTTTTATGAATGAAAATACTAAACAGATCGAGTCAAACGGAAGTGTTCTTACGCCTTTTTCATCTTTGGAATTAACGTAGGCGGAGTAGATGTAGTTAGCTTCTATGTGTTAGTGTGAGGGCTGTTGCTACGGTCTAGGTTTTATGATCGATGCGCCTAGGCCCGAAGGGAACAATCGAATGTTCGAGGCATTTGTGTGTACGGCGCGTGTCAGGATGAATGACCTAGATGTAAGAAGTTATTTGATTTTATGAAAATTCTAAAGCGGTCGAGTTTCCTGGTTGAAAGAGTATTTAAAAGAAATAAAATTTACGTCGGTTGTGACACCTCCCCACTTAGATTAGGCACCGTCCTCGGTGGCTACCAATTTATGCATATTGAATATTTTTAAAATAGAAGATATGCTTAAATGGTGTTAATTAAAGTAGTTAAATTTTGTTTCTCGCTGCCTGGTATGGATGTCGTATCTTAGGTAGGGATATGGAATAGGTATGAAATATTTAGGGGTAGTTCAGGTGTATAAGGAAACAAAAAAAAACAAAAAAATTTTTTTTTTTTTTTTGGTGACCGTATAATAAAATTTGTATACCTCTTTTACTGGCTTTAGACGGCAAAATAGCGATGGTAATGGTCTTCTCCTGGCATAATTAAATGCAGGAGACCATACAGATCCAACAATAATCTTGTTGATCGTTTGTTTTGACGACGCTGGTTGATTTTGATTGGCGTCTTGATTTTCGTAGATGCAATGTTAATTTGCATTTGAGATGCCTGTGCCATTACTAAATTTGAGGTGTGTTCACGAAGTGTAATACGGTGAAGGTGTTTGGTAGCAGGTATAACAGGTAAGTATAGATACTTTATCCTTCCATTCACGAGTTAAAGGAGAATCGAATAATTCGATATGCATAAATTTTTACTTACGTCTAATGTTAGTATTTGGTAAAAATTTTGCATAATAGAAAAAAAAACCATACGGTAGTGATAATAATTGATTAGGGTGTATATAGTAGTAATTGGTTACGAGTGTACATACGAAATTATGTTTCAAACCGTGGTTTGCGTCGCGGCTTCGTGAATAAAAACGGGGTTAGGTTGGCGAGGGGGGGGGGGGGGGGGTATCGTAGGTGCTTTCTGCTCTTCTTTTAGCGGGTTGTGGTGGTTCTTGTTCTAGCAGGTCATCGTCGCAGTCTTCAGGTGGAGGAGCAGGTTTCCGGCACATGGTACAAATCTTGTAGACACAGAGAAAGAAGGATCCGCGTAGAATGTAGGTCAGAAAACCCATAGCCAGGAGGATTTCTCCGTATATGGTAATCATCGTGTATTGGGTCTGTTCTTGTTGCTCTCGTTTATGGGAAGCGGTTTCTAAGAGTTCTTGTTCTATCTCCCTTAGAGTAGTGTCGAAAATCGGGACTCCGGCTGAGTTTCGAGTTATGACCGAGGGTGTATAGCTCGAAGTGTCGGCATCTTGCAACGGCTTGTAGTCCGAGACATTGGGAACAAGCTGGTTTATGCTGAGATTTGATGCTGGGATGTATGTTTCCCGGATGGTTCCCTCGAGCGTTTGGCTTCCCGAAATCGTTACGTAATGTGTTTTAGCGATGCATCCTGGCTTCAGTTTCAGGATCCCGGTTTCTTTTATCTCGAGAACAATAGCTGCCTCATGATCGCATAATATTTGTATTCTTTCAGGTTGAGGTAGTGATAATAACCATCCAGACATGGTGTCTAGTTGTTTCCAGTATGGTGTTTGTTTCTTCACGACCCTTATCTCGCAATCTTCATATGATTGGTGTCCCCCGTCCGTTAATAATAGTAATTCGCAGTTTTGGTGGGCTGATACTTCGTATATTGGATAAGTAGGGGCACAGATTTGGTAATTGCGTAAGTGTTGGCATCTGGGAGGGTCATTGTCTGGTATGAGAGCATACTTGTCCGCTTCTCGCGAAATAATTATGTGTGATGCTCTAGGTTGAACGTACGCTGCTCCTTGGCTATTGTTTCCAATTTGTTGTGATATTGGGCAGGGGTGGAGTTTGTAAAGGAAGAATTTGGTTGGTTCTAATAGAGGAATATTTATTACGATGATTATTTTCTTATCATGATAGGAAGGTGATAGGCGGGAAATTTTTGACAGGGTTCCGGAATGAATTTCGTCGAGGGGGATTGGGAACAGGTATCTGTGGTGAGTTTCCGTGAAGCTCTTGACGATGAGATCCAATGTAACAGGGTTCAAAAGTTCTGGATGGAGAAGTCCCAATTTTATGAAATGAACTGCATTCACGATGGCACGGAGGCTTTCAAGATATGTTTCAGCGATATTTCCTATGCTATTCCGCCATTCCTTCAGTTTTTGTGTATACATGATAATGTTTGTCGCATTGTAAAACGTATCTGCTAAATTTTTCCATTTTTTATTATGCTCTCTTTCCAATTCGCTTAATCGTTCCGCAATATCATGCAATTCAGATCTTACGATGTGTGTTTGGTTTCTTGCGAGAATAGCTATCTTCTTCTGATCTTGATATAGTTTATCAATTTCGGTGTTAAAATATTCGGCATCGTCCGTAGTGAGGGTCCCGAATAGGCTCTTGCTGATTGTTCCGATGAATCCAAAAGGAATGCTTCGTCTGCTTATTGTCGGTTCGATGCCCTTCTGTTTTCGTATGTAAAGAAGGTATTTATTGATAAGGGTACTTTTTAATATAAGGTCCTCTTTATCAATAAGTGATTTGCAGTGGGCTTCCAAGTCAGGTCGGCAGGTATGTTCCATCACTGGTACCTCAGAAAATGTCGGTTGATGATTCTCGAATGGCCTCAGATCTATGAAAGTCGTTAGCCGCCATTCAGTCCGAGTGAAATGAACTTCGTGCATTGGTTCATAGTAAATACCAGCGCGGTTGGTTATCTGTTGAATGTCATGTGTTGGCGAGGTCCAAACTTTTCCAAACCCAAGTATAAGAACAATTATGATGGCCTTAAAGGCACACATTATAGTCTAGAAAAGAGAGTATATATGTGAGTACAGGGTAAAGTAAAATTTGAATTTTGTGTTAGATACAAGTGTTATAAGTGTTAGTAGCTTATTACTTATTCTATTCGCCTCCCTCGTATATATATATATATACCACTCTCTTCTTTTTCTTTCCGATTTCCCTTTTTTTCCTCGTTTTTTTTTTTCTTTATTTTTTTTCTTTGACTTCCTAATTATCTTCTTCGTCTTTTATTTCCTGTAGATGTGTAGCGTAGAAAAGTTCTTTAACTAAAGGTGGGGGTTCAAAAAGGGCCTAAAACTGTAGTGGGGTTTTACTTTGGAGAGGGGAAGTGTGCTTTTTCGTGTTCTTGGGGAGTTCATCACTATTCTCCTGACTGTCTTTAGGGCTAGAAGTCTCCGAGAAACGAAAGGAAAAAAAAAAGAAAATGGGCCGACGACGGTTTAACGAGGCGTTTGCGGTGAGTTTATTTTTCTTTATTTTTAATTAATTAATTATTTATTTATTTGTTTATTTATGTGTATTTTATTATTTTCCAGGCGGTTTGGGATGTTTTATATATCTCTTTTATGAAGCGGAGGAGGGGCGAGAGAGCCCAATTGCGCCGGCAGGATGATGAGTGGAAGGAGCGGCCTTCCGAATTTTTGACGTTTTCGGCATCCGTTGGATGATGGAGGGTCGATGGGGGCAAGAGCACCCCGACGATGATTGGGATCACCCTGCGTGGCAGTCTCCTTTGGGTGTCTTGGCGGCCTATGACCGCGATTAAATATCCGAGAAAAAGAATTGTATAATGGCGTTTTGAAAGGCCCCTTTTTCTTTTCAGGAAAGGGGTGAATAAAAAAAATTCTTCTTAAATTATTTGTGTTTGTGTTATTTATTTATTTATGTTTTTGCGTGCGTCCACCCCTTTTATTCACCGTCGTTGTTTGTCTCGTTTCATTTCGTCATTGTTGACTCTGTCGTTGGTTTTGTTTTCGTCTCATCGTTGGTTCTTGTTTCTTTTGTTGGTTCACTCTTGTCATCGTGGATTTTGTCTTTGTCGTCGTTATTTGTTTTTGGTTTTGTTTTCGTCTCATCGAGTGGGGGTTAATATGTAGAATAACCAAATTATAGAACGGTTAATATTTCGAAATTTCATTCGATTAACGAAAAATAAGAAATTTGAAGTATATATTTTCGATAGTATATTAAGTTGAATGTATTTGATGTAATATTTATTTTTATTTATTTTTTTATTTTTTTATTATATTTTTTTTTATTTTTTTTTTTTATATTTTTTTTTTGCGCATTTATTCGAAAATATGTTCAGACTGTCCATACTTCAAATGCAGATAATAATGGTTGTCCTAATGTGAGAAGTTTATATTTTCTATATTCGAAATGAAGATACCAAAATATATATTACGAGTAATTCGAACGTGAATTTTTTTTTTTTTTTTTTTTTGAATGACCGAAAATTGAAATTGCAGAATAGCGAACGTTATGAAGCATGAAGAATTGCAAACAATACTTTGCAGCCCAGGGCTGGTGTTTCGCTATTTTGACCACATTAATATGTCACCTTTCGTTAACACATATTTGAGATTGTGAATATTCATAATATTGCCGATTTCAGTATTTGATGACTCGAATGCGTAATGGTCGAACCTTTGTAAAATCGCTATTCCTGCCTTCGTCATTTGGTTTACTGTTATATTTTGTTTTTGGCGTAAATGTAGTACGAACTTTGTAATTTCTCATTCTTTTCCTTAATTTTCCCCTTTTCTTTTTCTGGAAGAATATTTTTACGAGTTCGATACTGTATGAAAGGTGTTTTTGAAATAAGAATAGTCAGTCGAAAAGGAAGGAAAAAAAATATTTTTTAATTAATTCATATTGGTTTAGTTCGGCTTTGTTCATTTCAATTTCGGTTTCCATTGTTATGCGTGAGGAGCACGTCAGTGCGTTGGGAGGGCAGGTCGGTTAGTAGATATTCGGTCACGAATCCTTCGGCTGCAAAGCCGCGGTTTAATAATATGCGTCTTATGTCGAGACCTGTGGCTTTGTCTTGTAATTCCACGCCTAGGGTCAAAGAACTACTTGCTCCTCGACAATTTATACCCTTCAGTTTTAAAGGGCGTCTGGCCAATAGATCCTCGAAGAAATGTGTCTCGCTGTCTGGCCAGGGTCCTTCAAACCTTGGTTCGAGATTGTTCAAATGTACGCGTATGGCCTTACCTGTAGATAGTGTGAGCGCGGGGGGCAGTGGTCTTAGATCATATGTATTGAATCTGAGTACGCCCCCAATGTCAACTATGTCTAAAGCAGCCAATCCATTGTTGATTGCTAAGATATTAGCTCTTAACCAGCTATCAGCTATTTTTACGGCACAGCTACCTGATTGAAGGGGTCCTACTAAACCCATGTCGAAGGTCGGGAAGTCTTGAAGGTATTTGTCGATCGCCTTGCTGTACTTTTCCACCTTGGATAAATTTTTGGCCTTTATTACGTAGAAGTGAGACGGAGAGTGTACCGATGTCGTGTATACTACGTATTTGTTCCCGATTCTCTTCAACGGTGATTTTAGCGGTATCGGAGGGTTCATTGTATTGCTATGGAGTATACGTTTTATTAAGTATGTGTGTATGTATAAAGAGTGAGTTTGTGTTTGTCATGCAACGATGAAGATAAAGAAGATGGTTAGATGGAAAGAAGCAAAAGATATATATATATTATTTTATCCTCGTGCTTATTCTTCCCCAGATCGTTCCTTTACTAGTTGGTCCCAGTAGGGGTCTGTTTTTCTTTTTGGCACGGGTGAGAGGCCGAACAGGGATCTCAGGTTAAAAATGTCTCCCGGGTTAGCTTCGGGGTCCCATTCCACTAAGCATTTGCTGCGCGGGTCCTCTTTCCAAAGTTCAAGTATTCTCTCCCGGTGTTGACGTCTTGATTGACGTACTTTGATGGCATGAGCGACAAAAATGACTATATACCGTTTATGATGTTTTGGTGTATTCTCCAGTGTTGTTTGGTGGGTGGTAATTTTACTGTGTTCAGAATTATTACTTGTAGGGGTAGGCATTCTGGAACAAAACCCAGATGATCGTAAGCAAGATGAAATGAATTTCGTTAATTTTTACTTTCCCAATTTACTACGACTGCACGACCGTTTTCTATATCAACTCTGTTAAAAATCCAAGCTAAAATGCAATCATCACATTTATATGGTGTTTGTGTTCTCAGTAATTCTAGTCCGCAAATACTGCAATGAGCAGTGTGATAAGGGCCTGGTATTAATTTGTGTTTATCTAGAATTTGAGTACCTTTGTTATCCTGTTCTTCGGTGGAAATTTCGAGATAGCAATCTTCACAAAAGTGTCTCGTATAATTATCTAGATACCATGGTGGTCGTTCTGAGATTACTTTTACACATCGGGCTTTAACAATACTTTTATAAAATTCGTAATTTCTGCCGGGTACTCTCACGGCGGGAATTGAGTATAACCAATCTAATGTTTCTTGTTCATTTAAAAAGTTAAGTTCTTCCTCCGAGATTTTCATGCTTGTTATGTTTGGAAGATTAATGGCTACTTAAAAGGAGCTTGTTGACTTTAGTATTTCCCGTACCTTGGGTCGTTGGCCAGGATTATTTTCGTTAGTTGAACGATTCGGTGGTATTGAAACTGGAATTAATTTTGCGATATTAATTTTTGGTAAAATTATTTTAGTTGAGGCTATTTTTGGTTTTGCAACAAAAATTGGTTTTTTTTTTTTTTTTTTTCGTATTTGTCTCGGGTGGTGTAGTTTCTTCAGGAACTATCGATTGAAATTGACTGAGATTTCCCAATATTATTATTTTTATTTAATTATTTATTTATTTTATTTATTTATTTATTGTTGTTGATTCATTTTATACGTTCGTCCGTCATATCGTTCACTAATTCGTTTCATTCACTCATTTTGTCGTTCATCCATTTGTTTATTAAAAAAAAATATTTTTTTTTTTGTTTCTTTATTTGGGAAAATTGCTTTTGGTAGAACATTATTTTATTTTAACTATTTTCTCTAGATTCTATTTCATAAGTACCGAATTCAATATGTTTGAGACAGTATGTCTCGAATCGTGGGTCATTCGTGTCGATACCGGCAAGAGGAGGAGGTGATCTATTGTATTCTATTGGTTGCAATTGGTATTGGGGTTGAACGATTGCAATTTTAGTTGAGAGAGGCTTTTCTTCAATTATGCGTGGTAGGTGGTCTTCTGTATCCTGCGATACCCATTGATGATATTGGAAACTTGAAGGATTTGAATATTCCTTTATTAATTTTTTTTTTAATTGATACTTTCTACCAGCTCGGCGAGTTCTAGGCATTGTGGACAGTTATTGCGTAGGTAGGTAAGGGTCAAGTAAAGGAACGAGCGAGCAACGACAAATTGCTCCGTCTCGCTTTTAGGGAAGGAACGAGCGAGCAACGACAAATTGCTCCGTCTCGCTTTTAGGGAAGGAACGAGCGAGCAACGACAAATTGCTCCGTCTCGCTTTTAGGGAAGGAACGAGCGAGCAACGACAAATTGCTCCGTCTCGCTTTTAGGGAAGGAACGAGATATGTAGGTTTGCTACACTATTCACAAGTACCTTGGTTTTCAGTTAGTCAAAATCTAAATTTCGCAATTGACTCGGTTTCGACAGGATACTGAATTCCAGACGACGTATAATGATTTGGTTATATAAAAACAAAAAAAAATTTCTTATTTGTTCTCTTTTGTTTTATTTTGTTTATCTATTATTATTATTATTATAATTATGTATGTATTTTATTTTTATCTACTCAATAAAAAAAAAAATTTTTTTTTTTTTTTTTTAATTTCTATCGAATAATTTTTATTTATTTTTATTTTATTTTATTTTATTATATATATATATATATATTTTTTTTTTATTTTTATTTTTATGGATTTCTCAAGTTTCAGCTCAAATTTTCGGTTTAATTTCCTAACCCGTTAAATTTTGTTTAGAAAAATTATAAAGAATTGAATTAATTAATAAATGTTCGAACCTCAGTCAAAAATCGATGTATTTCCTTTTAAATGAATTATCATATGAATGAAATTTAATGTGATTTCAGGAAGCGTGCTATTATTAATGATGTTAATAATTTCATTAAATACCTTGAATGTGAATTTTGCGTTGAATGGTATCTACTGTTGTGTATCCCAGTCTGTTAGGTGGATAAAAAAAAATTCTTGTTTCGGCTATGACTCGAACGTTGCACTTGCACAGGGTTCACTTTCGAAGACTTGATGTAATACCATGAAAAATTTTGTTAGACTAAATACTGATCGGATTTTTCTTCTCTTTTATACTCTAGCCTCATCCCTTCCTCGCGGGTTTTAGATAAGACTAAAGGGGAAAATTTTTTTTTTTTTTTTTTTTTTCATGATTTCATATTTTCATATTATTAAACGGCATATAGGAGAAGATCAAAAATTGTCTCTGTTTGTGTGTGGGTGTTTTGGTGTAAATGCTCTAGTTGATCTGTTAAAAGTCGGGGTATCTGAGTTATATGGCCCTTGGGTGCATCAGCAAGTCCTGCTAGCTAAAGACCTATACATTAGTCTTCAGGGTAGTTCCTTCTTTCTCTAATTTATTAGGCCTGGCCTGTCCTTTCGGCGCAGCGAGTGACGTCTCCTTCAACGAAGGGCCGTATCGCTGGTTCCCTTTCTAGCCTTATGCATTTTCAGTTTATCTAAATGTTTCAAAATTCTTTTCCCACTGGGTGTCTCCAGTACGGCGTTATGTCGGTCGAGCAATTCTGTAATCTGATATGGCCCGACATAGCAATTGTCGAATTTACCCTTTTTCGGTTCTTTTACTGCATATACCATGTCTCCTGGTTTAAAATCTTTGATATGTATTTTTCTATCGTAATAGTGTTTCGAGCGATGTTTAGACTTAATTAAAGATTTGGAAGCGAGTTGTCTCATTTCCTCGAGTCGGGAAGTGAGATCGCATAAATAATCACCATAGGTTTCGATTTTTCCCGAGGAGGGGAAAGAACTCGGGGTTCGAGCAGCTTTGCCATATACTAGCTCAAAAGGCGTAAATTTTGTAGACTCGTGAACCGACGTGTTGTAAGAAAACATGGCAAAGGGGACTAGTTTATCCCAATCCTCGTATTTATTTATGTAGTGTTTAATAAACTCTGCCAAAACTATGTGGCTTCGTTCTAAGGAACCGTTAGTTTGAGGGTGATAACCAGAGGTGGTTAGGTGTTTTATTTTAAATATTTTAGCAAGATTGTTGAATACCTGTCCAACAAATGATCTACCTTGATCACTCAAGATAATTCTTGGGGTACCGAATTGGATGATCAGGTTTCGGGCTAAAGCATCAGCTATTGTTTCAGCTTTTATATTGGGTATTGGAACCGCAATACAATATTTTGTCAAGTTATCTTGAATAGTTAAAATGTGTTTATTTCCGTTCGGAGTTTCTGGTAACGGTCCTACCGTGTCGATAGAGACTTTATCAAAAGGTTCTGATGGAGTGTCTGTAATTATCATTGGCTCGCGAGTTTTTATCCGAGTTAATTTTTGTTGTTGACAATCGGGACAAGTTCTTACGTATTCCGTAACTTCGTCTTTAAGGTTAGGCCAATAAAATCTTTCGCGAATGCGTTTATAAGTTTTAGTAATTCCTTTATGTCCACCGATTAGACTTTCATGGTATTCCGATATTATTTCTTGTCGTATTGCTTCGTCAGGAATTGTTACATTTCCGCGGCAAATTGTAATTACACATTCGCAATCGTTTAAGCATTCTTCCAATAAATCTGCAATAAAAGAATGACTGAAATTTTCCAACATGTCTCCGGGCTTGGATATCCGGAGCGTTTTAATTTGATATTTATTTATTGTGTCTTTAACTGTGTTAAGTACTTCTTTGAGTTCTTGAACAGAAAATGTTTCAAAATGTTTGTCGGTCAATACCGCACTTAATATTTTGTAATTTCCTTTATTTGTTACTAAAACTTGTTTGCGTTTCGGTTTCTTAAATTTTAAATCTTGTGGGAAAATTTTGTTAGTCTCGATTAATAATCGTGATATGACTGTGGTAAACTCACAGTCGGCGGAGATAAAATGTAAGTAATTGCCTTTATGATAAGTTAGATTTTCGTTCGTGGTGTTTATTTGTAAAGGGTTATCATCTGTTTTCATATGTGGGTAATAAATTCCAGGGGGAATGGTTTGTGAAATGGTTTTCTCAGGGTTTCTGGCTGGTAATTCTTCGTCAATCTCGGGGTTGCTTTCTTCGGACTCACTCTCCGAGTTGTCAAAATCTAATCGTAAATTGCTTTGGACTTGTTGACGGGGTTCTTCGTCGCTAGTTATCTCTTCCTCATTATGGGTAACGGCGGGCGTCGATCTACATACAGGGTGTCGGAAAGTTATCATTGACTCCCGTGTTTTCCCTATTTCATTGTCGGCGTCTTCTGATTCTGTATAATCGTCTGTCTGTGTCCCGCAACTTTTATTTGCATTATCATTACCTTGAGCACCGTCCCACCAATAGTGATCTACCTTTGGACTTTCATTTATTTCGATTATATTTCTATTATTTACTGGTGCGGGTAAATTTTCAGTATCTGTTGATTGACCACTATTGTCCAATGATTCGTTTATGTCAAATGCAAATTTTAATGCGTCAGTAAATCGTTTCAAGGGTGGAGGATCTGGAGATTTCTTAGCCTTTGTAGAGATAGTCCTCTTTTCAGCTAAGCTGGGAAAAGCGCTGTTTCGTGCGCGTGCGGCCGGAGGTCGTTGCTCTGTATCGGATGAGTCAGAGGCGACCCTTGCTGGTGGGGCCTTAGTATGAGTCCGTGGTACCTTTACTGGTACTATAGGAGGAGGTTTACTAATTATTTTACGATTTCTTACTCTTTCGGCGATTGTGCTACCGGGTAAATTTGATTCTTCTAACACTGTAGGTAAGGGTTTGTTTTTACTGCCCGGTGGTCGACCTCGTTTTATTATAGGGTTCAGACCGGTAGCCTTGCGAGGAACTACGGTTGTTGTTGTTTTCCTCGCGGCGGACGATATAGGTAATACTGTGACGTTTGGAATGACAGGGTTTCGTGATAACGCATCCGCGTTTGAGTTGAGTCGTCCTGGTTTATAAACGAAAGTATACTCGTATTCGCGTAATCGTATTCTCCAACGAATTAATCTTTGAACAGGTAATTTTACTGAATCGATCCATTTTAAAGGTTCATGATCACTGACGAGGGTAAAGTGTCGGCCGTATAAGTATGGTCTAAAATGTAATATCGCGTAAACAACTGCGAGACATTCTTTCTCGGTTGTACTATAATTTTTCTCGGCTGAATTTAATATTCTAGACATGTAAGCTATTGGTTTGTCCTCTCCAACCTTTCCTTGACTCAAAACTGCACCGATCGCATAATTTGAAGCATCGGTAGTTAAGATAAAGGGTTCTTCAAAATTGGGATATTGCAATATGGGAGAAGAACACAAGGCCCTTTTTAAATAATCAAATCCCTTTTGTTGTTCGGGACCCCATTTAAATTCAACATTTTTCTTTAATAGATCACTCAAAGGTTTGGCTTGTTCGGAAAAATTTTCTATGAATCTTCTATAGTAACCGGCTAGGCCGAGGAACTGTCGAACGTTCGTGACTGTTTTGGGTATAGGAAATTTTTCGACCGCTTCTGTCTTTTTAGGGTCGGGGCGTACGCCTTCATAACTGATTATATGACCGAGATAAATCACTTCGGTATTAAGGAATTCACATTTGTCTGGTTGAAGTGACAATTTAGCATTACTAAGTTTATCGAAAAGTCTTCGAACTTTTATTCCGTGTTCTTCTAAGGAAGTGGCAAAAAGCACGATATCGTCGAGATATACAAATAATTCACTGTCTTGCAACCCGAGAAGAACTTTGTCCATTAAGCGTTGAAAGGTAGCGGGTGCATTTTTGAGACCGAATGGCATTCTAGCATATTCGTAATGTCCGTTAGGGGTACTAAAAGCAGTCTTTTGTCTGTCCTTGGGATCCATTTCGATTTGATGGAATCCACTCGCTAAATCAAAGGTCGAAAAATATTTTGCTCCACCGAGTCTATCAAGAATTTCGGTGATGTTTGGCAAAGGATAAGCATCGCTTATTGTTTTTGAATTTAATTCACGAAAATCAATTACCATTCTCCATCGTTTATTTCCTTTCGAATCAGGTTTCTTAGGTACAATCCATAAGGGTGAGTTATATGGAGAGGCTGAATTTACAATGACTTTATTTTCCAATAATTTATTGATTTGTTTATTAATTTCTTCTTTATGAGCAGGCGGAAATCGGTATTGTCGTATAGTCACAGGTAATTCGTCTGTAGTAGGTATCGTGTGTCTCATTTCTGTCGTGGCAGGTAGTTTGTCGCCAGGTAGATGAAATAGGTGAGGGTATTCTTTTATTAAATCGAGAACGTGTTGTTTCTCTTCTGAATTTAAATGATCTAAACGGAGTTTTTCGCGAATTCTTTGATCTCTATCAATGGAATTTTCACATGCACTTTCATCACTATCGGGGTCGAAGAAATCTTCTGAATCATAATATTCAAATGGAATTAATTCTTGAGGAGGTACGTCTATTTGAGCGTCGTCCTCATATGAATTAACAGCATAAATGTAACATGTACCATTATCGTTTGTAACGATTGCATTTCCCATAAAAATATTTTCTGGGGTTTGGATGCGAGGGAGAAATCCCGTCTTTAAGTCTGTATTAGATATTTTAATTGGGACTTTCATGCGAGTGCGAGCTTTGAGAACGAAAGTTGTTCCCTCATCTTCTCGTATTACGTTACATGCATTATCTGAACTCTGAGCTGTGTCTTCAGGATTACTCTCGAATGGAATCGGAGTTATTGGTTTTGAAGTAGTAACTAACGTGTTGTGGTGAAAAGACAGTTCTGCCCTTTCGTTTTGAAGAAATTCAATGCCTATTATGCCGTCTGCGGGGATAGCAGAATTTTCGTTAAGTACTTGAAACTTTGCTGGTTTATCAAATAATGTTAGCTCGGTTGAACCTAATGTTTGAATTTTGTCGGGTGTTATACCTGATAATGTTAAGAAATCATGACCGGCAATTATACATCTGCGTTTTAATGCCTGTAATTTAATTATGTTTATATCGGCTCCTGTGTCTATCAGGAAACGTCCAAAACCGTTTTCGAGTTCCGGAGCTCGTAAAATAATTATTGGGGAACGCCCTTGTCCGCAGGTCCATCTAACAAATCTCCTGCTGTGAGGAATTTCACGGCTGTAGGACGCTGGGTCTGAGGGTCGCTCGTCGATGCGTCCACTCGACGGGCGTCTTGAGAGTTTAAATTATCTGAAGTGTTATTAGGTCGGGGAGATACTGGTCTCATGTTTTGGAATGAATTTTCACGTTTGTAAAAAGGGTTTTGATACATTGGTTGAGAGAATTGATAATTTGATTGATATTCGTTGTACTGAGGGTACATTGGAGGTCCGTAGGGGACTGGAGGATAATACGGTGGTCCGTAAAAACCGTTTGGTGGATAACCATAAAAATTTCTTGGTTGTTGATTTCTATTTGGAAATCTTCGTGTAGGAAAATTTTCACGTATTGGTCTCTGTGCACGAGGTGGGGTGGTATCGCGACGGAATATTCTGCTAAAATTTAAATTTTTATTATCAAAATTATTTTCTCGATCTTGAAAAGATACTCGACGGTATCCGTTATTATTATTTTGAGGTGAGCGATTTTGTTCGATTTGAGTGTACCTCAATGAGTTTGAATTTCGAACATTAGCTCCTTGCATATCTCGTTCTATGCGTTGAACGACTTTAAATGCGTCTTCAAGGGTCTGAGGATCTTGAACGCTGATGGCGTATAATAAATCGTCAGATAAGCCTCTTTTAAATGACTCTAGTGCTACTCCATCGAGCATAGGCAACATTTGGGTTGCTTCTGCCTAGGTAAATTTATCTTTTAATGCGGCGATTGCACTTGAGCGTAATCGCTTAATTCGCGTATAATAGTCAAGTACGGTTTCGTCACGTCTTAATCTGACAGCTTGAATTTCGGCACAATAATAAGGATACGATTTCTTAGGTGAAAAATATTCTTTCAAAGCTTTTGATAAGTCTTCTACTGATTCTATTGTTTTATCAGCTACCGCGTCGCGAGCTGTTTCTTTGAGTTTCGAACAAACTCCTTTGAAAAATGACGTTTTAAGGCCTTCGGGCACGAACGTATAACCATTTTCTACGTCTTCTATAAATGATTTAAGGGGCATATTTTTGCCGTTAAAATTTGGCACGTGAATTAGTGCTTGTTGTAAGGCCATACACTCGCCCATACTTGTGAGCATAGCATCGGTAATGGCTTGATGATGTGTGAGATTTGCAATTTCTGCCATTTTTATTTAATTCGTTAAACACCTTTTATTTATTTAATTTGTTAAACACTTTGTTTTCAACTTTGTTTCGATTTTAATTTGTTAATCTTGATTTAATTTGTTAATCTTTTGTTATTTGGAAAGTTAATAATTGTTAATTTTACTTTCACCAGTAGCAACAAGAATTAAGCGCTCAGCGTACTGGAATCCCACCGCTGTCACCAAATTTTTATCTGTCACGACCGGAGGGGCGTGAAGGAAAGGTTTGGGTATTTGAGCGTCGAGCGGCAAACGCTATGTCCCATAGACTTTTCCATGCAGTATTATACGCAGAGCGTTTATATAGATATACTCCTAGGAGTATGGTGGGCGCACACTGATAGCCCTCGAGAAGTCTTGCTTTGTCTGGTTGCGACTGAGGAAAGGGTGTTAAAGGTTGTGAATAAAGAGATCTAGGATTCTCTATACACTCTTTAATGAAAATAAAATGTTAGTAAAAATACAATAAGAATAGATAGAGAGATCTAGGATTCTCTATATATTCGTAGTGTAAGATATAATGTTAGTAAAATACAATTGGTGAATACAAACTTGGTATAATAAAATATTAAGTACTTTACCGGAGAGGTGTCTTTGGAAATCTTTGATTGGTCGTAGCTTACTTGTTCTTTGTTGAGTTACGCGAAATGATTGAAAATATTCTAAGTCCAAATTTGAATTAAATGAAATAAATCGGAAAATATTCTAAGTCCGAATCTTGAATTCTATACTTTAAAACTTTGACTTCTGGACACGACTCGCTCTCTTCTACAGAAGACCCGGAGTTCGATCAGAGATTAAATATATAAGACGGCTAACCGAATGACAACCGAACTACTGCTAACAGTATAAACGCGACCTAGGTACGGAACGGAATGCGATGCCCCGTGGAAAACCTCGCCTTTTTATAGGGCCAGATTTAGGGCAAATGGTAGGGATTTGTGTTTTTGAGCCTTTGTTTCTTAGAAGCTAGCGTAGGGGAAACCGATGTGGTCGTCATCTATTGTTGGTATGTACGCTGTTGCTAGGGCCCAGATCTATTGCCGAGGCGCTTGGATCGGAAGACACACTCGCTTGCATATTTTAGTTGTGTTTGCGAGAACTCGAGTATTCGGGGTATCTGTGTGTACGGCGCGTGTCGGGATGAATGACTTAAATACAAGGTTTATTTTGACTCATCGGGTCATCGTTTTATGAATGAAAATACTAAACAGATCGAGTCAAACGGAAGTGTTCTTACGCCTTTTTCATCTTTGGAATTAACGTAGGCGGAGTAGATGTAGTTAGCTTCTATGTGTTAGTGTGAGGGCTGTTGCTACGGTCTAGGTTTTATGATCGATGCGCCTAGGCCCGAAGGGAACAATCGAATGTTCGAGGCATTTGTGTGTACGGCGCGTGTCAGGATGAATGACCTAGATGTAAGAAGTTATTTGATTTTATGAAAATTCTAAAGCGGTCGAGTTTCCTGGTTGAAAGAGTATTTAAAAGAAATAAAATTTACGTCGGTTGTGACACACGTCTTTGTAACGTTAAAGGGTTAAACCTATTAATCGCTAATAAACAATATTTCAATTAATTGAAAGTACAGTTATTCTATAACAAGAATAAGAATAAACATAAGTATGAAAAAAATCCCGATACAAAAAAAATTTCAAACGAAAAAAATATAACATTGAAAAAAAAATTTCGGCCGAAGTACTTGGCGAGTTTGTGACCATGAATGATACAGTATGTGAATTAAGCAAAAAAAATTTGAATTAAAAAAATGTGAATTAGAAAAAAATGAGACGCTAAAAATAATAAAATATAAATTTTATGATGCTCCGAATTGAAATTAGCGTGTATACAACTCATTTTTCTTCCATCTCGAAATGGGAAAACGGTAATTTTTCAATGTGTCAATATTAACATAAATTATGAAGTGCTCTCCGAAGCTTCCTTTACAATTCGTTATTTTTTCATTTAATATATTATCGTCACACGATTCGTCAGGTTTCAATGTTAGAGATTAGCCTAGTAGATTTTACCATAAATGAAAACTTACTCGAAAAAAATATCCACTTGATAAACATTTGGCTCGACGTTTTTCAATCGAATCTCTTTTGTTTTTTCTTTCAGACCGTGTCGATCTCAATGCTGCTGCGCTTCTCACACCATCAGATCTTTATATTTATAGGTGAGTCGAATGAATATACATAATTGAAAGAAAAAGCGGTGGATTACACGTTTAAAAAGATTTGACGTATTTTATTGAAATATTCATATTCTGTCTATATGCAGATCCCTGTAATTCATGATAATTCTTATCAATTAAATGAAAAGGGTCGGAGGTCTAGGACAAATCCGAAATTTTGACAAAAGTGCACATTTTCATTATGAAAAAACAAGACAGAGGAATAATGAGATCGTTTGAGACGTGAGCTTATAGAACATCGATGAAGTCGATTGTACATAAGAGAGTGGAAGAGGTGTGACTTATAAACGGTTGATGAGCTGGCTCGATCAATTAGCTATATTAACCTTAGCAGCAGGTTATGCCTAGCAGATGTACGTCGCAGATGAGATAAGAACATAACCGCGTTTATTTAGCGAGAGTATCATACAATGTTAGCCCGATTATTTCGCCTATTTGTTAAAGAATCCTCCTCTTTCTAGGCTATTGTCTGGATAGAAATTATCAAAAGCACCATGTCATTTCATGGATGAATTGGCGGGAAGAGCTAGGAACACGATAGGTTTATGTAAAAAGAGGAATATACAGCCTTGATCAAAAGTATTGGGCATCCTGTAATTGTTCTATCCGGACAAAAAGACAAATATCTCTGTCAGAAAAAAAATCGTGAAGCTTTATTTTGTTTTTTTGTTTAATTTGTACGATTTTTGTTTGCAACCGGTACGTAATTTTGAAAATTACGGGTTTTCGCGATTTCTTCACTTTTTACAATCGGGTACTGGGTTTTAAAAAATTGTTAAACTGACATTTAACTACTACTATATGTTATCAATTAGCATTAGATAATTAATTGAGTGAATATAAGCAGCACGCTTGATTTTCGATTATTTTACATGAATAAAGTTGCATCGCAATGAAGTTGTAAATGAATAGAGTTGTATTAGAATAGAGATTTTTTTTGACAATATTTATGAATAGGGTTGTATACGAATAGAGATCTATTTGCATAGACGGTTCCATGACTATTGATCACACGACAAAATAACACCGACAAAATATCACGGACAAAATATCACAGGACAAAATATCACGCAGACAAAATATCTCACGTACAAAATATCACACGACAAAAAATCACCCCGACAATATATCACAATGAAATTATTTTATTTGAAACACGCAAGCAAACGCTAAACTAAAAATCAGCACACATTATCGACCTGCCCGAACTTGCGTAATGACTGCCTCCGTGGTACTTTGTTCTTTTGTTAACGCATCAATGAATCGTCCCATCGATGCATGAACAACTCTAATGCGTCGATTGAAAGCATTGTGCCACCCTTCTACCACATTAATAATTCGAGGATCATCGTCGATAACTAATGCATAACAATGTCACATACTGACAGGAATCCGAGGTGAACAACTAAGTTCTTCAATACCTTGGCATATTTATTAAAACATTCGCTTTCGATCAACGTTTCATATCCAGCAATGACATCATCAATCTCAAATTCCATACAATCAATCAAGACTCAAGGCGAATTGATACTAACTTATCATTACGATTATCTACATATAATAGACCGTGTATATCAGGAATCACTCCCACTCTGGCGTAACTGCGAACCGTTATCCATTCTCCCATGTACAACACTCACAGCATATACACACAACATTGAGCATCAATAAATTTATGCCAGGCTGTGATATACTGTCGACGTTATATTTTGTCGCGGTGATTTTTTGTCGTATGATATTGGGTTGGCAACTAAGTTCTGACTCACTTCAGATACACAGATATATTTATAATCTTTTATAATAGTCCTTTATTCAATCTACTGGGACGTAGCGCATGGGTAGGGGGGGGAGGGATGATGTCGACCGAACGCCCGAAGCCCGATTGTGAACTCGGAGCTTAGAAAAATCGGCGCCCCCCACCACCCACTCAAAACAAAGCATAGACCAAGAACATTGCCAAGGGACATAGAACAAGAGGGGGAAGCGATCAGCTCGCCGTCGAGGATCAATCTCGACTGACGAGCAGATCAAAAGAAAATTTGGCGCGCCCCACCACCGTCGCAAAATAATGATACATAGCTGTGAAGAGGGGACAGAGACGCCAAGAAACTCCGAGCATGCTATGCGCATATGAATAGCATGAAAAGCAGCATAGCATGGTCGGAAGACAAATGCGCTCGCGAATCAATTGTAACCTGTGCGCTCCCCACTACCCTTGAAATGAGAATAGAACGCAAGCGCGTAACATGATCGAATATTACTGGTCAAGAAAAGACGCATTATCGACCATGATAATATTAGATCGATAAGTATTGGATCTTGTATTACGCAGCGCAGCAGACGATAAGTGGGGAACGCATAGGGGAACATAACTGGTCTAGAAATGATGCAGAGTCAATAATGATAATAACAGATCGATAAGTATTGGCCCTATGTATCAGCAGCGTAACGTCGGATAAGTAGGGAACGCGCAGTGTAATATAACTGGCTGAGAAATGACGCATTATCGATCATGATAACAATAAATCAATAATGATTGGCTCTTATTTTGCGCATTGCGACATCGAATAAGTAGGGCACGACGAATTTCAGATATAAAAGGCCGACCGTCGGCTGATAAAATAGCTAAGTTATCTCAGCAACGCATCGAGTCGTAAGTAATCTTCTTATCCTTCCTAATATTATACTAGAATTGGTCTGTTGGAACGCGAGTGGAGACGACCAATAATAGTGTCCTAAGTCCCTTTTCCCCGAGCAGTTGGAACGCAAGTGGAGATGCTCGATCCTAAAATATTTCAAAGTCCTTTTTTCCCCGAGCAGTTGGAACGCAAGTGGAGACGCTCGATCCTAAAATATTTCAAAGTCCTTTTTCCCCGAGCAGTTGGAACGCAAGTGAAGACGTTCGATTCTAAAACATTTCAAAGTCCTTTTTCCCCGAGCAGTTGGAACGCAAGTGGAGACGCTCGAGCCTAAAATATTACCAAGTCCTTTTTTCTGAGCAGTTGGAACACAAGTGGAGACGCTCGATCATCCAAATTCCTACCTTACCAACTCATTGATTACTTGCGATATTGATCGATAAAGATACTGTTCAGGAATTAGCAGTAATTCCTTCGGCGTCGTGAGCACTTGGGCGGGTTCGTGCTCCGCCGTGAATGTCGCCACGTACCGGGCTACGCGACACGGGAGCAGCGAGACACTCGAGCGACCGGGCGCTAGTTCTCGCGCTCCCACGGGCGTCGCCACCTCCCGGGCCTCAACTTCGGGCTCGCTCGACGCGACACGCGACGCATGCGCGTGGCGCGTCTTCATCGATCTACGCATCGATTTCCTCAGTCTTGATCCGGGAGCCTTAGCGTGCCAGGGTGTTACTCTTATCCAAATTATCATATTACGAATCATTACGGCTTATACCTAAATCAACTCGGCAAATTTATCACGGACATTTCCTTCACTCACGAGACATTTACCACGGGTCATAGTTTTCATCGACTCCCTCGATTTCTCGGGATCAGATCGACGCGCGGGGAAGCACGCTTCGGCAGCCATCTTCGTGGATCGAGCGTGTGCTCGAGAGACGCCGGGTCAATTCTCGCGGTCTCATTGATTGTATCGGGAATTTTCGGGACGTTTTTCATTGTCGGGATCTCATTGCTCATTCGTTTAAAAATAAACAATTATTCTTTGCCTTTGTTCTATTTCTTGCCTACCGCATTATTTTTCCTTCCACCTACACCAGACTCCTTCACAAAACAGATACAAACACACGTATAAGAGATTGTATTCGATATAAGAATGATAAGAGATGGCGCGACGTGTTTGAAAATGTATAATTATCAAAATAATTATCGAATAAAGGCGAAACTATAAAGATTGTGTAAAACAAAATTGTGTGAAGAATAAACTTTTATTAAAAGAAAAATTCCTGAGTGGCAAGTGTACTCATTTAGTCTCCCTGATCAAGCCCAGTGACACGAATTCGATGACCCGGAGATAGAAGGAAAGGGAAAATAGCATCGAGTAAATAAATTTAAGTGCGCGAAAGTTTAATTCATCGCACTACAATATAATCACCAGCCGTATCTACGACTTGCGTCCATCTAATGGGCAAGGACTGAATGCCGCGCTCCCAAAACTTAGCGGGTTGCTGCTCGAAAAATTCCGAGATTGCGTTTTCGACATGGTCGAAGTCTCTGAAGCGTTGATCACGCAGGAAAGTTTTAAGACCTCGGAACCGGTGATAATCCGAAGGTGCCAAGTTCGGGGAATACGGCGGGTGTGGAACCGTGGTCCAACTAAACTCCAGTAGCTAGCGGGTGATTGAAGCAACGTGGGGCCGAGCGTTGTCGTGCAATAAGTGCACCTATGTCACTCTTCTCCTCTTTGCTCGCATTGCAGCTGCCAATTTGCGAAGTTGCTCGACATATACGTTGGCTGTCACCGTCTGTCGTTCAAGGAGTTGTTCGTAATATATCATTCCGCGTGCATCCCACCAGCAACACAGCAAAACCTTTCATCCGTGGGTCTCTGGTTTGGGCTGAGCTGGTGGTTCTATTTCGCGCGGCAGCCAATAGGCCTTCCATTCATTATTTTTGTAAAGGATGTAACTCTCGTCTCCAGTCACTAAGCTGCCAAGAAATTCCTTGCGTTTCAGCTGCAGGAGTAAGACTGGCAGATGGACACTCGGGCAGCCCGATTGGCATCGCGCAACTGATGAGGTGTCCATCTCGCCAGCACTCGCCGATAGCCGAGTGTATGCAGCCGGTTCTCGATCGCTGTATGATTATAGCCGAGTGCCTGCGCCAATTCCCGAGTGGTAGCATTTGGGTGCTTCTTCAGCTCTTTTGATATAGCGTCGTCTTCCAATTCAATAGGTTGATCGGAGCGCTCTCGATCTTTCAGGCTCGTATCTCTGGAAGCGAAGCGACGGAACCAGCGGCACACTGTCGACTGTATTACGGTGGCTTCTCCGAGAGTAACGTTGATATTGGTGGTTGCCTGCCTCGTACTGCTGCCACACCGAAACTCGTAATCTAGAGTCGCGGTAGCGACTCGAGACAAGTACATTTACGTATACTATAAGATGGCGAAGACGAGTCGCTACTAGAGTCTTTATAGCAAGCAGAGCGATTTCGAACGGTTTTCAAAAATTGTTTCGGCGATATTTAATTAATTACAACGTTTTAAAAGATGTTGCTAGTTCACGTATTTTTTATTTTTTTTCTTTCGATCGTGACTATTTAGAACTCTGTAGCCTAACGCATATTGGAAATATTAATATTTCATCCTTCCAAGTCATCAAAAAAAGGTGGCATTTTTCGCACACATTTTTTGACGTTTAGCGATTGCTGTCTAGTGACAGTGATTATAACTAGAAATTTTCTGGTGATATGCGAGACTGTTCGTTTATGTGACAGCCGATGACTTTTCTTCAGGATGTATAAATAAGAGTGACAGCTATGAGTTTAGAAAAAAGATCGCGGTTATACTTGTGACAGTTGTGGAGTAGGGATGGGCGATGTTGAAAAAAATAATCGATTTTTGAATAATCGATTACTTAGACAATCGATTATACACAATCGATTATTTTTCGACGAAATAAAAAAATAATCGATTAAAAAAAACATCGAAAAATTAATCGATTATAATTTAAATAAAAAATGGAGTCGAATTTAGAATAAATTGAAATACCTCAACGCGTTTTCACAGCTCTTGAAATATATTTATTATTAACATTATCTAATTCGAAAAAGCGTATTCGAAACAATTACAATTCATTTTTTATCACGTGGTAAGGTGTCTTCGGTTTTCGTGCTTTTTTTTCCTTGTATAGGAAGGGGCTGAAACAAAAGAAAAAACCAATGTAGATTCCATATGAACGGGCAAACCTAATAATAAAACATGCATAGTGAAATAGGAAAGAAATAGGAAGGCTTACCTCTCAGGCTCACTAAACAAACATTGCAAAAAAATTAAGCAGGATCAAGGGTGAGGGAAATAAGGTTCAAAAGCAAGTTGAGTATTATAAACGTTTAATAAAACTATTGAAGAATTTAATAAAATGCACAGCAGATTACAAAAGGATGAAAAAGAAAAAGCGATTCCCGCTAGATTATATCTATTTTTTCGTTATCGTGAATCTAATATATAGAATATATACATCGCACGTTATATATACATTTGATATATACAGTTGCATGCGACACTAAAATAATTTAAAAAGATAGAAAAATTATTTTCTCGTACAAGTTTTCTGTTTTTCTCAATAAGTCAGACCAAAAAAGCACCGATAAAGAATTTTACAATCGATAAAAATCATGTACATGGAGCAATACATATGCATATGTATTTTAATGGAAATACGTATTTTCTATCTTATATACTAATTGAGGAAACGATTTTTTTTTTTTTTACAATTTTAGTAGATCGAATCGAGCTTCAAATTGATAATCGCGCGCTAACAATTGACGATCTTGACAAAAATATTGATTGACAATTACTGAGAAGTTTTGGCTTTCCATACTAGACGATAAGGGCAGAAAAGCTATTTCCGTTTCTTACGAGTCAAGCTCCCAGTTTTTCTTACCGAGTGATCCCAAAAACAACAGACTATTCAGCCTCGTTCCGCTGAGTCTACTTCGTAAATCTGATTTGATGATGCCAGCTTTCGAAAAAACGCGCTCCGAGGCTACCGACGTGGCAACTATCGGTAAATAACGCATAGCGAGTTTGAAAAGCCCCGCATAAACAAGTTTAAGAGTTTGCCAGTGCTCAAAAGGATCTCGTTTTCGCGTTATTACTTCCTGCTTCAAATATTGTTGTAATTCAAGCGTTATACCAATCGATCTGTCTACCTTAGACCGAGAACTTGATTCGAGTAATTGATCGTGAATTGTCCAAACATTGAATTCTTTTTTATTTTCTGTTTGCGGCTCCAAATGCTCTACTTGGTTTGCTGCCTCTACCTTATTAGCGTTTTCTGCTTTTAACTTATTGTTAATATGTGCCACAACCTCGGAAGCAGCAGTTGCCGACGGAAAATTAAGTTTTTTGAAACGGGGATCGAGAATAGTTGAGACCGCCAGATTCCGATAAGACTACTTCTTTGAAACGCTGTTCAATTTCTGCTAAATGATTGTCTCGAAGTTCGTTTCCTTCGAAAGTTAAAGCAACACATTTTTCGATGGTGACTTGCATGCAGCGGATAAGAGGGATAACTAAGCTGCCAGTAGGATATGAGTCCCCGCTTATTTCTGTTGTGAAGAATTCAACAGGACCTACAATTCTCACAATATCTTCTAAAATAACGATTTCGTCGCGAGAAAGAATTGGTGGAGACGCAGGACACGTTAAAAGTACGGGATAAACGTAATCTTTCAGTAGCAAAAACCGCTCAAACATGTAATACGTGGAATTCCAACGCGTTGGCACGTCTTGCTTGAATTTCAATGCCGTATCTTCTGTTTTCCCGTCACGAATCTGTAATCGCTTTAGTTCGTCGGAAGCTACGACGCTCCGCCTTGTTAGAATCACGATAGATTTTACCCGTGCGATAATTTCTCCGATACGGGGAGTTGATTTTAAAGCGGATGGCACTAAGTGCGATAAATTGTGAGCAACGCACGGTTAGTGGCTACCTTTCCCAAATGAATTGGATATGGCTTTCACCATATTTGCAGCGCTGTCGGTGACAACGGCCATGATATTTGAAGCATTAATTTGAAAAGAGTCAATTACCGACAACAGCTTTTCCCCAATGTAATTAGCAGTGTGGTTTTCCGAAAGGGGGAAAACACCAATTGTAGCATTCGTTAATTTAAGCTCATGCTCTAAATAATTAATCGTAACGCCAAGGTAGCTTTGGTTGCTTGTATCAGTCCAAATATCACACGTTAATGTGTATGTATAATCGTGCTGAAGATTTTTTTTTAAATTCTCTTTAAGAATTTCGTACTTAGCGTCCATTAGGCGAGTGATGGTTCTTCTGCTTGGAATCTTGTACAACGGTGCTGCTGTATTCAAGAGGCGTTGAAAACCCTTTCCTTCTACGATAGATAATGGAAGATTTTCTATAGCGATCATGAAGAGAATGGAGTTCGTCAATTTATTTGCGGAAGAACCTCCATCTACGAACCCAAGGATAGAATAATGTTACCAGAAGTATCGTATTATTATTATTATTATTATTATTAAAAATATTATTAATATTATTGTTGTTGTTATCAATATTATACATCTTAATGTTCTCTCAATAATTGATTTGATACATTTTATTACTAACCGGAAAAAGAATTCATTCGCGAAAACGATGTGGTGATTTTCGTGTCTCCTGATGGGCGTGGATGCTGGAAAAATGATGATTTTTGTAGACGTTCTAATACAAATAATGAAGTAGAAAAGGTCTTTAGATAAAACTACAGAACTTAAAATTTTTTTTTATTATTAAGCTGATAGTCTAACCAAAGCGTTTTTCTGAAGAATTTTTGAAAAATTTGTAGCTCTTTCAGGGCACTAGTATAATAAAGTACTCTTTATATATTTGGTTGAAATTTCTTACCTTTCGGCTGGATATCGAAGCACGTTGTGCTTGCGGTTTGCTTGTTGGTAGATTGACCGCATTGTCAGGAAGAGGAATCTGACAAGGTTGCTCGCTATCTGGTTCATCTTCTGTGTCCGTGTTGTTTGTCTCAGGATGTGCAAAGCCTTTCTCAATTCTGAGATGCTTTTGTGCTGTAGGTCCCATTGATGCCTTATTAATACTGATGTCCACCAATTTATGCACGTTTTTGATGTGATCATGCAGATTTGTCGTATTCCCCGCATGCTTCAGTACTTTTGTGCAAAGAACACAGCGAGCAGAAAGTGCATCTTCTTTTATGAAATGCTTCCACACATTGCTTTTCGTCACCTTGCCACTTTTCAATTGGCTCATGTTTTTTATCTGTAAATGAAAAAAAAAGTTTTGGTTTTCATACATTCTTTTTCCTTAGCAGAGTATATTCAATGAAGAATTGGAGATAAAACTATCGTAACATCAAAGCTTCAAAATAATTCATATAGAAAGAAAAATTATTTATACACTCATAGGAATATCATATTCGAGTAATCATAAGAAAATCGCAAAAAACTTTAAAAAAGTAAAAAACAGAACGCCAAGTATTAAAAGACGCGACCTTAGTTATAAAATAACCATTCAATATTTTTTCTGTTATTATATTACAATTTTTACACCTCGAAAAAACCAAACAAAAAATGTTTATACTTAATTTCCAAAAAAAATAAGTAAATATCAACATCCATTTCTCTTCCGTAATACTGAAAATGGTACTTCACCCCAAAAACAATGAACAAACATACTAGAAAAATTTTGGTATTCATTATCGAATAAAAACCTATTTACATGTTTTATTTTGTTTTTGTCTTGATATGTGATGAGTACATAGAAAAAAGATCTAGTTGTAAATTGTTGCCAATGATTGAAAAAAAAATGAAATCATTTCAACGTAGCCAAGAATGGTGAATGAATTACGAGTTTCGGAATGGAATCATGTACATCTTGAAGATTGACCTGCTAGAGGTTTTTGTCACCTCAAGGGCTTCAAAAAAAATTCTGCGGATATAAAGAAAATGTTATTCTGCTTTTAAGCTCGTTAAGCACTAAGAATGTACAACACAATTCCACAGAGAATAATACAAAAAACAATTACATATAAATGCGCAAATACGTGTACAAATGCACGTGTTGTATTTACACGTATGTACCGCACTAATTCACTGCAAATACTACACACAAACTTGGCGTGCATGGTTTTCAAATTACAGCTCGGCGAAGGAACGCTCCATCCATCTGTATATTGAGCGAATTCAAATCACTGTAAAAACCAAGTGTGTTATTCAAACACACATTGACAAGGAAAGGTACTTTGGTGTCCCCCTCCGATTTTGATAATTTTTATATATGTTATAGTCCATCGAAAATTAAGAGACACGTAATTTTTTTTATCGGCTTAAAGTTATTTTTAAGGGGTGAAATCGACCCCCAAAGTTGAGCATGTTTTGCATCTGGTAGAGTGTTTCATATAGAAGCACTTAACCGATCGTAACGAAACCAATTGCAAAACGTTTTTCACGTCAAATAACCTGTATATAATGTTCAACTTCTTATGCACCCCTATTACATGGGGATGATTCACCCCCGAATATCCAGAATTCTTTTGTATAAAAAAAACTTGCAATCCGATTTCAATAAAACAAACGCCATTTTGCAGAGCAAAAAAAATAAAATTGACGTATTTTTGGGTTTTTCTCAGATTAAAAAAATTAAGGGGGTAAAACACCCTTAAAATGTCAAATTTCATTTTGAGCACTGTCCCCTTCCGATTTCAATATTTTTTTTATAAAATGTAGCTTATCGAAAAATAAGACCACCTATTATTTTTATTGGCTCAAAATTATTTTTAAGGCGTGAAATCAACCCCCAAAGTTGGGCATGTTTTGCATCTGGTAGAGTGTTTCATATAGAAGCACTCAACCGATCGTAACGAAACCAATTGCAAAACGTTTTTCACGTCAAATAACCTGTATATAATGTTCAACTTCTTATGCACCCTTACTTACTGCAGGGGGGTGAACCACCCCCTGACATTCATAATTTTTTGTATAAAAGAAAAATTGTCATTCGATTTCAATGGAAAAACCAACATTTTGAAAAGCAAAAAAAAATTATAGTGAATGTGTCTAGATTTTTCCAATAAAAAAAATTAAGCGGGTAAAACACCCCTAAAATCTCAAATTTCATTTTACGCACTTAAATGATAAAATTCAATTCAATTGGTCTCATTATCATTGCGTATCGACTTATATGCTAAATAATATTTATTTCGCATGTACATCCGCTGCCCTTCTGACATGCTTCACGTTTATAAAGAAGTGTTGGTATCCGTTCTATTTATATAAGTTTCTATTTTGAACGATTTACGAAAATAAAAAAAAAACTCAAATATCAAAAGAGTCGCATCAGCAATTCACCGCCCAGAATGTAAACAAAGCTGGCTCATGCCTTGCCATATTCTTATTCATATCAAGAACCGCTATAGTGGCTCGACCCCAAGTATTCTTGAAAAAGCCAGTTCGCTCAGGCTAATGTTTGAGGTATATCCGAAAACCAAATAAAAATGCTGTTTTCGTGGTGATGTCAGATCAAACCGCCCACTCAAGATGAAAAAGGTAAAACTGACTTTATATTATTCCAGAAGTTAAGTTGCTGTTCGACTGTTGATCAGTCATTATCGTGTCCGCTATCGTGAATACCGTATTGTTATTAACATGTCCATCAATCCAATGAACGTAATAAGACTGTTGTTTCTTACATTCGAGGTAATGAACATTCCTGACAGTCCTGTTAACAATAATGAAGTGGAATTGAAAGAGAGTTTCGCGGAAATTCTGAAGGCCTCTATGGCAGAGTTCAATCAGTTAGAAATCGTCGAAGATACGACATTAGATTTTCAAGAACCGTTTAGAGATGTCATAGTAGAACCTGTCGAAGATAATGACATCGAATGGGGTCTTGGAGAATCTCCATTAAGCCCTGAAACGTGTACTGACGATGAAGAAGATTTGAGCTACGACTACAAACAAAGAGCTGTTGAGTACTGGAGAAGTGCAAAAACGAAACAAAATAGGAAAATAGAAACAGTCCAAAACCGATTTAAACTCGTTAAATCTGTGCGCCAATTAAGGCGCTGGGCTCAACAAATTAATAAAGGCGGAACTTACAAGGAAAAATTGTCGCGCATTTCTGAATATACAATCGATAATTTAAAAAGCGCCATAGAAGCAGGTCTCATTGTACACGATATCGATCTTCGGAGATGGGCATTACAAGCCCAAAAATTGATTGGGCATGAGAATTTGCGTTTCAGGGCTTCGCCAACATGGATAAAAAAGTTTAAAAAAGTTCATCGAATAACAAGTAGAAAAATAAATAAATTCGTGACAAGAAAGACTCTCGAATCAAAGGACATATTACAAAACGATGCTAATAAATTTGTCTCCGCAGTTCAATTGAAAATTGAGGAATATGGCTTGGAAAATATTTATAATTCTGATCAAAGTGGTTTCCAATTAGAAGTCCATTCAGGGCGAACGTTAACAGAAGAAGGTACAAAACAAGTAGAATGCCTTGTACAATCCGTTTCAGCGACAACCCATAGCTACACCATCCAGCCGACAATATCAGCAGCAGGAAAATTGTTGTCACCTCTTCTGATAATTTTAAAAGAGCCATCCGGGCGGTTGGGGCCAATCGTAGAACGAACCATTTTTCGACCTCCCAATGTTTTTATAAGTGTTTCAAAATCTGGCAAGGCTACATCAGGTACGTTGGTATGTAATATTCAAATATAAAAAATAGATGTGCTATTAATTTTTACATATTGATTTATAGAACATTTCAAAGTATGGCTTCAAGAAGTGTTCTTCCCAAATGTCGGTGAGAAAAGTGTGCTTTTAATAGACTCATGGAGTGGACATTGCCCTAGTGTTGTCACGGAAGTTACACCACATAACAAAGAAATTGTTACAATGATCATACCGAAAGGAACAACAGGGAATATCCAGCCACTTGATGTCTTCGGATTTAGAATTTGGAAAAATTATGTCAGACATTTTTCAGACAGTGTCATGTTACTTGATTATGATTTAAGTCTACATTTACGAAATAATATAATCAAGCTGCAATCTCTAGTACATAATCAATTATCATCTCCGAGGTACGAAAATTTATTTCGATATGCCTGGTTCAAAAGTGGGTACATAGAAGAACGACCTGAGCATTTCGAAAATCCCGTTGAATTCGCTTTTGGTATGTCATCTCAAACACAATGTGAAATTGAAGGCTGCACAAATGTGGCTGTAGTAAGATGTTCATGGTGTAAAAAGTCACTTTGTTTCAAACATTTCTTCGAAGAACATCATTACTGTTCAAAATATAATCATTAAGTTCAGGAATGATAATTGAAACGAAAATTTGAATTGGAATCTATTTTTACTACATGAAAGATTTTAGCGCCTATGTATAACCTATATATATATATTTGTGTACAGACCATGTGTATACAAAAATAAAAAATCGTGAAGCTCACGACCACCGAAGATGTAGGAGTACTCAATTTTTCATATAATTAAAAAGCCGATGTACATGCGAAATAAATATTATTTAGCATATAAGTCGATACGCAATGATAATGAGACCAATTGAATTGAATTTTATCATTTAAGTGCGTAAAATGAAATTTGAGATTTTAGGGGTGTTTTACCCGCTTAATTTTTTTTATTGGAAAAATCTAGACACATTCACTATAATTTTTTTTTGCTTTTCAAAATGTTGGTTTTTCCATTGAAATCGAATGACAATTTTTCTTTTATACAAAAAATTATGAATGTCAGGGGGTGGTTCACCCCCCTGCAGTAAGTAAGGGTGCATAAGAAGTTGAACATTATATACAGGTTATTTGACGTGAAAAACGTTTTGCAATTGGTTTCGTTACGATCGGTTGAGTGCTTCTATATGAAACACTCTACCAGATGCAAAACATGCCCAACTTTGGGGGTTGATTTCACGCCTTAAAAATAATTTTGAGGCAATAAAAATAATAGGTGGTCTTATTTTTCGATAAGCTACATTTTATAAAAAAAATATTGAAATCGGAAGGGGACAGTGCTCAAAATGAAATTTGACATTTTAAGGGTGTTTTACCCCCTTAATTTTTTTAATCTGAGAAAAACCCAAAAATACGTCAATTTTATTTTTTTTGCTCTGCAAAATGGCGTTTGTTTTATTGAAATCGGATTGCAAGTTTTTTTTATACAAAAGAATTCTGGATATTCGGGGGTGAATCATCCCCATGTAATAGGGGTGCATAAGAAGTTGAACATTATATACAGGTTATTTGACGTGAAAAACGTTTTGCAATTGGTTTCGTTACGATCGGTTAAGTGCTTCTATATGAAACACTCTACCAGATGCAAAACATGCTCAACTTTGGGGGTCGATTTCACCCCTTAAAAATAACTTTAAGCCGATAAAAAAAATTACGTGTCTCTTAATTTTCGATGGACTATAACATATATAAAAATTATCAAAATCGGAGGGGGACACCAAAGTACCTTTCCTTGTGAGTGTCTTCTGTGCTTAACGCCATAAGCAAACTATAGATTCGTTGTAGCCGATTTCTACATGTTTTAAAGTGTGTTGAAAATTGTACAGTTTGCTTATGGCATAAAGTCCACCCATGAATTCATTTACTCGCCTACTTATTTCTTCGTTCATCCTAACCATCTATTCATGTAGCCTATCTAATCGTCTGTCCGTACGTTCAAAAAATGAGTATACGGTAGAACGGATAGATGGGTTCAGAATTAAGACGTATAAGCGGTTCAAGTTCCGTGCGTACATCTTATTCCGTCATCCCATCCATTCATTTTTTTCTATCCGTCTGACGATTCGATCCATTATTTTATTCACTGAACTCAATCAATCATCGATCAATGAATCGATTCTATTTAGCCGGTGGGCCAGTCCATTCATAAATGCATCCCGTTCATCGATCCATTTATCTTATTTTGCCATTTCTTTTATTTGTACAATGCAACTCTCCATTTATCACATCCATTCATCATTTCATCGATTCAATTATTCGATTCGTTCATCGATATATACTGTTCAACTATCTACTGTTCACCCATTTCATTCATCCATCTTTACAGTTCATCTCATTTTATTATCCATTCGTCCTTTTCATCCATTTTCATTCCTAATCTGTACAACCTAGTCATGTATTTCGTTGATCAAATCATTAATCGGTACTCTCCCGTTCTATCCACGGATCGGACTTCTTTCACTATTGATAGAAGAACTGGTTGAATATTGATTTGGATAGCATATTTAATCAACTGTGTCTTCTCGAGCTGTAATTTGAAAACCATGCACACCAAGTTTGTGTGCAGTATTTGCAGTGAATTAGTGCGGTACATACGTGTAAATACAACACGTGCATTTGTACACGTATTTGCGCATTTATATGTAATTGTTTTTTGTATTATTCTCTGTGGAATTGTGTTGTACATTCTTAGTGCTTAGCGAGCTTAAAAGCAGAATAACATTTTCTTTATATCCGCAGAATTTTTTTTGAAGCCCTTGAGGTGACAAAAACCTCTAGCAGGTCAATCTTCAAGATGTACATGATTCCATTCCGAAACTCGTAATTCATTCACCATTCTTGGCTACGTTGAAATGATTTCATTTTTTTTTTCAATCATCGGCAACAATTTACAACTAGATCTTTTTTCTATGTACTCATCACATATCAAGACAAAAACAAAATAAAACATGTAAATAGGTTTTTATTCGATAATGAATACCAAAATTTTTCTAGTATGTTTGTTCATTGTTTTTGGGGTGAAGTACCATTTTCAGTATTACGGAAGAGAAATGGATGTTGATATTTACTTATTTTTTTTGGAAATTAAGTATAAACATTTTTTGTTTGGTTTTTTCGAGGTGTAAAAATTGTAATATAATAACAGAAAAAATATTGAATGGTTATTTTGTAACTAAGGTCGCGTCTTTTAATACTTGGCGTTCTTTTTTTTACTTTTTTAAAGTTTTTTGCGATTGATTTCACTTCTTTTTGAAAAACGGCCATACTCACCAATTGTCCTATAGAGGTAAAAAAAATTCTCATTCGGGAACAATGATTAATCAGATTTTTTTTGACATAAGTTGAGTAACTTCCTTCATATGACAAAAACCAATCGCAGAGCTAAACAGTAATTTCTTCCATCACTGACGCACAAACACTGCTAAATGAGTATTATACGAGGAAAACAAGTTTTAACAATGAAATGGAAAGAAAATGATAGTTATAAAGAAAATCAATTTTTTTGCAAAGTAATATCCGGATGTAAGGTGGTCATTTGACAACTAAGGTTACAATTTTTTAATATTTGGCGTACATTTTTAATACCTTTCTAAAGTATTACATACAACAATTTTTCAAATTCTAAGCGTAAAATGTTTTTCTCCACAGTGTCAACCCCCTTCGATATTACTCTGGAATTTTTATCAAAAACTACTTCCATTTTCATCAAAAACTTTGATGATGGGGAAATCGTTCGTTGTATTTTTTATAATTGAACTGTGGATTTTTTTTACTATTAATCATGCACTAATCTCTGAAAAATCATACAAACCGAATGGATAAGTGGGTCAAATTTTTCGTTTTGACAGATGCTTTCATTGAAAAGTATGTCAACAATTGTTTAAAGATTACGTAAATCAATTTTTAAATTACAAGCAAAAAATGTTTTTTCCCGCAGCGATAGTCCCTTTTAATTTTGCTGTTAAATTTTCATAGGAAACTATTATTCATTCAATGCATTTCAAGACTAGTATAATCGTGGGGAAATATTAGTCTAATCAACAACAAAAATGTTTATTAAAATTAACAATTCGAAAAATAGAACTAGCTATTTTCTCATGTTTGTACTTCGCTTAAAATTTATTAATTGAATTATGCTTCCGTACAAACATTGAAGAAACAAATTAATTAGTACAAGCGCTATGAAAAAAGGTTATTTTATCTTAGGATAAAAAAAGGTAGGTGATGTAAACTTCGAATAATATTTCACATAGTTTTAAACAAAGTACATTTCAGAACAAAAATGTTAACCTCCTAGACGATTCGCTTTGTTCGAGTTTTCAAGGAGCTATAGATAGTAGACTGTAAAAAAAATCGATATTTTAATTATAATAATAATATACAACGAATGATTTCCCTACGATCACACTTAAAATATGCTTAAAATTTCTCAAAAAAATAATAGTTTTTTTTTTTTTTTAAATAACAGAAACCAAAATACTAAACTAACTAAAATAACAGAAATAACAATAATGAGAAAGGGAGTGAGCGCGCTACGAGCGAGAGAGATGGGACGAAGATTCGCGCGCTGTCTCTATCACTCAGCGGCGCGCGATAAAAGGGGGTATAAGCCTCGTTCAGCGGGACTGGGTGACGGAAAGCAGAGAAATGTAGATTCTTATCAAAAGGACATGTGTCTCACCTATTCAAGCGTGACTTACGCCCGTTTGTCTCCAGGAAGACAGATTATCCCGAAACATTCGATTTTAATTCATTAAATTATCATATCTCAAGATTGGCTAAACGGATCTACTTACAACAAGGACCAATATAAAGAGAAAAATCGAAAAAAAATCGTCACAAATATTCAGATTTTTTACTCAAACGGTTCGTCCGTGAGAGCGATTTAAAAACGCTATGACGTCATAAAACCGGCATATTCGTGTATATAAAAGTGCGGCAGGGCTCGCGCTGACTTTTTCTTTTAATACTTGGCGTTGAGCCGCTACCGCGTCTCTTGATTTGAATAAAAAAATGATAATTCAGGGTACAGAAAGAGAGGACAAAACAATAAGGGTGTGTCAAAAACTAAAAGCGACAGCTGATGGAAAAACTGAAGACAGGACACAATTTTTTCGGAATCACTATACTTGCACTGAAACTTCACTCATATTCAAATTAATATAACTTAAACAGAGTTAATAATAAAATTTAAATTCAAGACGAAAATTTAAAAAATTATGTTTCCCTCACATTTTATCGCATATTACTACAAAATACGCGCGCTGACGGTCTCGCAGGGGAACAGCCATCTCAAGTATCTACGAAGATGATTGACTGGCATTCAGCGAGATTACACAGCGGTGACAAAACGTGTCCAAAATTATACTGATCGACATATAAATGTCATCCTTATATTTGTAGAAAAATTTATACAAAAACTTCATTTTTTTTTTTTAGTAAAAAATAAAGAATAATACAGTGTTAGAGCGCGCGATACAGAAAACATACGATATTTTCATTCATTATTTATTGAAAACAAATGAGAAAGAGATAAAACGCGCGCGGCTTTGCGCTCTATTTTTTTTTTTTTACTCTTACTCATTGTCAATGACACGCGATATCATATATTATATATTAATATTTTAATTATTACATGTGGTTATATTATTACATGTGGTTTATTTCTCATGTGTATACATATCAAGAGACGCGGTAGCGACTCGATAGTTAGTGCATACAGGAAGTACAGGAAGAAATGCTACGCGTATTATTTAATTCATGTAATTTAAACCAATTTTAAACAACTGAAAAAAAAGTGAAAAACGACCATGTTCAAAAATGTATACAAGGTCCGAAAAAAATCGTAAAACTATTTAAATAACCCAGAATGAAGCTGTATATGCCCTCTTCAAAACCTTGTTTGCAAAATTGGAATATCTACTTTTTTGGCAGAGCAATCGAATTTTTAGTGCGGCTCCAAATTTTACGATTTCGGCCGGCATATATATATATATATATATAGAGCGCGCGAAACAGCGGGAAAGAGAAAGCACGCTATACAAGCGAGAGAGAGGGGACGAGGTTTATCGCACTGTCTCTCTCACTCAGCGGCGCGCAAGGAGAGAGGGTAGCCTCGTTCAGTGGGCAGCGTGACGGACAGTAGAAAAATGTAGATTATCGTTAAAAGGGCGTATGTCCCGCCCATTCGAGCGCGACTTATACCTGTCTGATCCTAAGAATCCTAAGAAAAGCACAGTATCCCGGAATGTTCGATTTTATGTCGCTAAATCTTCATATCCCAAGATTGGCTGGACGGATTTACTTGCAACAAAGAGCAATAGAAAGAGAAAAATCGAAAAAAAAATCGTCACCAATATTCAGACTTTTTGATCAAACGGTTCGTACGTCAGAACGGTTTGAAAACGCCGTGACGTCATAAAACCGGCATATTCGCGTATATAAGAGTGCGGTAGGCCTCGCGCTGGCTTTTTCTTTTAATACTTGGCGTCGAGCCGCTACCGCGTCTCTTGATAAGCCAGGGCTTGGGCTGGCTTTTATTTAAAT
Organism: Rhimphoctona megacephalus; assembly: GCA_963989365.1. Classification (NCBI taxonomy): domain Eukaryota; kingdom Metazoa; phylum Arthropoda; class Insecta; order Hymenoptera; family Ichneumonidae; genus Rhimphoctona; species Rhimphoctona megacephalus. The sequence goes on from OZ022419.1 coordinate 4,444,160, forward strand.
ATTTGGTGTTGAGCCACTACCTGTTACGATGGCTCTTGATGGAAAATAAAAAAAAAATTACGATTATCTATCTAATAGCTAGTACATTTACAGCGAACTCGCTTTCATAATGTACTTATCTTGAGTCGTTACCATGACTCTACATAAAGTATATATTTAATACTCTCAATAATTAAATCAAAAGCTTTTTACCTTTGTTTTTTCATCGTTGAAGGTTATGGAGGATCGTAAGAGCACGATGCCTTATCTCGACACCTCGACACTGACGCGAACGTCGTGAACTGATGAAAAACTTGCACTATATATCCCACATATATACCACACAATTGTTAAAAGGGAGCATAAAAACGAAATGCCAACACTTTATTCACGCAAATTTTAGATAAAAAGTCGACGAATGATCTCGAAGTTTGAATCAACAGATCGACGGGATAAATAAAAAAACGAGGAATCCGGAAACCGTTAACTATAAAATGAAATGCCATTGTTTGCTGATGTACTTGAAAGTTGCGATCCTAACGACATTTATGCGAACTAACAAGCTCGGAGTCAGCTACGTGTAGTCTCTATATTCAAAGTGCTAAGCAAGATACGATAGTCTGAATTCTTTACCGTCGCTGCTTTTATTATTATTCAAGAGTTTATTCCAGGGAATCATCGATTGTACGATTTGCATAATCGAAAATCGATTAATTGAATAAGGAAAAATCGATTATCCAATTAATCGAGAAAGAAAAACATCGTCAAATATAATCGATTATTTCTGAAAAAAACATCGAGCTCCGATTAATCGAGTCAACATCGCCCATCACTAGTAGAGACCTTAAATACATGAAAATTCCATTTGCACTTGCAACCCAAAACGGAATCAAGCGATGCGAAATAATTTTGAGCGAAAAGATATTTGATTTGAGAAAAAAAAATTTCATAAGTACTTCTTCAATTTTTTTTTAATCCATTGCTCACGAGATATAATTCGTAATCAATAAACATTATAAAAGAAAAACTCGCGTAGTACTTCGGCCAAAATTATTTTTTCCAATCAAACTTTAGCTCTCGAAATTTTGTACGTATACTTTTTTGTTTCAAAATCTCGTTTCGTTATGATTACTTATATTTAAAAACTTTCGGTGCATTCTGATGCCATCGGAGTATTTCTTCGGCATCATTTCTTATGGAATATTTTCTGATCCGTTGATCTGTTGGCACGGATGTTTCGGTGCAATATTTTTTGAAATTTTTTTTACAAAATAAAAAAAAAATTCAAGTTCTTACTTGTTCGTTGTTTTTTTATGCGTCGTATCTTCTCAGAACTACTGTACGTTTTAAGTAATCTAATAATTTTATAAGGATTGACGGTTAATTACGAAGATTGAATTCATTTGAACACTTCTTAGATCAATATTTCACATTGCATTTTTAGTGTAATGGTCGAGCCTGTCGGTACGGCAGAGAGCGTGAGGAACGGTCCAGTGACGATGAGAGAAAATAAAGGTGAGCCGAGTGGGCTCGATCTCGGGATCCTCGGAGTCTGAGTCGGGAGCGCTAACCACTGCGCTACGGCCACCTATATTCTCTCTCTTGCGAGTCGTCTATTTAGATGGAATACTGGACCGTCACATTAGTCCGAATATACACCAGCTCGAAATTCGATCATGTATCCATTTTTTGCCGAAATCATTAAAAAATCGCTTGAGCGACCTCTAAAATTTTTATTTAGGATTCAATTCTTGAGAGAATCACTTTTTGATAAAATGCTACCATATTTTGCTACAATGCCGAAAAAAATGTCAATTCTTTTGCAGCACTCATATACATACATAATATAGACATGTTTAATTGGCCAACTATGAATTTCATACCCGAGTACGTACACTATAATGGCATGTTTAATTAACAAGCTATGAATTTCATACAAAAAGTCGAAAAATCCTAGCCAAAAACAGCATAAATGCTATGAAAAAAGCTGAGACAAGTACACTTATGCCCCCAAATAGTCGTTCCAGTTAGTCCCTCCCACCACCTAGTGCCAAAATACCGTTCCACACAAAAATTTACAAAAACCCGTCTAAGTCGTTCATGCAAAGATCTCCGCACAAAAATCCTTTCTAAAAACCAACTCATCATACAAAGTTTTATGGGTAACTGCTCTCATTATCTTATCAAATTAAGTCAAATTGTACAGAGGTGATAATTTCATTCTCGTAAATGCTATAAGTTCACAAAAAGTTGATAAATAAATAAAGATCTACTAAAGTATATGTGGCCAAGTACGTGGGATTTTATTATGTTTATAAAATCTCCAATTATGTTCATATGCCATTTCTGTAATTAATGCTTTATTACAGCGAATTATTATCCTATGACTTGGAACTACAAGGGCTTTAAAAAAAAAATACAGAATTGCATTAGCCTGCGTGAGCTTGAACGCTGCCACACTCTCATTTGTAATATTTATAGTATAGTTTTATTGGTAACAAATTGATAGAAGTTTACTATCGTACGTAGAGCGGATACGCACAGAATACTTGTCCGGCCCGAAAATTTTTCATAAAATTTGTCACATAAGTCAACATTAATCTACCATACATTTTGGCCTTAACTAGTAAAGTAAGCACAGCTTATTTGGAATCACAATATGCGGATTGTTTTGTATCCCAAATTATCCTCCTTTCCTTTAACCAATTGTTATCGATGAATTGATGCTCATGTGGAGCATATCTCAAGTTATTACACGGCACGTTTATTCCGGTTTTGTAACATCCGGGGGAAAACTGGAGTTACAGAGCGTCTAAACGGTACTGTACACCCGAAATAAGTAATCCGGTACCATATGCACGCACTTTTACACCGGCTTTTACTACAACGGGTTTTACAAAACGGAATAAGCCTGCCATGTAAGAACGGTCATCAATTGATTACATTCCAAGGCGGGTAAGATTCAAATCTACGTCAGGAGATCCGAATGTTCGGAGTGGTTGAAAAATTTGCCGTGAACAAAAAAATATATTTTTAGCTGACTAGTCGAAAAATTTTCGGGCCGGACAAGTACTTTGTGCGTATCCGCTCTACGTACGATAGTAAACTTTTATCAATTTGTTACCAGTAAAACTATACTACAAATATTACAAATGAGAGTGTGGCAGCGTTCAAGCTCACGCAGGCTAATGCAATTCTGCATTTTTTTTAAAGCCCTTGTAGTTCCAAGTCATAGAATAATAATTCGTTGTAATAAAGCATTAATTAGAGAAATGGCATATGATCATAATTGGAGATTTTATAAACATAATACAATCCCACGTACTTGGCCATATATACTTTAGTAGATCTTTATTTATTTATCAACTTTTTGTGAACTCACAACATTTACGAGAATTAAATTATCACCTCTGTACAATTTGACTTAATTTGATACGATAATAAGAGCGTTTACCCATAAAACTTTGTATGATGAGTTGGTTTTTAGAAAGGATTTTTGTGCGGAGATCTTTGCATGAACGATTTAGACGGGTTTTTGTAAATTTTTGTGGGGATCGGTATTTTGGCGCTGAGTGGCGGGGGGGATTATCTGGAACGACTATTTGGGGGGCATAAATGTACTTGTCTCAGCTTTTTTCACAGCATTTATGCTGTTTTTGGCTAGATTATATAAACTGCTCACCGGTTAATGAGCTATTCCAGCACCATATAGCAACCCCTCTTTTTCTTCAAACGCATCATTTCGGGCTTGCATCTCCTTTTGACGAGCTTTCCAGCTTCCTTGGTCTCCAACGAGCTACGCCTATTCTTTCTTTCCACGCGCTGCTCATTCATGTTCCCGGCAAAATTGAAGCTCTGCGAGTCAACTACGAGTTTTAATTCATTGATCAGCATTAGAAGGCCTGAATTTCCTTCATTAAATAACGCAGTAGCCAGGAATGCTGTAACCTCGACTATTTTCAGGCCAGTATGTAGGTGCTTTGGAGCCAATCGCCAAACGGTCGAATTGAAACTTTCATTAGCATTTTGCGTATGACCGCCTAAACATCTCGTCAGCAAATCGTCTCTCGATAAATCTTTGTATATTGGAAGAATTTCTTCTGAATAAGGGACTACCTAAGGGACTAATTGAATAAGGGACTACCTGAGCGACCGCTGCGTTCTAACTACCGCGCGCTTCGGCGCCGAACCGACGGGCGGTCACTTAAATGCTCATAGCATCGGAACTAATCGTAATTTTGCTTTGAAATTTTGGCAACATATTCTTGAATAGTTTTACTAACAATGCACGAAATAAAAAAAGTCCATTTTTTGACCCGTCTAAACTGGTTTCCCGCGTTAAAAATTTCGGAATACGTGTCCCCTCATTTCTTGTGCGAAAAATTGACTCGAAGTAAAAGGGGTCAAGGTTTAGGAATGAAAAAGTAATAATTGCCCAAAATGGAGTTTTTCCAATTTATATAAACCGAAATGTTCGAAAAGAACGAGAAAAAACAAATCATATCCAGCACAAGAATCCCCCCTGGGGGAAAAAACCTGGACAAGTACATTTGTTGACACCCGTTTCCATATTTTCTTACGAAAATCTATGAAAAAATCAAATCCTATCAAAAAGTAAGAAAAGTGACCAGTTTCAAAAAAATTGTCAAATACATTCTAATCGCATAAAACAAAATTGAGTTATTCCTCGCGAAAAGCTAAGATTGGATTCTGTAGAATAGAATGTTACAAAATAAATTGAGCTCTATATAAATATAACTTAAATCAATATATAAATAAATAGAATATAAAACAATTTTTAAACCAATGATGAAGCATCATATTCTTCGGGCACTTCGTCTTTGGAAGAAAAATGTAATTTTGAGGCTCTTTTTTTAAATAAAGTTGAATAATTGTCGATTAATAGCTTAGACCGAAATTACGAATATCCTCGATGCCTTTTCCCCCCTGAATGACTTATTTTAATACACAGCTTAATAGGTAATAAAAAACCATTCACTTTTTCTGGTTATCTGCCTTTGAGTAAAACCTGTTGCTTGAAGTCTCTTCTAACGACCAGATTGAATCAATAACACCTTCTTTCCAAGTCATAATCGACTAATAATGTAAAAACGGATTACTAACATCTCAGAAATACCTCAAGTCTCTAGTTAACTCTTTTGAAAACATTATAACTTTATTCCTTATCACAGACACAACACGCTCCTATGTTTAAACAACCTTAACAACAATGAATTTATGGTAGAAAATCTGTCTCATTCTCTGATGTCGAATAAGTAGGTGGACAGTACCAATTTCTGTCTTTGAAATAAATTGATGATGTAATGATGCAAACACGTTGTGATTTTAGTTATTATATATAGACTCTATTGAAGTTTAAATAAAGCGAAATATTTGAAAATACCATAGATAAAAGAAGTGATATCAAATGGCAAAAATTCCCTCCCGGGGGAAAAAAACTCGGACAAGTACATTGTGGTCCCTTGTTTTCTTATGATATCACAAAAAATCCTACAAAAAATCCAAAATCCTACGAAAAGGAATTTTAAAAAATGTTCACCTATTTCATTCACATCCTGAAGAAAAACCAACCATATAGATTACGAAGTATCCGGCCAAAAAACCAGACTTCACAATAAATGTTGCTTTGAATTTATTTCCACGGAATAAAACAGGAATCAAAACTTCAAAAATTTAGCATAATAAAGATGAGAAAAATACCACTTATAATTGATGTGTAAAATGTATTAATAGTCTAGAAAAAATAAATAAAAAAGATCACCATCTAAGTTACGTGCGGCAGTAAAATTTATGATATCAATACTAGGACAAGTATTTATTTGGTGACTGAGAAGATATCAACATCGACGTACCGGCAACGTAGGGCATGCAGTTGGTTCATTGCTTCTGGGACCTCACAAATCGAGTAGCTACGTGCAGAGCCAGTTGTTGTATGAGTGATCCTTTCCCTGTACGCGAAGACGTTTGAAGTTGGTTTGGCTATGGCGCGGCCAATGTTGCCAAATAGTCTTTACTTATATGACCCAATGAAACAACATTGCCTGCGCCGTGGCGAAAATAACGAAAAACATTCAGAAACCAGCCGGAAACTCGGCACACAAACGCAGGAACATTGAATTACATTTTCATAAACATTTATTTTCGGAAATGATTTCATATCTAAATTTAATTCCCGATGTTCAAGTATCGATTGTTTTTATATGGGTGTCAAGCTAAGTTTCGCATAAGATCCCGCGCTTTTGTAATGTTAAAAAAAAATCTTTAATTTATATCCGTACATGAGAGCACAGTTTTGTTTGATTGGTAATAATTTGAAAATAGCAAAAATCCCCTCCCGGGGAAAAAAACCTGGACAAGTACATTGGTGGTCCCGCATTTCCCTATGATATCACAAAAAATCCAAAACCCCACTTAAATTTTTTTTTTTTTAATGTTTACTAATTTTATTCATATCCCGGAGGGAAACCAACCATATAGATCATGAAATATCCGGCCAAAAACCAGACTTCACAATAAATGTTGCTTTGAATTTATTTCCACAGAACAAAACAGGAATCAAAACATTAAAAAATCAGCGTTATCAAGATGAGGAAAATACCACTTATAATTGGTGTGTAAGAAGTATCAAGAGTCTAGAAAAAAATGAAAAAAGGTCACCATCTAAGTTATGTGCAGCAGTAAAATTTATGATATCAGTACTAGGACAAGCATTTCTTTGGTGACTGAGAAGATATCAATATGGATGTACCGGCAACGTAAGGCATGCAGTTGGTGCATTGCTTCTGGGATCTCCTAAGTTGAGTAGCTACTTTTGTTTTGGCTATGGTGCGACCAATGTTGCCAAATAGTATTTACTTATATGACCTAATGAAACAACATTGCCAGCGCCGTAGCTAAAATAACAAAAAACAAGCAGGAACAGGAAGTTTTGCATAAGAACCCGTGCTTTTGTAATGTTAAAATAAAACTTTAATTTATGTCCGTACATGATAGCACAGTTTTGTTTGATTGGTAATAATTTGATGAACGTTCACCACCGTACGTTGAGCGTATACGCACAGAGTACTATGGGCCGGACGGCCCATAACTTTTTATTAAAATTGCTCATTCAAGTGAAAATCAAATTGGAAGTGCTCTTCGTTGCATGCGTTGCTTTTTGCTGTCAGAAATTTATAAGAAAATCAATTCTTCTGCAAATTTCAGAATGGCCTTGTATCATACACAACATTCGACGTCGATTCAATCGAAATAAAATGATGTTCTTAGTCATCATAAAATTACATTAACATAAGTTGCATTCAGTTATGAAATTTCTGAAGATGCGACTCAGTAAACCATTGCCAGCAATGCAGCGTATCATACTTTCGAAAACTACTATTGCCAGCAATGAAAGTTATTATACTTTGGAAAGCTACTATTTATTAGTAGAAGATCTAAGTAACCACTGGTGAATGGTCAAAAGATCAATGCAGGCTATGAATGCACCGTCAAATTTGTATCCAGTTTTAAGATCACGCAAATTTCACACAAAATAATCCCCCTCCGTTCGTTTCATTTTGACGTTCTTGGGCGCCAGCTATCAAAATAACCCTTTACGTTTTGAAAAAAAGAATTTAAACCGTTATGCGGGATTAATCATGAAAAAAATAAAAATTAAATATGACAATACCAACAATGAAAAAGTGCCTATTTATGACCCTTGACTTTTGAGAGAGACCCCTGATTTTTACTGGAATGAGCAATTTTAATAAAAAGTTATGGGCCGGACACGTACTCTGTACGTATACGCTCAACATACGATGGTGAACGTTCATCAAATTATTACCAATCAAACAAAACTGTGCTATCATGTACAGACATAAATTAAAGTTTTTTTTTTAACATTACAAAAGCACGGGATCTTATACGAAACTTCCTGTTCCTGCTTGTTTTTCGTTATTTTAGCCACGGCGCAGGCAATGTTGTTTCATTAGGTCATATAAGTAAATACTATTTGGCAACATTGGTCGCGCCATAGCCAAAACAAAAGTAGCTACTCGACTTAGGAGATCCCAGAAGCAATGCACCAACTGCATGCCCTACGTTGCCGATACGTCCATACTGATATCTTCTCAGTCACCAAAGAAATACTTGTCCTAGTACTGATATCATAAATTTTACTGCTGCACGTAACTTAGATGTCGACTTTTTTCATTTCTTTCTAGACTACTGATATTTCTTACACAACAATTATAAAAGGTATTTTTCTCATCTTGATAACGCTGATTTTTTAATGTTTTGATTCTTGTTTTGTTCTGTGGAAATAAATTCAAAGTAACATTTATTGTGAATTCTGGTTTTTTGGCCGGATATTTCGTGATCTATATAGTTGGTTTCCCTCCGGGATATGAATAAAATTAGTAAACATCAACAAAAAAAATTTACGTGGGGTTTTGGATTTTTTGTGATATCATAGGGAAACGAGGAACCACCAATGTACTTGTCCAGGTTTTTTCCCCCCGGGAGGGGATTTTTGCTATTTGATATCACTTTTTTTTCTATAGTATTTTCATATATTTCGCTTTATATAGACTCCAATAGAGTCTGTATATAACAAAAAAACTTACAATACGTTTGCTTCATTACATCATCGATTTATTTCAATGTCAGGAATCAGTATTGCTCACACTACTAATTCGACATAAGAGAATGAGACAGATTTTCTACCATAAATTCATTGTTATTGAGGTTGTTTAAATATAGGAGCGTTTCGTTTCTCTGATAAGAAAAAAAGTTATAATGTTTTCAAAAGAGTTAACTACAGACTCGAAGTATTTTCGAGATGTTATTAATTCGTTGATAGCTTATTATTCGATTATAGCTTGGCAAGAAGGTGTTATAGAAGAGACCTCAAGTACCAGTTTTTCCCCAAGGCAAACATTCAGAAAATTAAATACTTTATCATTAGCTTTCAAGTTGTGTATTAGAATAAGGCATTCAGGGACGAAATGGCAGCGAGGATATTAGCAATTTCGGTCTAAGCTATAAATAGATAATTATATTTAACTTTACTATCAGGAGCCTCAGAATTATTATTCTTTCAAAGATGAAACGACGGAAGAATATGATGCATCATCCTTGACTTACAAATTGTTTTATAAAACATAGAAAAAAATTAGATTAAAAAAAAATTCGACCGAAGTACTTGACGAATGTTTTTTCACTTAATTTACATAATGTATCGGTCATGGTGACAACCTCGCCAAGTACTTCGGCCGAAATTCTTTTTCATCTCATTTTTTTTTAATTTCCAATCTTTTTTTGCTTCGGACTCTTATTGATACAGAGTTTTTATTTTCATTCTGGTTGGTAAAACAACTGCATTTTCGAACTTGATTCTTTTTCTATCAACATTCAACATTATTTGAAGATTTTATGTCACACGATAAAGCCTCCCGTACTTGGCCACATATATTTTAGTATAGCTCAATTTATTTTATTACTTTTTGCGAAACCCAACCTTAGCTTTTCGCGAGGATTAACTCATTTTGTTTTGTGAGATTTGAATTTATTTGATACATTTTTTGAGAGTGGTCACTTTTCTTACTTTTTGATAGGATTTGATTTTCTCAGGGATTTTTGCGAGAAAAGGTTTTTGCAGTGTATGTACATTCGTGGAAAAATATGAGAACGGCGGTCAACAAATGTACTTGTCCAGGTTTCTTCCGCGAGGGGGATTTTTATGCATGATATAATTCGTTTTTTCTCGTTCTTTCCAAACATCTCGCTTTATATAGATTAGAAAAAGGTTATATTGGGAAATTATCGCTTTTTCATTTCCAAACCCTGACCCCTTCTACTTCGAGTTAGGTTTTATTCCCCATGTAATAAAGGGGCACGTGTTTTGGAATTTTCAATTTGGCATTTTTTTAATTCTCGAACCAGTCAAATTTTTTTGACATTTCGATTTACCTTTCTGGAATCAGGTTAAAATCAGTCGGGAACTGGGAGTCTGATACAAAAATTTACAAAGCTTTTGAGGGCAAGATCAGAGCAGTCAGAACTTTCCATAGAATTTGTAGCTATTTGAATTTGTGTTTATCAAAGGAACATATTAAATAGCAGTATCTCCTTGTTATATTTGTAGATTTGTGGTAAAAAATATTACGCTTGTTTTAGCTTGTTGATAAAAATGGAGCGACTTTTTTCGAAATTTTTCATTTTTGATTAATGATAAAATAAAAAACCAGTTTCACGTATGTTTAGAGAAAACATATCGAATCTATTGTGAAAGAAGTTTACGCATTTTTTCATTCTTATTTTTATTAACGAGGTGGAATAATGATTATTTTTCAATACCATTGAAGAAGTTACTACCATGAAAATAAAAAGTTACAACTATTTCAATATTCTCATTGAATATAGAAAAGTTCAAATAGTATGTTATGGGAACTCCAAAACAATATATTAAACAAAGCAGACAAACTCAGACCAGGATCGTACCCAAGAGAATGAAATGAATTTAGTTGTATTAGTCACATTAGCTTTGAGCAAATTTTGATACCATCAAAACCAGAGCGACTGTAGAGGAAAGCCTTTGGAATAAATTTTTCTCTATTTATTATGCCATAATCAGAGCTAAAAGGTGGAAATACTTAGCATACATGTCTCCTCTTCACAAAATGTTCAAAGTTTGTCGATATCGGCTACATTCTAATGATACAAATTTTGATACTATCAGAAGAAGAAGACTTTCCCGAAGTCTTAACCCGAAGACTTTCTGAAACAACTTTTTGAATTTATTATGCCATAACTAAAGTGGAAATGTGAAAAAACATAGTGCACTTTAAGCCCAACAAAGTTCAGAAAATTTGGATGTATCTATTGCGTTCCGAGGACAGAAATTTTAATCCCATCCAAAAATGAGCAGCCGAAGACTTTTTGTAATAAATTTCTCAATTCATAATACACAATCAGAGACAGAAAGTGGAAATACTTAGTGCACATGTCGCTTCACAAAATGTTAACAGTTTGTAAGTATTGGCTACATTCCCATGATACAAATGTTGATATTTCTAACAATAATGGCCGTGAAAGCCTCAAAACTAGAACTTACAGATATTTTAATATTATCTTTGAATTTTGAAAAGTTCAGAAAGTGTATTATGGATATTTTAAAACAATAAATTCAACAAAGCGGGCAAACTTAGATCAGTACTATACCCAAGAAAATGGATCGAGTTGAGTTGTACCAGTAACATTATCTTCGTGAAAATTTTCGTACCATCACAACCAGAGCATCCGTAGAGCAAATCTTTTTGAAAATATTTTTCAATTCGTTATGCCACAATAGGAGCCAAAAAGTAGAAATACTGAGCACACATGTTGCTCTAGGAAATTTCTAAAGTTTGTAAGTATACGTTGCGTTCCAATGAAACAATTTTTTATACATCCAGAAAAAAGGAACCAAAGACTTCTTGACAATTTTTTGAATTAATCATGCTACAACTCAAGCATACCACACATTGAGCTCAATAAAGTTTATGAATTTTGCATGTAGCCATTACTTTTCGAAGCCAAATTTTAGTCCCATCCAAAAATGAGCAACTGAAGAATTTTCATAATAAAATTTTCAAGTCCTAATAATGCCACTATTTGAGCCAAAAAGTGGAAATATTGGGCACACTTATCACTTCACAGATATTTCAGAGTCTGTACGTATCTGTTGCAATTCAATGATACAAGTTTTGATAATATCAGTAAAAACACATCAGAAGACTTTCTGAAACAGTTTTTCAAAATTTATTATGCTACAGCTAAAGTGGGGAAGTGAAAAAATATAGCTCAATAGAGCCGAATGAAATTCTGAAATTTTGCATATATTCATGGCGTTTCGAAGACAATAATTTTGATCCCATTGACAAATGAGCAACCGCAGAATTTTCATAACAAAATTTTTAATTCATAATGCCACAATCGGAGCCAAAAAGTGGAAATACTTGGTACATTTGTTGCTTTACAGAATTACCAAAGTCTGTCGGTATCCATTGCAATCCAATGATACAAATTTTGATAATATCAGTAAAAAAAACATAAGAAGACTTCTTGAAACAATTTTTCAAAATTCATTATGCTACAACTAAATTAGGGAATTCAAAAAATGTAACGCACATTGGATCCAACAAAATTCTGAAATTTTACACGTATGTATGGCATTCTAACGCCAGCAATTCTTAACCCATCGACAAATGAGCAATCGAAGAATTTTCGTAACAAAATTTTCAATTCCTAATGCTATAATCGAAACCAAAAAGGGAAAATACTTGGCACATCTGTCGCTTCACAGAATTTTCAAAGTCTGTAGGTATCCATTGCAATTCAATTATACAAATTTTAATAATATCAGTAAAAACACATCGGAAGACTTCCTGAAACAATTGTTTAAAATTCATTATGCTACAACTAAAGCGGGGATGAGAGAAAATATAAAGCATATTGAGGCAAACAAAATTCTGAAAGTTTGCATATATCCATGGTATTCCGAAGACAATATTTTTGATCCCATTGACAAATGAGCACCCGAAGAATTTTCATAACAAAGTTTTCAATTAATAATGCTAAAATCGGAGGCAAAAAGTAGAAATACTTGGTACATTTGTCGCTTCACACAATTTCCAAAGTCTGCAGGCATTCGTTGCAATCCAAAGATATAAATTTTGATAATGTCAGAAAAAACACATCGGAAGACTTTCTGAAATAATTTTTTAAAATACCTTTTGCTACAACTAAAGCAGGGATGTGAAAAAATATAGAGCATATTGAGTCAAACCAAATTCTGAAATTTTGCATATATCCATGGTGTTCCCAAGACAATATTTTTGATCCCATTGACAAATGAGCAACCGAAGAATTTTCATAACAAAATGTTCAATTCATAATACTACAATCGGAGCCAAAGAGTGGAAATACTTGGTACATTTGTCGCTTCACAGAATTTTCAAAGTTTATAGGAATGCGTTGCAATCCAAAGATACAAATTTTGATAATATCAGAATATGGAGTATATACCGTCATAGTCTTTTGACATAAAGATATATTATACGAGCCATTTGACGTAAATATAGATCGTTACTTACTACGGTTATCATCCAGATGCATCCATATATATCCAGATGCAAGTTGACAGTGTATTTGTCTATTAATTCATCAAACGCGAGATGATTCTACACCATATTTTGGATAGAAAAACGACGTCGAAAATCTTTTGAAATGGACCAACAATTATCATGCAAGGAACACTTTATGATATACAAATCTTATTATGGCAAACGAGGAACATTTTATAATAAAGAGGAAAGGGACCAATAAAATAAATTGTCAACGGTGTAGAGTTAACAAAAATATTTATTAGACACTGCTCAAAACTCGGCATGATAATAACAAACTTTGCCATATACATTTTTTTGACACTCATTATTAGTTTTATAGTTTCTTTTCCAAATTTACATCGATTCACACCAATCATGATTAACAGTTCAAAGTACACCATTTCATAGTTATCAAAGAAACGAAAAGAATGATTTGTCAAGAAATCTTATACGAGGAACATTTAATCACGAAAGAGAAAAGAGATCGCTTTCCCTTTCGTCGTAGAGTTAAGTGTGGAAAATAAAAACTGCAGGGTTAACAATAATAAAAAAATACATATTCATTTCAGCACTGTTCGAAAGATGATTAAAAGCACTTCACTATTTTCACACCATCACTTTCTTATTATTACTGTAACCAAGAGTTGATCGAACCTAACCACGATATTTATAACCTCACAACTGTTCGTGAAAAAACATTAATATTTTCAATACTGTTTAAGCCACGAGATTCTAATTAGTCGCGATCGAAAGGGGGACAAAAATAATATATCTTTCTTCAACCAAAGTTCCAAATTTATAATGGATATCATACATTTCTTCTAGCCTGACACGAACGAAGATAAGAACAAGTGGCGAATAAACACGTAAAAACGTTTCAACGATTATAAGTATTATTTAACCAAACTCACACGTCCTGCACTGTTTTTACGAAACTTCGATTAACGGGGCAGACCTAGTTGGAACGTCAAAAAAAAGGCCTTTTTTCCGATTTTTTTTTGGTCAAACGATAAAATAATTCACAACAAAAGTTCTTCCGTTTAAAAGATACATATGTAATGTATATGTTGCAATTTTTTCAACGCAATACATATCGAAATAAGCTGGTGACCGTCAATTGCCGAGGACGCTGCAAAAAAAAACACGGTTTGCGGTGATCAAGCTCACGCTGCAACGGCTCATCTGAAACAAAAAAAACGGAGGGGATTTTTAGTTAATGATATAATGCTCCAGTTGAACGAAGGGTTTTGAAAAATTTCCATTTTTCACAAAATGGCGGCCGTTAAAAGTCAAAAGTGTTTTTTTGACCAAAATATCAGTTCCATTTTTTGCTATTAAAAATAAAAATAATTATCCAAAAAAAAAATCCTTCGTTCATATGGAGGACTACCATGTATAGAAGAAGTGATATAAATTTCAACCCGATCGGTAAAGCCGTTCTCGAGCTACAGTGATCACCGACTTCAAAAACATGGTTTCGAGAAAAACGCACTTGAAGTCCGCTACCTGCTTACCTATGGCTCAGACACGACGTGCTACAAAGTCTTGTATTTCGGCGAATAATGGTCCGATTTACATTTACCTGGGCGGAAAATGGTCGTAAGAGATTCTACTTTTTGAAAATGAAATTAAAAAAAAATCGATTTTTCGAAAATTTTAACTAGGTCTGTCCCGTTAAACTTTAACATCACTGACGACGTTTTTCCAATAATTTCGACACTTAGTCCAAGTGCCCGTGAAATGGTTATTGTTTACGTAAACTCACACATCCTGCACTGTTTTTACGAAACTTCGATCAAACTTTCAAACCTCAAAAAACACTTTAATAAAAACTATTGTCACTTATCACTTATTCCGATTGATTTTTCCGAATTTTGTCACTGATTCCCGATTTTACGAGGAATGCGCATTAAAACGGTTATTTATTACTGTTTATAACCAAACTCTTCCACACGTCCTGCACTGTTTTCATCATTTATTTTTTGAATTCCGTTTCACACAAATTCACACATTGCGCATGACTTGTTTCATTGCGCAGTTGCGTGTTGCGCATCATTATGCGCATGCGCACTTGTTCACATCAAAATGATGAGACTCAATGAGCACGACAACAGATCACACAACTTTAATGGTATTATCACAGATACAGACACCAACCAATCAGAAACTCGAGAGGCTTCAAGAGGTCTTTGATGGTGTTATATACAGACACGTCATTCACTGGTATCGGTAGTCAGAAACCAACCAATCAGAAACTCGAAAGGGACAAGAGGCCTTTGATGGTGTTATATACAGATACATCGAAATCCTTCACACAATTATAGAAAAATACATAATTTTGATCTGTGCAAAGTTTTTTCTCAGCAATTACGCCACCGGTGATGCTGATTTTGGGCTCAATCGAAAGCATTTTTGACAATTAGTCTCCAGTCCAATTTTCGTTATATCAAACGACTCCTGAGCTTCGTAATTAAACGAAAAGACATGCCAATTTTACCCCCATCACCGCGAATCGTTTTATTCAGAGAAAGTATAGACTCGGCGAGCCTCGGGCCAGCAGACGACAGAGCTGTCAATGTACTTGTCCTGAGACTCTACCGAGTGTCTTGATGAACGTTCACCACCGTACGTTGAGCGTATACGCACAGAGTACTTGTCCGGCCCATAACTTTGTATTAAAATTACTCATTCAAGTGAAAATTAAATTAGAGGTGAAGTCATGCGTTGCTTTTCGCCGGTAGAAACTTTTAAGAAAATCAATTCTTCTCCGAATTTCAGGATACTCTTGTATCATACACAACATTCGACGTCGATTCAATTGGAATACAATCGTGTTCGTGGTCATCATAAAATTACACTAACATAAGGATCAGTTGGTTATGAAAGTTCTGAAAATGCCACTCAGCAAACCATTGCCAGCAATGAAGCATGTCATACGTTCGAAAACTTATATTGCCAGCAGTGAAAGTTATCATACTTTGGAAAGCTACTATTTATTAATAGAAGATCTAAGTAACCGCTGGTGAATAGTCAAAAGATCAATGCAGGCTATGAACGCACCGTCAAATTTAAATCCGAAGTTTTTAAATCACGCAAATTTCACATAAAATAATCTTGCTCCGTTCGTTTCGTTTTGACGTTCTTGGGCGCCAGCCATTAAGATAGCCCTTTACGTTTTAAAAAGGAGAATTGAAAATGTTATGCGGGATTAATAATAAAAAAATTAAAATTAGATAAGACAATAATGACAATGAAAAAGTGCGTACTTATGACCCTTGAATTTTGAGAGACCCATGTTTTTTACTTGAATGAGCAATTTTAATAAAAAGTTATGGGCCGGACAAGTACTCTGTGCGTATACGCTCAACGTACGGTGGTGAACGTTCATCAAATTATTACCAATCAAACAGAACTGTGCTATCATGTACGGACATAAATTAAAGATTTTTTTTTTAACATTACAAAAGCACGGGATCTTATGCGAAACTTAGCTTGACACCCATATAAAAACCATCGATACTTGAGCATCGGGAATTAAATTTAGGAATGAAATCATTTCCGAAAATAAATGTTTATGAAAATGTAATTCAATGTTCCTGCGTTTGTGTACCGAGTTTTCGGCTGGTTTTTCGTTATTTTCGCCATGGCGCAGGCAATGTTGTTTCATTGGGTCATATAAGTAAAGACTATTTGGCAACATTGGCCGCGCCATAGCCAAACCAGCTTCAAACGTTTTCGCGTACAGGAAAGGGATCACTCATCCAACTCTCTGCACGTTGCTACACGACTTGTGAGATCCCAGAGGCAATGAACCAACTGCATGCCCTACGTTGCCGGTACGTCGATGTTGATATCTTCTCAGTCACCAAATAAATACTTGTCCTAGTATTGATATCATAAATTTTACTGCCGCACGTAACTTAGATAGTAACCTTTCTTATTTATTTGTTCTAGACTATTAATACATCTTACACATCAATTATAAGTGGTTTTTTTCTCATCTTAATTACGCTAATTTTTTAATGTTTTGATTCCTGTTTTGTTCTGTGGAAATAAATTCAAAGTAACATTTATTGTGAAGTCTGTGTTGTGTCCGCGAAGACCGTCGCGTGGGGACGAGTTATCGAGGACGGGTATTTTGGGGATTATTGCCAATAATTGAGTTAAACTCCAACTCAATACTTAAAAACAAGTTAACAATAAGTTTATTGAGAAAAGTTACAAAGTCGAGGTTTATTTGCCTCGAGACCAATCGTTCCGAATTTTGTCGTCAGACTGCCGAATTTGGGCTTGTCGTGCCTTTTAAGGGGACCGTATGGTCTAGAAATTTGAAAAAATCGATTTTTTTTTTTTTCGATATGTCGAAAGTATAGTATCTCAAGAATATACTGTGAAATTTTCATGCGGAAATTCTCAATATTACAGCTTCTACAGCCCATAACGCAGGTAGAGAGCGGTCCGCGACACGAAAACGTTCAAAGCCTTATTGGACACAAAGCCTTACGGGGATGATTTTTTAGTTTGCAAAAAAGAATGTGTTTTGCATGTTAAAAAACGTTTGTACAAACGTGCTGTTGATGCGAAAAAAAAACATGCACAAATAAAGAAAGCAACAAAGAAATTGACAGAAAAAGAAGAGGGAAAAAAGACACAGCGGAAATCGATAAATAAAACACCGAAGCGTCAACAATTGACGAATAAATTATTGCAAGAGCTGTCAACTTATTACGGTCTAGCAATTAGACGTAATTCAGATTCGACTGAAGGGATGAGAAGTGAAATATGGGCAGCATATTATCACAAAATTTCAACAGATGAAAATCCGCAACACTCGTACTGTCCTCCAGGTTCCGAATCGTGGTGCAAGTGGCGTCAAAGTGAGGCTGCAGGTACTTTAGACACCTACGAGCACCCACCTGCTCTGTGCGATGAAGCACAAGAGATATTAAAACCAATTTATGAAGAATTGACAGCAGAGACTTTATTGGAAAGGTGTATTGGCAGTAATACGCAGAACAATAACGAAAGTTTCAATGCTTGCGTGTGGCACCTTGCGCCGAAACATCTGTTTGCCGGAAAAAAAATCATTGATATTGCCACTCACATTTCCGCTTGCATATTCAATGAAGGATTTGCATCCCTATTGAAAATAATGGAGACCATGGGCATAACAATCGGGCCACAAGCGGAGCAACTAGCGCAAAACCGAGACGAGCTGCGAGTATCGAGCGCCAACCGTAGGAGCACGGACAACTCCAAAGAGGCTCGGACAGCTCGAAGAAATGAAAGGAGTGAGGAAATCTTGAATTATGAACGTTCCGAAGGAATCCTATATGGTGCCGGAATCGCGGATTAACTGTAAGTATTCAAAATTTGCTCAATTTTTGAAAATATCTGTACCTCAAACTTTAAACTCATTTATCTCGAAACGACTTTTTTCGGCACTGCGCAGGTGAAAACAAAAAAACTATTCAACCGAATCACTTGAAATTTGGATATGTTGTTCACAACATGTATGGCTATCGTCGGAACTACAATCATAATTTTATTTAAATAATTTCTTATTGTTTATACTAAAAAACTAGTGAAAAAAAAACCCGATTTTACGAATTTTTTTTCAAAAGCGCGCCATTTTGTCAATTTTTAATTTTTTCGATTTGTTCTAGTCCCGACCATAACTGCACTCTTTCTGATTAAGAATCTTCTTGAATTTTGTGTTTCAGATGAGTAGAAGTCTCGGATCGATCTTCACCGTCCGGGTCGGATTTTTCGAGAGGGTCGTCTTCAATGCCAATTATATGATAATAAACACTGTTTTTAAAATTAAAAAAAAATTTTTTTGTATACTTAATAAAGGTAGTAATAAACCCGAAAAGTTAAAACATCGATTTTTAAATTTTTTATGGCAAAAAAAAAATCGTGAAAATAGGTGAAATTTTCGTGCTCTAGACCATACGGTCCCCTTAATAATTCGGTGAATTTCCCCCAACCCTACGGTATTACCCCTTCTTACAATTAATTTATTCTCGAACGTTCTCGGTCAATCGATGGCGTAATGCCTCATCAGCTTGGGGTCGATAGCCCTATGCGGTGATCGAGAATCGTGTTATTTCGTATTTTAGTGTATTAAGCATTTTATTTCAAACATTTTTATATACTGACAAATTGTTACTATGCGGGCCTGTTGCCAGGTACAACAAAGAGAATGGTTTCTAAATAAACTTTATTATTGCATTTGAGGAACATTTTATGGGACAAGAGAAGAGGCACCGTTATCGACTCCGTTCTAGAGTTTACGTTCAGAAAAATGGATTGTTGGGGCTTGGGTTAATAAAAACAATTATTTATTTAGACAGTGTTCAAAAGTTTATTCATTGATTTAAACTTTATTTTTACACTATCACTCTTCCATATATATATATAAAAGTCACTTTAATCAAAAGTTAAAATGGACCGCGATCTTTATAACCTCACGACAAAGATATTAACGCCTTACATACGTCCAGCAGCGCCTAAAACGCGCTAAAAGAAAAACTGTTTTTGGAAGAGATAGCAATAGAAATTAATAAAAATAATTTTTACACATTGTTTATTGGTATTTAAACTTTGTAAAAAAATTTATTTCATTTTTTTTTTTCAAAAATTACAACATAAAAAATCACGTTTCCCGAAGCACTATGAAAAAAAAGTTGCTCCACGGTCTGCATCATTTCTTCTTGAAATGCTGATGGATCTGCAAAACGTAAAAAAATTCTTGTAAAATAAAGTTGTAGTTATAGTCTGTCGAGCCGGATTTTTGAAATTCGAAAAATTTTGGCAATTTATGGCAGTTTAAAAAAAAGTGTGCATTTTGTGTCATAAATGTCACACTTTAATTATGTTTATAAAATTTTTTAATCACAACATCAAAAATCCGACTTGACAGACTATAGAGAAAACAATTTCGAATATTAAAAAAAAAAGCATCAAAAAATTTTAAAAACTGTATGAGTTATCATGCAGACCGTGCCAGAAAAAGTAGTTTTGAGAAAAATGCATTTAAAGTTTCAAATGCGTTTCGCTCGAGACATCTACCTGCGCGCATCAGACTCTCGTTGGGCAGTCACGTTTTCTATAATAACTTTCGATCTATGGGGAATTTGTACAATCGACTTACACAGAAATACGCCTAAAACTATAGAGAATAATAATCTGTAAAAAAAATCGATTTTTTGTAAATTCTGGACGTATGTAAGGCCTTAAATATTCACCGAATACGGGTTTATCATATATCATTCTGTAAGTTATCAAAAAACGAAGAGAATGGTCTCTAAAAAAACCTTATTATTGTTGCATATTCAATAATAATTGCAATTAAAATTGCAATTATTATTGAATCGTTTTGGATTCCGTTGTAGAATTTACTTTCGGAAAAAAAATTGTAGGGGCTAGGTTTAATAAATAAAAGTATTTATTTAGGCACTGTTCAATAGTTTATTATCACACTTTATTTTCCCAATATCACTCTTCTATCCATAGTATTAAAAGTCACTCTTTACTCGTCTTTCTATCTATCTATAAACTCCACTCTAACCAAAAGTTCAAATTGACCGCGATCTTTATAACCTCACGACTGTTAAGAAAGAATATTGCAATTATAAAAAAAATTAATATTACCAATACGCTTTAAGCTACGAGATTCTAATTAGTCGCGATCGAAAGAAAAAAAAATACGTGAACTTGGATAATCCTCCAAAATGCTATTATTTAATAAATATTAAAGAAACAATTTTCGAAAACAGGTAGAATCGTGGTCCTTTCTGTAAAAGTGTCTTGTAGCATTCGATTGTATATATACTTGTCTCGAGTCGCCACCGCGACTCTTAATTGAGCGCGGCGCTCGGCCATTAGTTTACTCTCATTGCTTGCAGCATTGTGAAAAGTGAAGCACATCCTTCATTGAACATATATGCAGCGATATGGGCAGTTGTGTTCACCGCAGTCGATCCACTCGGTAAAATCTTCGGACTTATTTTCCATATGAGTTGATTGTAACTTTCGTTATAATTTTGTGTAAAACCACCTTTGCATCTTTCCAGGAAGGTTTCGTTGGAGAGTTCTGTGTAAATTGGTTTTATTGCGTCTAAAATATTGACTGGTAGAGCTGTATAATCGTGTTGATAAGAGGCAAGTTAACCGTTCGCGGAAGCGCGCTGCCAAGAGCACCAAGACTCATCTCCGGGCGGACAGTTTTCGTGATGCGGATCATCATCGGTTGAACTATAATGATCAAAGGTTGCCCATATCGTTTTTTTTCATATTTTCTACCAAATCTGCGTTATGACGAATAGCTAAACCATAGTATACCGTCAATTTATCAATAATTTTCCCGGTTAGCTTGTTTCTGCCGCCAAGTCCTTTATTTTTTTTTACACACTCGCGCAATCTACGTCCCATTCGCTTTTGGACATGGCCAATGCATTACTTTTTCGTTACAGTAATTCTAACGTAAGGAGAGGCGTTTAGAATACCGGTGAATGTTTTTGCTATCACCTGTTCTACCTATCCGTTATACCTACGTCGCACGGCTCGCGGAACCTAACTGTAAAAACGGCCGTAACTCCCTCAGTTTTGAACGGATTGACTTGAAATTTTCAGAGAATATTTTTGAAAGGTTTTCTTTTCTATAAGGTTTCTATAAGAATCCGTCGAAAACGAAAAATCGATTTTTTCAAAAATTCTAACTACACTACCGGCGAAAAGTTTCCAGACAATAATTAAAAGGAGTGCCGGGACGATTTCTCATGCCATTTCGCCAGTAGTTGGCCTAGGCCAATTTAACCAATGCCGTTTTGAAGGGGAGGGTTTCACCTTCATTTTGGCTTTTTTTAAAAATGTCTACGATTTTTTTTACAGTTAGCACTCAGTTTTGAAAACGGTTATTTTTTGTCGTTTTTTTGTTCTGTTTTGAGTGGACCCCGTTTTCAGTAAAAATGTTTTTTACGCATTTCTTCGATTGAAATCATAAAGGGGCAAGTCCAAGCTTCAATTTCGTTTTTTAAAAATTTTCCTACGATTTTTTTTTCCAACGATTTTTCGTTTTTTCAGAAAAAATAGATGATTTGAAAATTACTCCGGAGTACGAAAACGATGAGGTTTACAATAAAACCTCAAGACGGTAAAAAGTTGTATTACGTTTTGTTGAATTGACCAGAATTTTTTCAGATTTTTCTTTCGCAATATTTTTTCGATCTATTTCCGGTCGCAGCTCGATTAGTCTGAACACCAGGAAAATAATATAATTAATTTTTTTACTTACATATTAAACTCTGGTCTCGTCGAAGATACCTCTTCTCGCCGACAGCACACTTTTTACCACACTCGGCATCCTCTCCATCACTTTTTCGAATATCTCCCGGGGTGTTTCCTTCTAACATTTTTGCAGAGAATCCCATAGTTTTTCGGCGGATGAATGTGTGACCTTGCGCACTTGCCGATCCATTTCATCCCACATCAATTCTATGGGATTGAGATCAGGATATTGAGGAGGCCATTGCATAATTCGAAGCTCGCCACTTTTTTGCTTCGTTTCAAGATATTTCGAGCAGAGTTTTGAGGTATGTTTTGGGTCATTCTCTTGTTGAAAAACAAAACCCTTTCCAATCAGTCGTTTTCCAGAAGGCACAGCATAGTTTTTAAGAATGGCGTGGTATCCCTTTTGGTCCAGGATTCCTTTGACTCGATAGAGGTCCCCTGTACCAGCATACGAAAAACACCCCCACACCATTACAGAACCGCCGCCGTGTTTAACGGTTGGAATTATGCAGTCAGGATGCATCTTTTCGTGAGCTGCGCGACGAACAAAAACTCGACGTTTTCCTCCGAATATTTCGAACTTGAATTCGTCGGTCCATAACACCTGTTTCCAATCTTCGATCGTCCAATTCTTATGCTTGCGAGCCCAATTCAATCGCTTCTTTTTGTTTCCACCGCGCAAAAGCGGTTTTTTTGTTGCGACCCTTCCATTTAATTGAGCACTGCGCAAGCATTGCTTAATTGTTGTGATCGAAATGTTTCTCTCATGACTTTCGAAAAACTGCGATTGGATGCTGGCCGCCGTAAGTTTCCGATTCATTTTGGACATCACAATTATGGATTGATCTTCCGCATTAGAAGTAACGCGAGGCCTCCCGGAACGCTTTTTATCGTGGTTTGATTGAGTCTCTTTAAAGCGTTTTATCGCATCTCCGACGGTTGATCTTCCAGGAGGCCCTGTGTTACTTCCAAAGCGGAAGATCAATCCGATCCGATCTTCCGATCTTTCCGATCAATCGAGCTGCGACTGGAAATGGATAAAAAAAAATTGCGAAAAAAAATCTGAAAAAATTCTGGTCAATTCAACAAAACCTAATACAACTTTTTACCGTCTTAAGGTTTTGTTGTAAATCTCATCGTTTTCGTACTCCAGAGTAATTTTCAAATCATCTATTTTTTCTGAAAAAATGAAAAATCTTTGGAAAAAAAATCGTAGGAAAATTTTTAAAAAACGACATTGAAGCTTGGACTTCCCTCTTTATGATTTCAATCGAAGAAATGCGTAAAAAACATTTTTACTGCAAACGGGGTCCACTCAAAATAGAACAAAAAAACGACAAAAAATGGCCATGTTCAAAACTGAGTGCTAACTGTAAAAAAAATCGTAGAATTTTTTTAAAAAAGCCAAAATGAAGGTGAAACCCTCCCCTTCAAAATGGCGTTGGTTAAATTGGCCTAGGCCAACTATCGGCGAAATGGCATGAAAAACCGTCCCGGCACTCTTTTTAATTCTTGTCCGGAAACTTTTCGCCGGTAGTGTGGATGTTAAGACATTCATCCGTCATTTTACATCCGCCATTTTGTGTCCATTATTTGAAATGTTAAAAATTTTACTTTGGATTAGTAATCAACGATCTTAACGCGGTCGTCTAGTGTGAAGGCTGTTTTTTTAATGCTTTTTTGGGGAATTTTTTTTTGGCAAACCATTAAAATAAAATAATTGATAAATTGTATATAATTTTTATTAACATTTAAACAAACTTTGTGAATTTTTCGAAGTCAATATATTGAATATAATCGGAGATACACCGCCCAACAGGAACACATATAAAAAAAGATGTGCTCCACTGCTGCCATGATTCCGGCCGTTCTGCTTATCTGAATTCAAAAAACCAAACGCCATTCCAATTGTGAGACTTGAGGCTCTACATGAAACTAAAATAAAGTCAGAATTCCAAAAAATAATTTTTTTTTACGCTTTAGAAAGAAAATTCAATTTTTCGCACTTTTTTTGGGGTCTCTTTAGCTGGTAAAAAGAAAACTAATGAAGCAATCTTAATTATTTTAGTTCAACTTGTAGTTATATATGTTCTAAAGATGTTGTATAAATTTGAGCAGAATCAATTAACTAGTTTTTGAGATATCATGGCAGCAGTTTGAAAAAATCGTGTTTTGAGAAAAACGCGTTTGAAAGTTGTTGTATATAATCGCGCGCTCCGTATACCTGCTCCGGTTTACGGCTGTAACTTTTCAACGGCTTCGAATTTCGAAAAATCCTTTTACCCACGTCTTCTACACATGTTTTAGATGTGATTTATGAAAAAAATCGATTTTCTTGACCTGACACACTAGACGACCGTCTTTAAACTCTTAATGAAAAACATGAATTGGAAAAATTAAGTGTAATGAATTAAAACATGAATTGTAAAAATTTGCCTAGGCACAACCGATTAATTATAAGATAAACAGTCACTCGAAAATTGCCTGAAAATTTTTGGCTGATAACTACAACAAGCTTATAAGGCTACAACAAGAATAAGAATAAAAAATAAGTATGAAAAAAAATCCCGATAAATTCTAAAAATATTATATCACCAAGATTTTGGATCAAGCAATTGATTATGCTAAGTTTCAAATGAATCGACTGAGAAATTAATTAACGTAATGACGAGTATCGCCTTTTTATGAATTGCGCTGTGTAAACGTGGCAACGTTGTAGAGTAATATGATGATTATTCTGTCGGTATAGTAGAAACGCTTTTCTATACCGTGTGGTAAATCCATGCTAATGGCCATTTTCGTCACCTCTGGATACAATTATCCGCAAGATATCCTGTAACCGATTGTTTAGACATTTTTTCTCGAGTCAGTGGACACGCACTAAAGCCACGCTTGCTCACGCTATTTTGAGGTTAAACTGACTCACTGCTACTTACGAAGCAGCGTCAACACGGAGAGCACAACGCATGCGTAAACAGGTCAAGCAGTGCTATCTTCGATAAAAAAAAAAGTCAGACTGCTGTGTTATTGCGTTTAGCAGTCAATTTATAAAATAGTAAAAAAAATATTTTAACGATGAATTAATTAGCAATCATTGGGAAACTCAATATATATTGAGTTTTTGGGTACTTATTGATAATAATAAGATGATCTGAACGTATTAATTAAATTTATAAATTGAGAAATTTTTTTGTTGGACAGTTGGGACAGATGTATAGTCACTAACAGAACCTCGGTCAAGCCCACGTCAATATCGTCGAATTTGACTTAAATTATTATTATAAGTGGAAAATTAACATTTCTAAGTGTTAATTTATCATTAAATTAGCGATTTGTAAGGCTAAACATGTACGACATGACCTAGACTTGTAAATCCACGATTCGCCCATTTTGGACTAACTTTTGGCCCGGTAGTCCATCCAGTAATACCTTAATAAAAATTTTAAACAGCGCTCAATCCATTTTTTGTCCAATTTCGACTAAAAATGAATACATGATCGAATTTGAAGCCACTGTATCAAGAGACTCGGTAGAGTCTCGGGACAAGTACATTGACAGCTCTGCCGTCTGCTGGCCCGAGGCTCGCCGAGACTATATTTTCTCCTAACAAAACTTTTCGCGGTGGTGGGGGTAAAATCGGAATGTCATTTCGTTTATTTACGAAGCTCATGAGTTATTTGAGGCCTTGAAAATTGAACTGGAGATTAATGAACAAATTATGTTTCGAATGAGCCCGAAATCAGCATGATTCGTGGCGTAATTTCTGAGAAAAAACTTTGCACGGGCTTGAGATTATGCAAAAGTTACTAACACATTTAGGAACTTGACGTATCTGTATACGCGTACTGACCGCTACAGACATAGGCTTCTTGTCCTCCATGATCACCAATCCCCAGTGAGAGAATTCTTGTTCCAGTCAATGAACGATGAGAAAATTCCTGGGCCAATTACATTAAAGCTACGAAATAACTTGCGCGACGTTCTTTAAAACGCGTTAAGTGCGGAAGGATTTGAACAGAATATTTGTTTGATATATCTATATATATAATAATTGTACAACCATCTATCAAGTCAGTTTTTGGTGCTATAAACAAACAGAGTTTCGACATTACGAAGTGCGGGATAAATAAAAAAAACGTGCTGGTATTATAATCTTAATATCAAGAGTGAAATATCAAGAGTGACAATTTTATCGTTTGCTGGACCGAGTCTTATCGAGTGTATATATACTTTTACCGCGGAAGAGTGCGAGACGTACGATCCAAAAATGATTTCTTTATATAAATTTATAAATTCAATGACAGCAATTTAGAGTTTCATTCAAATTCACGTATTTTTTATTTTTTTCCCCCTTTCGATCGCGACTAATTAGAACTCGTGGCTTAAACAGTATTGAAAATATTAATGTTTTTTCACGAACAGTTGTGAGGTTATAAATATCGTGGTTAGGTTTGATCGACTCTTGGTTACAGTAATAATAAGAAAGTGATGGTGTGAAAATAGTGAAGTGCTTTTAATCAACTTTCGAACAGTGCTGAAATGAATATGTATTTTTTTATTATTGTTAACCCTGCAGTTTTTATTTTCCACACTTAACTCTACGACGGAAACGAAAGCGATTTCTTTTCTCTTTCGCGATTAAATGTGCTTCGTATAAGATTTCTTGAGAAATCATTTTTTTCGTTTCTTTGATAACTATGAAATGGTGTACGTTGAACTGTTAATCATGATTGGTGTGAATCGATGTAAATTTGGAAAAGAAACTCTATAAAACTAATAATAAGTGTCAAAAAAATGTATATGGTAAAGTTTGTTATTATCATGTCGAGTTTATAGCAGTGTCTAATAAATATTTTTTTTAACTCTACACCGTTGACAATTTACTTTATTGGTCCCTTTCCTCTTTATTATAAAATGTTCCTCGCTTGCCATAATAAGATTTGTACATCATAAAATGTTCCTTGCATGATAATTTTTGGTCCATTTCAAAAGATTTTCGACGTCGTTTTTCTGTTCCTCGCTTGCCATAATAAGATTTGTACATCATAAAATGTTCCTTGCATGATAATTTTTGGTCCATTTCAAAAGATTTTCGACGTCGTTTTTCTATCCAAAATATGATGTAGAATCATCTCGTGTTTGATGAATAATAGACAAATACACTGTCAACTTGCATCTGGATATATATGGATACATCTGGATGATAACCGTAGTAAGTAATGATATATCTTTATGTGAAAATGGCTCGTATAATATATCTTTATGTCAAAAGACTATCACGGTATACACTCCATATCCTGGTATTATCAAAATTTGTATCTTTGAATTGCAACGAATACCTATAGACTCTGGAAATTCTATGAAGCGACAAATGTACCAAGTATTTCCACTTTTTGGCTCCGATTGTAGCATTATGAATTGAACATTTTATTATGAAAATTCTTCGGTTGCTCATTTGTCAATGGGATCAAAAATATTGTCTTCGGAACACCATGGATATATGCAAAATTTCAGAATTTTGTTTGGCTCAATATGCTCTATATTTTTTCACATCCCCATTTTAGTTGTAGCATAATGAATTTAAAAAATTGTTTCAGAAAGTCTTCCGATGTATTTTTTCTGACATTATCAAAATTTATATCTTTGGATTGCAACGAATGCCTACAGACTTTGGAAATTGTGTAAAGTGACAAATGTACCAAGTATTTCTGCTTTTTGCCTCCGATTTTAGCATTATGAATTGAAAATTTTGTTATGAAAATTCTTCGGTTGCTCATTTGTCGATGGGATCAAAATTATTGTCTTCGGAACGCCATGAAAATATGCAAAATTTCAGAATTTTGTTTGGCTCAATATGCGCTATATTTTTTCACTTTCCCACTTTAGTTGTAACATTATGAATTTATCCTGGTATAATCAAAATTTGTATCTTTGGATTGCAACGAATACCTATAGACTCTGGAAATTCTGTGAAGCGACAAATGTACCAAGTATTTCCACTTTTTGGCTCCGATTGTAGCATTATGAATTGAACATTTTGTTATGAAAATTCTTCGGTTGCTCATTTGTCAATAGGATTAAAAATATTGTCTTCGGAACACCATGGATATATGCAAAATTTCAGAATTTTGTCTGGCTCAATATGCTCTATAATATGACTCTGAAGTTTGCAACGTTGGAGTCCAACGAAATGATCTAAAAAAACTCCAATAAGTCCAGTAATTCTCCAATTTTGTTCCCTGCCGAATTTGCAATTCGTAGTTTTTCAACCTACACGAATAATTCGTGAAATAAAAAATTGGTGAATTACAAACATTTTTTTTTCGTTCATTTCGTTGGACTCCAACGTTGCAAACTTCAGCGTCGTACTATATTTTTTCACATCCCCGCTTTAGTTGTAGCATAATGAATTTTAAAACATTGTTTCAGAAAGTCTTCTGATGTGTATTTTCTGACATTATCAAAATTTATATCTTTGGATTGCAACGAATGCCTACAGACTTTGGAAATTGCGTAAAGCGACAAATGTACCAAGTATTTCTACTTTTTGCCTCTGATTTTAGCATTATGAATTGAAAATTTTGTTATGAAAATTCTTCGATTGCTCATTTGTTGATGGGATCAAAATTATTGTCTTCGAAACGCCATGAATATATGCAAAATTTCAGAATTTTGTTTGGCTCAATATGCGCTATATTTTTTCGTTTTCCCACTTTAGTTGTAACATTATGAATTTATCCTGGTATTATCAAAATGTGTATCTTTGGATTGCAAAGAATACCTATAGACTCTGGAAATTCTGTGAAGCGACAAATGTACCAAGTATTTCCACTTTTTGGCTCCGATTGTAGCATTATGAATTGAACATTTTGTTATCAAAATTCTCCGGTTGCTCATTTGTCAATGGGGTCAAAAATATTGTCTTCCGAACACCATGGATATATGCAAAATTTCAGAATTTTGTTTGGCTCAATATGCTGTATATTTTTTCACATCTCCGCTTTAGTTGTAGCATTATGAATTTTCAAAAATTGTTTCAGAAAGTCTTCCGATGTGTTTTTTCTGACATTATCAAAATTTATATCTTTGGATTGCAACGAATGCCTACAGACTTTGGAAATTGTGTGAAGCGACAAATGTACCAAGTATTTATACTTTTTGCCTCCGATTTTAGCATTATGAATTGAAAATTTTGTTATGAAAATTCTTCGGTTGCTCATTTGTCGATGGGATCAAAATTAT
The DNA here is from genome assembly GCA_963989365.1 of Rhimphoctona megacephalus. Classification (NCBI taxonomy): domain Eukaryota; kingdom Metazoa; phylum Arthropoda; class Insecta; order Hymenoptera; family Ichneumonidae; genus Rhimphoctona; species Rhimphoctona megacephalus. Next base: position 4,473,823 of record OZ022419.1, read on the forward strand.
TGTCTTCGAAACGCCATGAATATATGCAAAATTTCAGAATTTTGTTTGGGTCAATATGCGCTATATTTTTTCACTTCCTCACTTTAGTTGTAACATTATGAATTTTGAAAAATTGTTTCAGGAAGTCTTCCGATGTGTTTTTAAATGGGATCAAAAATATTGTCTTCGGAACACCATGGATATATGCAAAATTTCAGAATTTTGTTTGGCTCAATATGCTCTATATTTTTTCACATTCCCGCTTTAGTTGTAGCATAATGAATTTTAAAAAATTGTTTCAGAAAGTCTTCCGATGTGTTTTTTCTGACATTATCAAAATTTATATCTTTGGATTGCAACAAATGCCTACAGACTTTGGAAATTGTGTGAAGCGACAAATGTACCAAGTTTTCTACTTTTTGCCTCCGATTTTAGCATTATGAATTGAACTTTTGTTATGAACATTCTTTGGTTGCTCATTTGTCGATGGGATCAAAATTATTGTCTTCGGAACGCCATGCATATATGCAAAATTTCAGAATTTTGTTTGGCTCAATATGCTCTATATTTTTTTACATCCCCGCTTTAATTGTAGCATAATGAATTTTAAAAAATTGTTTCAGAATGTCTTCTGATGTGTTTTTTCTGATATTATCAAAATTTATATCTTTGGATTGCAACGAATGCCTACAGACTTTGGAAATTGTACGAAGCGACAAATGTACCAAGTATTTCTACATTTTGCCTCCGATTTTAGCATTGCAAATTGAACTTTTGTTATGAAAATTCTTCGGTTGCTCATTTGTCGATGGGATCAAAATTATTGTCTTCGGAACGCCATGAATATATGCAAAATTTCAGAATTTTGTTTGGCTCAATATGCGCTCTATTTTTTCACTTCACCACTTTAGTTGTAACATTATGAATTTTGAAAAATTGTTTCAGGAAGTCTTCCGATGTGTTTTTACTGATATTATCAAAATTTGTATAATTGAATTGCAATGGATACGTACAGACTTTGAAATATCTGCGAAGTAACAAGTGTGCCCAATATTTCCATTTTTTTGCTCGAATAGTGGCATTATCAGGACTTGAAATTTTTATTATGAAAATTCTTCGGTTGCTCTTTTTTGGATGGGATTAAAATTTGGCTTCGAAAAGTAATGGCAACATGCAAAATTCAAAAACTTTATTGAGCCCAATGTGTGGTATGCTTAAGTTGTGGCATGATTAATTCAAAAAATTGTCAAAAAGTCTGTGGTTCCTTTTTTCTGGAAGTATAAAAATTTGTTTCATTGGAACGCAACGTATACTTACAAACTTTGGAAATTTCCTGGAGCAACATGTGTGCTCAGTATTTCTACTTTTTGGCTCCTATTGTGGCATAACCAATTGAAAAATGTTTTCAAAAAGATTTGCTCTATGGATGCTCTGGTTGTGATGGTACGAAAATTTGCACGAAGATCATGCAACTGGTACAACTCAACTCGATCCATTTTCGTGGGCACAGTACTGATCTAAGTTTGCCCGCTTTGTTGAATTTATTGTTTTAAAATATCCATAACATACTTTCTGAACTTTTCAAAATTCAAACATAATATTAAAATATCTGTAAGTTCTAGTTTTGAGGCTTTCACGGCCATTATTGTTATAAATATCAAAATTTGTATCATGGGAATGTAGCCGATACCTACAAACTTTTAATATTTTGTGAAGTGACATGTGCGCCAAGTATTTCCACTTTATGTCTCTGATTGTGGCATTATGAATTGTAAAATTTATTACAAAATGTCTTTGGCTGCTCATTTTTGGATGGGATTAAAATTTCTGTCCTCGGAACGCAATAGATACATCCAAATTTTCTGAACTTTGTTGGGCTTAAAGTGCACTATGTTTTTTCACTTTTCCACCTTAGTTGTGGCATAATCAATTTAAAAAGTTGTTTTAGAATGTCTTCGGGTGCTCTTCTTCTGATAGTATCAAAATTTGTATCATTGGAATGTAGCCAATATCTACAAACTTTGACCATTTTGTGAAGAGGAGACATGTATGCTAAGTATTTCCACTTCTTAGCTCTGATTATGGCATAATAAATTGAAAAAGTTTTATTCCAAAGGCTTTCCTCTACAGTCGCTCTGGTTTTGGTAGTAACAAAATTTGCTCAAAGCTAATGTGACTAATACAACTAAATTCATTTCATTCTCTTGGGTACGATCCTGTTCTCAGTTTGTCCGCTTTGTTCAATATATTGTTTTGGAGTTTCCATAACATACTATTTGAACTTTTCTATATTCAATGAGAATATTGAAATAGTTGTAACTTTTTATTTTCATGGTAGTAACTTCTACAATGGTATTGAAAAATAATCATGATTCCACCTTGTCAATAAAAATAAGAATGAAAAAATGCGTGAACTTTTTTAACAATAGATTCGATATGTTTTCTCTAAACATACTTGAAACTGGTTTTTTATTTTATCATTAATCAAAAATGAAAAATTTCGAAAAAAATCGCTCCATTTTTATCAACAAGCTGAAATAAGCGTAATATTTTTTACCACAAATCTACAAATATAACAAGGAGATACTGCTGTTTAATATGTTTCTTTGATAAACACAAATTCAAATAGCTACAAATTCTATGGAAAAGTTCTGACTGCTCTAATCTTGCCCTCAAAAGCTTTGTAAATTTTTGTATCAGACTCCCAGTTCCCGACTTATATTAGCCTGATTCCAGAAAGGTAAATCGAAATGTCAAAAAAATTTGACTGGTTCGAGAATTAAAAAAATGTCTAATTGAAAATTCCAAAACACGTGCCCCTTTATTTCATGGGGAAAAAACCTAACTCGAAGTAGAAGGGGTCAGGGTTTGGAAATGAAAAAGCAATAATTTCCCAATATAACCTTTTTCTAATCTATATAAAGCGAGATGTTTGAAAAGAACGAGAAAAAACGAATTATATCATGCATAAAAATCCCCCTCGCGGAAGAAACCTGGACAAGTACATTTGTTGACCGCCGTTCCCATATTTTTCCACGAATGTACATACACTGCAAAAACCTTTTCTCGCAAAAATCCCTGAGAAAATCAAATCCTATCAAAAAGTAAGAAAAGAGACCACTCTCAAAAAATGTATCAAATAAATTCAAATCACACAAAACAAAATGAGTTAATCCTCGCGAAAAGCTAAGGTTGGGTTTCGCAAAAAGTTATAAAATAAATTGAGTTATACTAAAATATATGTGGCCAAATATGGGAGGCTTTGTCGTGTGATAAAATCTTTAAATAATGTTGAATGTTGATAGAGAAAAGAATCAAGTTCGAAAATGCAGTTGTTTTACCTACCAGAATGAAAATAACAACTCTGTATCAATAAGAGTCTGAAGCAAAAAAAGATTGCAAACGAAAAAAAATTAGATGAAAAATAATTTCGGCCGAAGTACTTGGCGAGGTTGTCACCATGACCGATACATTATGTAACTTAAGTGAAAAAACATTCGTCAAGTACTTCGGCCGAATTTTTTTTTAATCTAATTTTTTTCTATGTTTTATAAAACAATTTGGAAGTCAAGGACGATGCATCATATTCTTCCGTCATTTCATCTTTGAAAGAATAATAATTCAGAGGCTCCTGACAGTAAAGTTAAATATAATTATCTATTTATAGTTTAGACCGAAATTGCTAATATCCTCGCTGCCATTTCGCCCATAAATGCCTTATTCTAATACACAACTTGAAAGCTAATGATAAAGTATTTAATTTTCTGAAATTTTGCCTTGGGGAAAAACTGGTACTTGAGGTCTCTTCTATAATACTTTCCTGCTAAGCTATAATCGAATAATAACCTATCAACGAATTACTAACATCTCGAAAATACTTCGAGTCTGTAGTTAACTCGTTTGAAAGCATTATAACTTTTTCCTTATCACAGGAACGAAATGCTGCTATATTTAAACAACCTCAATAACAATGAATTTATGGTAGAAAATCTGTCTCATTCTCTTATGTCGAATTAGTAGTGTGAGCAGTACTGATTCCTGACATTGAAATAAATCGATGATGTAATGATGCAAACACCTTGTAAGTTTTTTTGTTATGTACATACTCTATTGGAGTCTATATAAAGCGAAATATATGAAAATACTATAGAAAAAAGAAGTGATATCAAATAGCAAAAATCCCCTCCCGGGGAAAAAAAACCTGGACAAGTACATTGGTGGTCCCTCGTTTCCCTATGATATCACAAAAAATCCAAAACCCCACTTAAATTTTTTTTTTAATCTTTACTAATTTTATTCATATCCCGGAGGGAAACCAACCATATAGATCACAAAATATCCGGCCAAAAAACCAGACTTCACAATAAATGTTACTTTGAATTTATTTCCACAGAACAAAACAAGAATCAAAACATTAAAAAATCAGCGTTATCAAGATGAGAAAAATACCACTTATAATTGGTGTGTAAGAAGTATCAATAGTCCAGAAAAAAATGAAAAAAGGTCGACATTTAAGTTACGTGCAGCAGTAAAATTTATGATATCAGTACTAGGACAAGTATTTCTTTGGTGACTGAGAAGATATCAATATGGACGTACCGGCAACGTAGGGCATGCAGTTGGTACATTGCTTCTGGGATCTCCTAAGTCGAGTAGCTACTTTTGTTTTGGCTATGGCGCGACCAATGTTACCAAATAGTATTTACTTTTATGACCTAATGAAACAACATTGCCCGCGCCGTGGCTAAAATAACGAAAAACAAGCGGGAACATGAAGTTTCGCATAAGATCCCATGCTTTTGTAATGTTAAAAAAAAAACTTTAATTTTTGTCTGTACATGATAGCACAGTTTTGTTTGATTGGTAATAATTTGATGAACGTTCACCACCGTACGTTGAGCGTATACGCACAGAGTACTTGTCCGGCCCATAACTTTTTATTAAAATTGCTCATTCCAGTGAAAATCAGGGGTCTCTCTCAAAAATCAAGGGTTATAAATACGCACTTTTTCATTGTTGGTATTGTCTTATTTAATTTTTATTTTTTTATGATTAATCCCGCATAACGGTTTAGGTTCTTATTTTCAAAACATAAACGGCTATTTTGATAGCTGGCGCCCAAGAACGTCAAAGTGAAACGAACGGAGGGGGATTATTTTGTGTGAAATTTGCGTGATCTTGAAACTTTGGATACAAATTTGACGGTGCATTCATAGCCTGCATTGATCTTTTGACCATTCACCAGTGGTTATTTAGATCTTCTACTAATAAATAGTAGCTTTCTAAAGTATAATAACTTTCATTGCTGGCAATAGTAGTTTTCGAAAGTATGATACGCTACGTTGCTGGCAATGGTTTACTGAGTCACATTTTCAGAAATTTCATAACTGACTGCACTTTATGTTAATGCAATTTTATGATGACTACGAACACTATTTTATTCCGATTGAATCGACGTCGAATATTGCGTATGATACAAGGCCATTCTGAAATTCGCAGAAGAATTGATTTTCTTATAAATTTCTGACGGCGAAAAGCAACGCATGCAACGAAAAGCACCTCCAATTTGATTTTCACTTGAATGAGCAATTTTAATAAAAAGTTATGGGCCGGACAAGTACTCTGTGCGTATACGCTCAACGTACGGTGGTGAACGTTCATCAAATTATTACCAATCAAACAAAACTGTGCTATCATGTACAGACATAAATTAAAGTTTTTTTTTTAACATTACAAAAGCATGGGATCTTATGCGAAACTTCATGTTCCCGCTTGTTTTTCGTTATTTTAGCCACGGCGCGGGCAATGTTGTTTCATTAGGTCATAAAAGTAAATACTATTTGGTAACATTGGTCGCGCCATAGCCAAAACAAAAGTAGCTACTCGACTTAGGAGATCCCAGAAGCAATGTACCAACTGCATGCCCTACGTTGCCGGTACGTCCATATTGATATCTTCTCAGTCACCAAAGAAATACTTGTCCTAGTACTGATATCATAAATTTTCCTGCTGCACGTAACTTAAATGTCGACCTTTTTTCATTTTTTTCTGGACTATTGATACTTCTTACACACCAATTATAAGTGGTATTTTTCTCATCTTGATAACGCTGATTTTTTAATGTTTTGATTCTTGTTTTGTTCTGTGGAAATAAATTCAAAGTAACATTTATTGTGAAGTCTGGTTTTTTGGCCGGATATTTTGTGATCTATATGGTTGGTTTCCCTCCGGGATATGAATAAAATTAGTAAAGATTAAAAAAAAAAATTTAAGTGGGGTTTTGGATTTTTTGTGATATCATAGGGAAACGAGGGACCACCAATGTACTTGTCCAGGTTTTTTTTCCCCGGGAGGGGATTTTTGCTATTTTCGCGACTATTTCGGGACTAAAAATGCATTGTGAAATATTTCTCTGAGAACTGTTCAAATGAATTCCAACTTTGTAATTAACCGTCAAAACTTATAAAATTATGTCGTTCTGTGAAGATACAACGCATAAAAAACTCACAAACAAAAAAGAACTAAATTTTTTCAAAGGGCGTAGCCGAATAAGCATGGCCAATCTGCCCCCGTATGAATCGTGTTAATTTTCATTCTATTCGATTGTCTTTAGTACTACTTAAAGTTTGTGCAAATATTAATCCGTAATGTTCGACCCTTTGTCTAAAAAAAAAATAAGAAAAAAATTGAATTTTTTTCCACTCAATGGTTCGAACAATTTTTATTAAAAAAATACATATTTTGGGTATCAATACGACACATTCGTGAAAAAATTATAAAAGGTTTCCGCTTATAGGAACAGTGAAAAAAAAATCAAAACATTTTCTCCAATTTTTAAAGTCATGTTATCGTTCTGGTACACCTACGATTTTTTTTTCATAGAATCTTTAGGTACTGTTCTATTATAGGTAATTTATAAGAATTTATAAAACTGGTAGACGATGCCTAAAAAAAGTAGACATTTTTTTTTTGTATTTTTTTCAACATACTCTTCCGGTACCATCACCAAATTTTTTTTATTTACTATTTTAATAGAATTTTACTACACTTAATTTTTTGGGATCTCTAAAATAGGTAGTCGGTATCAAAAACGAATGAAACATTAAGAGTGATTTTTTTTCATCGTCCTCTCACGTTACTATCACTATATATATTATTTTCGAATGCCGTGATACTGTTCGACCATGTGTACTTTTTTAGAAGTTGATAAAATAGGTAGGCAGTAACAAAAAAATTATTTTCATCTGAACGTATATATTACGTACAGCAAATAGTTTCCTAGGGAAAAAAACTCCTATAAATAGTCAAATGAATTTGCTGATACTGGTGAAACGATAAATGTCATCCCAAAAATCACCACGAAATGGACGGTAGTCAATTTTCCATTCCATCATTCATACCTACAGTCATTCATAAACATGCATACACAGTTAAACAAAAAATTAGCGAACCTAATCTTCGTCACTGTCCTCGTCGATAACTGTTACCACTCCAGCTTTTTGGAATAGCCGACTTAAATTTTCTGCTGGCCTCGGGATTTTGGACAAATATCGCCCATGTGAAAGGTAATATATAATTGCCGTAATATGCGAGCAACAGCCAACGGTTCTGTTCCCGTTCGCACATTCGCAGCAATGCCTTTTAATTCCTCCAAATCCAATTGAATGCGGAACGTATTCAATGAAACACCGATATTCTTTCCTTGTGATATGTCGAGACCGAACCAATATCTTCAAAACATTTAATTGTTCCTTGACATATTGAATATTCAATGTCCCATCTTCGTTTAACATTTCGGCCAAATAGGAAATTGCTTGGCTGTATTGATACGTGCCAGTAAAAAAAAATTTCAAATCTTTCTCTGTCAACTCTGGAAAGTTGAACATATCCTTGCTGGACACGTTTTCAAAAGGAAGTCGCTTTCGTAGCCATCATTTTTCTTCGACTTCAATTGCCAAGGTGTTTACGATGTTCTTTTGTGTTAACATCCTTTCGATAATAATATCCGACATTTCAGCATCAGAATTCAAACGTTTCCCAAAGCGATTGTGTAGAAAACATGCAATTCGATAATACGCCCTCACTTTAGAAATCATTTTGTTATCGAATTTTAAGTCCAGGAGACGATTCTTCGATTTTATTATCCCGTGAACGGCTTCAACGACCCAGCGTATTTTAGTAACAAATCGTGATTCATTCGATTCTAGCGCTGTTACTTGCTTTCGTTTACCTTTCAGTGCAGATATCAACACTTTGAATCCTTTTTCTTCTAAATAAGATTTCACATCGCGAAAACCACGATCAACCACAAAAATATCGCCTGGTCTCAACAATTTATTTCGGCATCATTTATGTTTGCAAGATAAGGACCCAGCATATCAATAACGTAACCATCCGTGGTACAAATTGTGAAGGGCTTACATAATGGCACTTTTTTTTGACCGGAAAAAGCCTTTCGTTGATAGTCGTTGTTCGTGCTCTTTTGATGCCGAGCGTTAGTCCCATCGCAAATAAGTATTAACTTATCACGAGCATCGTAAAATACCTTTGAGATTTCCGTGGTATGATTTTGATTGAGATGTTCTCGAGACACTGAGGCTAGCCCAAATGGTGTTGGAAAAATGTCTTTCTCGAAAGACTCGATAACGGATGACGAGTAATCCGATACGAGTTGTTCTCTCTCGAGCTGTAATGTTGCAGTAATAAGTTTATTTGAACTTCCGGTTCGGAGTTTGAATAAAAATACAACAAGAGCTTGCTGTATGGTACGATGTGACGTATCCCGCATTGAAGTCATCATCAAAGTGAACTTTTCTATGTTCTCCCAAGTTAAACCGGTAAATATGAAAATCTGTTCTTCTGATAGTCGACTTTGTCCTACATTATCGAATAATGTTACGCTGCATTCTTGCGCAAAACAATTGATTATATTCTTGAATTCATCTGATCTAATAAACGCGGAGTTGGAGAAGACTCCGATCAGATTCATATCATCATGATAAAATCGATGATTAATCAAGTGAGCTGGACAACAACGATTGCCTTCGGGAATATAAATCCTGCGCTTGATATAAGTTTGCACTCTAGCTTCTTTTGGAATGACGGTCAAATTCTTGTTATTATAACAAATACAACAATATTTATGGGTCGAAACGGTCCTTTGAACCGGGATCTCCATGAACTCAATTTTCGATTCATTTGGTTCTTTTTTCAGTTGAATATTCACTATTGGGTCTGTTTGACTTGATTGTGAAGGAAGACTTTCTTCACTGAGAGATATATTCGAAGAACGCTGGCTCAAATCGTCGATTTGTTCATTATCAATTTTCTTCGTTTTTTTCCTTTTCAAAGCTCTTACTCGGCAATCTCCACAGATTGAATTACCCACGACCACGAGATTTTTGGCAATATTTGAAAAAAAAAAACCGGCATCTTCGGAGGATATAATTTTCTTCTTCTTGCCCGGTACTTTATGCACTAATCGAGTACAAGATGCGCATCGTGGATTCTTTGTATCCAAAGATGTAGTCATGGTTTCAATTTGTTAGGAACTACGAGTAACACTCAATCACGATACGTATATGCACTTTAGTTCAACAGTAACAACATGTACGCAAAACTTTGCAACCAAAACACTTTATAAGACGCGGTATTACGACTGAATCGACTGCTCGCTTGAATGGTCGGTATTGGATTAAATACAGTTCTTAAAAATTAGTAAACATAGCAAACAGTTAAATGAGAGAAAAAAACAACGTCGCTGAAAAGAAACTGTCGACCATAAATGTAAACAATCACTTAGAACACTTGCTTCGACGAACAACGCGCGAAGAAAACAACAGAAAAACAAAGAACGCGCGGATTGCTGGTAGAATAACGGACGTGTTGTAATATTGTCGTTTAATGGATCTCTATATGTTATTGTCGTTTTGAGTAAATACGACGAATTTTTTTTTTAACAAATCAACAACCTAAACGGATACAATGAGAACATTTCTCGAAGTTTTTGGTTGAAAGTTTTTGGGTATCATCCAACTATTTGAGTTAATTTACCAGTTTTAAGAGGTACCTTTTTACAGGTAACTATATGCTGTATTATTATTGGGTAGTATATATTTAAACATGAAAATAATTTTTTTGTTACTGCCTACCTATTTTATCAACTTCAAAAAAAAATACACATGGTCTAACAGTATCATGGCACTCGAAAATAATATATATATATGATATGGTAACGTGAAAGGACGATAAAAAAAAATCATTCTAAATGTTTCATTCGTTTTCGATACCATCTACCTATTTTAGGGATCCAAAAACATTAAGTGTAGTGAAATTCTATTAGAATAGTAAATAAAAAAAATTTGGTGATGGTACCGGAACAGTATGTTGAATAAAATACAAAAAAAAAAATTGCCTACTTTTTTTAGGCATCGTCTACCAGTTTTATACATACTTAAAAATTATCTATGATAGAACGGTACCTAAAGATTCTATGAAAAAAAATCGTAGGTGTACCAGAACGATAACATGACTTTAAAAATTGGAGAAAAAGTTTTAATTTTTTTTTTCACTGTTCCTATAAGCGGAAACCTTTTATAATCTTTTCACAAATGTGTCGTATTGATACCCAAAACATGTATTTTTTTAATAAAAATTGTTCGAACCATTGAGTGAAAAGAAAAAAAAATTCGATATTTTTCTTATTTTTTTTCTAGTCAAACGGTCGAACATTACGGATTAATATTTGCAAAAACTTTGAGTAGTACTAAAGACTATCGAATGGAATGAAAATTAACACAATTCATATGGGGGCAGATTGGCCATGCTTATCCGGCTACGCCCTTTGTAAAACAAATTGTTCAAAAAATATTACACCGAAATATACACATCGTCAGGAATAAAATGCACGGAATGTTTCCAAATTGAATAAAAATCTCAATAAAATAAAATGTTCGGAGCAAAAGAAACTATATGAAGTAAACGTCGAACTGAAAAAAAATGTTTGGAAGAAACAATTTTATATCATAGGTAATTGGTTAAAAAAAAAAAAAAATTGAAGTACTTATAAAATTCCATTTTTCAAATCAAATATCCTTTAGCTCAAAATTGTTTCGCATCACTTGATTCCGTTTTCGGTTTGCTTCATTCTGATAATTTTTTTTTTTCATTACGGAACTTCAAGTGCATTTTATTTCTATTGGGATATTTTTTCATTACTTTCTCTATTTCAACTTGCGATACAAATAAATTTATGCTAATAAAGTTACCGACTAAAAAAAATTAGATGGAGAAAAAAGTTTCGACCGAAGCACATAGCCAGGTTATGACAACGTTTATCAATTATGCATACTACATTGTATACATTCAGCAATAAAAAATGAGCGAACTACTTTAAGCAAGTTTTTTTTTCAATAAAAATTATTTTTACTTTAAGCCATGTAAAATACCAATTCAGCTACCATGAGTGCGAGGGATATGGCCGTTTTCACGTTTTTAATTTTACTTCTAAAGAACATATATTTAGAAAAAAATAAAACACCATATAATGGTTCTTGTTTTTGACTTGAAATGTAATCCATGTAGGCGAAAAGTTAGAAATATAGTCCATAGTAAGACAACGATTTACGGGGTTTTTACGGTCAGTAAAAGAAAGTATATCCCAATGAAATGACACTTGACTCCCGAACGATCACTAACTAAATATCAAAACTGATGTGATGAGGCTAGTCATCATTAATATAAATGAAACTTAATTATCACACTATCAGTGTAATCTACTAAGCAAAAGTCACGAGTGTCCCTCTAACAAAAAGTCAAAACTGATTCGAAAAAAATATTGGTCAGCTATCAATTCAATGATCTTTATAACCGCTCTGTAAGATCAATAGTCATAACTGATTAGAAAAAAATGGTCAATTGTCACATCCGCGATCTTTATAACAGCTCTATAAAATTCGAAAAAAATAGTATATTACACAACAAGGGCAGAAAGTTTGAGATTCCTGCACTGCGCATCATGATGCCCGAGGCGAAGCCGAGGGCCATCATGTTGCGCAGTTCAGGGCTCTGAAATTTCTGCCCGTGTTGTGTATACTATTTTTCTTCATACCCGGTCGAAAGTACGATTAAGTACAATAAACTCACGGCAGATTAATGATTTGATGCCTGCCCCGACATTTGCGGCACGAGCGAAGCGAGTGCCAGCTGGTCGGGGGCAGGCATCAAATCATGAGCTTTGGGGGCAGCTTTGACATTAGAGAAAACACGGTTAGAGACAAGTCATCGATAACAGTTACGGCAGCCTTACATACAGATGTGCGTGACAAAAGTTTTTGTTCCCGCCGTCACTCTGTTGTTTTACCAATGGAAGAATCTCGGTCTTTCTGCATCGAAATCGATGCGGGATGTACGTCCTTGCGACCGAAGTATAAAGAAAAATCAAATATAATCATGATTCAGACAAAAAAAAAATTAATTCAAACTTTTACCATTTTTTTAAATCGATTTATTTTTTTTTTTTATCGGGTTCACATGAATAATGAAAATTGTTGACTGTATTCTTATGAAATACACAGTTTTTGTAAGCATGAGATCGATTGGTTGAGCAAGATTTCGATGTTTGCTCCGATGAATAATAAAAATTATTCACAATATTCCCATGAAATACGCAGTTGGAACTTGGTTAAATCGACATTGTCTCTTGTGTTTAAAGTTTTTTTTAATATCGACCAAATGCACTATAAAGTTGACGGCTTCAGTTTTTTGGTCAAGTCTTTAAAATAAACAACTAAATTCGTTTCTTCTGAATTTGACAAAGAACTTTGATGTTCTATCTGCCATTTTTTGTAGTTCTCGTAGACGAGTTTGTACCGATCAGCCGACTTTTTTGGTCAAGTTTCCGTTTGTATAATTAATTCCGCCTCCGCGTCAAAATCTCTTAACACCTCTTCCTCGTTCATGGAGTCATCAGTGGAAATCACTTCGTTCATTATTTTATTTTAAACACTGATTCTAATTCCAAACTGAACTAATCTAATGAACTGCTGAGCTGATGAATTGCTCTCAATTCCAAGAGGAATGACAGCTTTGACATATTGAACAAAAAAACACGGTTAGAGACAAATGATCGGCGGTAGGACAGGAAAAAATTTTTGCGCCCGCTGTCACAGAGGGCAAGCGTGTTTTTTTTTACCAATGCAGGAATGTTGAACTTTCGACCGAGGTATGAAGAAAAATTGTTTAGCTGTCACATCAACGATCTTTATAACCTGACTACTGATGTTACTTTATAAACGAAAAGTCAAAGATGTCCAGAAATATTATGGGTAGCTGTCACATTCACGAACGATCTCAGTTATCACTAGAATTTTTATCAGTATTACTAGTATCACTAGACAGCGACTGCGAAAAAAACATATGAGCATCAAAAATGTGTGCGAAAAAAACCACAATTTTTTGATGCAACGAAAAAATAAAATATTAATATTTTCAATACGCGTTAAGCTACAAAGTTCTAATTAGTCACGATCGAAAAAGAAAAAAAGAATACGTAAACCCGCAAAACCCTCCAAAATGCCATAATTAATTAAATATTACGGAAATAATTTTTGAAAGTTTTCGAAAACAGTTGGGAACGCGGTTCGTAGGGTAAAGAGTCTTGGAGCGAACTCTCTTTAAAAATGTACTTGTCTCGAGTTGCTAGTGCGACTCTAGATGTAATTATTTTTTACACACCCGGTACATGAACAAAAAGAAAAAACTCCAACACCAAAACCTCAGCATGCAACACAAGTGAACAAACACATGGTTTTTTTACACACTCGGTAGAAGGATCAAAAAGAAAAACCCAACACCCAACAAACTTAAATAAACAGATGGGTATTTTTACACAAGCGTTACGAGGATGAAAAGGAAATACCCAACACTCAATCCCAAACATCCAACAATCATAAACAAACACATAGTTATTTTTCGATATATAGAATCGTCAATATATCTAGGATTATTATGTTGGGGGTATTTTGTATTAGGGTATTTTTATATTAGGATATTTTGTACATGAGGGTCATTTACATGGCATCAAATGACTACGATATAATTGCTTGGGGTGCTTTGGTCACACCCCCCACTAAATAGTTGCTGAGGTATCATGATATAAGTGAACTGATTTTACACATACTCTTACGGAAAGTAGGAATTTTATTTGACAAAACAGCAGAAGAATTGTTTAATAAAGTACCAAATTCCTGTTTTTGTGTACATCAAGTATTTGGTTGTATGAAAATATGTCCGAAGTCACATTAGTCTTCACTAAACCTTTTTGAAGAAAAACATTTATCAAGTTGAATTCCGGACACTTTTACTACCAAAAGTTTACGCTAACACATAAACAAAATAATAACTTTTATCTACAATGTTGCCTCCAATGCATCCTCAATCAGCGGTTCGTGCTATTTTTTTTCCAATCGCTGGGTGCCACTTACGCTTAAATTTCTGCCCGTGTAGTTTTTTCTTTGTTTGTTGTGCTGTGAAGGGGTTTTAGTGAATAATTTAATTTTTGTCAAAGCGGAATAACGAAAACGCGCTACTTGAACGTAAAGTCAGAACAATGTCCCAAAGGTCGTATCAAGATAAAAATTCCCGTAAGCTAAGGAGAGGGAAGCGCGAAAGTAAAAGAAAATAAATCATGGAATAATGAGCCGTCTGGTCCGAAGTAGAAAAGTGCAATGAGTGGCATTAAGAAGGGAAGAGGGTTGCTAGAGGGAGAATAAAATGGAACAGGTTCTAGTGGGCTTCAATAACTACCTGAGACGGGAAGTTAGTACCTAATGACTTGAAATCTAAAATTCATTAAACCAACATTCGACATGGCTGTTGCCATTACGTCGTGCTTCTTAGCTTTATAAAGTAGCTGTGACGACGACGACGACGACGAAAACGACGATATTCGGTTCATCCCCCGTGTGTTACTATAGAAATTCTGAAATATCAACTCCCATGGATAATATAGATCGCAGAGACGCTCTACAGCAAAAACGATCATCCTTCATGATGAAATCTCGCTCGGCATTACGAAAGTTTTGTCACGTCACCCGAGGAAACTAAGATTTATATACGATTTCGAGAGGAAACCTCGGAAACTTTGAATGATTAGTGAGTTAATTGGGACCAGAGATGTCCAAAAACTGTATCAATTGATACTTGATACTTGATACAAATGTATCAAGTATCAACATTTTTTTTGATACAAATGTATCAAGTATCGGAATTTGTTTTGATACTTGATACAAATGTACCAAGAATCAATTTTTTTTTTGATACTTGATACAAATATATCAAGTATCAAAATTTTTTTTGATACGTGATACAAATGTATCAAGTATCAAAATTTTTTTTGATACTTGATACAAATGTATCAAGTATCAATTTTTTTTTTTTGATACGTGATACAAATGTATCAAATATCAAATTTTTTTTTGCTACTTGATCCAAATGTATCAAGTATCGAAATTTTTTTTGATACTTGATACAAATGTATCAAGTATCGAATTTTTTTTTGATACTTGATACTAATGTATCAAGAATCAAATTTTTTTTTGATACTTGATACAAATGTATCAAGTATCAAATTTTTTTTGATACTTAATACAGTTGTATCAAGTATCAAAATTTTCCTTGATACTTGATACATTTGTATCAAAAATTTTCCTTGATACTTGATACATTTGTATCAAGTATCAAAATTTTCCTTGAAATTTGATACATTTGTATCAAGTATCAATATTTCCCTTGATGCTTGATACATTAATATCAAGTATCAACATTTTTCTTGATACTTGATACAAATGTATCAAGTTTTTTTTCAAACTTGATACATTTATATCGAGTAGCGAAAATTCGTTTAGTACCAAATACAATTGTATGGGGCAGCAAAAATTTGTTCAAACCTCTATATGAATGTATCCAATACAGGGTTGCAAAATTTGTAATGAAAAAGTAATGCATTACTCATTACTTTTTGAATTTGTAATGCAAAAAAATTCCATTACTCATTACATTGAATTTTGTGTCACGTCCCGTTTTTATTTAAGTTTTTCCTGTTAAATCACACGTGAGGGATAAAACGTTACGCGACGGATTCCCTCGTCCTGGGAACCTCTCTCCTTTCCTTTTTTTCCATTATTACATTTTTTTTTGTCATTTTATATTTTATATTTTATATTTTCTAACGCCCTTGTCGCGAACAAAGTCTCTGTGCACGTCCTGGCCGGCCATGGGATCGCTGTCGCGGGCTAGATGTATCGCGTCGGATTCCGCTGATCGCGCATCGCGCGATCCGAGGAATTCGACGATGGAAAGACCCCGGGACTGTCCCAAAACGCCGAGCACGCAAAAAAACCCCACCGAGACGATAGCTCTTCGAGCTCTCGTCGTTCCTGTGGCGGGTGCGGCTCAATAGTCCCAACTTAGCCACGGTTCACTCCTGGGGTTGGATAAAGGCTCCGTATTAAAGCCATCCTCGCGGCGGTGTAGTAAGACCCGATTGATCACCAGGCGGACCCGCACAGAGACATAAGTCTTTAGTTCGATAATCAATAAGCGCTTTGTTCGATTGTGTACCACTTCGCGACAAGGACGTTTCTTTAATCCTTAATCCTTAATCTCTATCTTTATTATTATTATTATTATAATTCGACAAATTCTTTATACGATATTGTTAACATCGAAATCGTGCGAGAAACTCCTTTAAGCGATTGAACCGTGCACCGACAAGAGGTCGCTCGCTTATTGGAGTTCAAGAAAGAGTGTAGAGCGCAGGAGCGATTACGCGGGGGTGATTGTCCCCGCGTCGTATGTGAGCGTCGTATGTGAGTAACGTAAGTCGATATATATATATATATATATATATATATATATATATATATATATATATATATATATATTGTAACGAAAACACTTACGCGTAGTCCCGGCACTTCTTTATAAAAACATTATCCTGATTTTATCCCAATTTTCATCCAATATCCGACCAAAAATGTGAAAACGACGCGACAACGTCTCGCGTGCGTTTGTTGACTGTTGTTGACGGCGGCCATCTTGAACACTATGCGAACGGCGAAGCTACACTTACGAAAACGTCGGGCCGCCGCCTATCGTGAAAAACCGGAACTAAAAAATGCGTACGTGACTTTTTGCAAGTTTCAATAATTAATTATTAAAAAGACATTACTGCAATTAAAATAATGCGTAAAATGTGCAGAAAAATCCGACAAATCGAAGTGAATAACTCGCGTGGTGAATTTATGCGAAAATAACCGGTAATTTGAGAGTGAGAAGAACGAATGTTTGCGCGCATGCGCGTGGGACAAGCGACAAGGGAACGCACAAATGAGAGAGTGTGTTTTCCATTATTTCAAAATTTATTAAAAACTCTTTAATTACTGAAAAATCTTTGCGAAATGTTTAAACAAATTTAGGAAATGATCAAATATGATAAATTTATTATAAAAATTGGTGAATTACGAAAATTGTTAATTTTTGCGCAGGCGATGCGCAAAGTGGGGGTAGCGTCGAACAAATTAAAGTATGAGAATGCGAGAGTGGGGGAAGCGTAGAACGAATCCGAAAAATATTGTAAATGAGCGTGCGCAGAACGGGTTCGAGACTACCCGGCGAGCGAATCGGAACTCGAGCGCGAGAACAAAGGATCTGCTGGGTATAAAAAGCCGTGCACAGCAGCAGTGGACAGGCATTTCGGCTCATTCTGAAAACAGAGCTCGGAGAGACAATACGCTCTCAGCAGCAGAGATCCTTCCTAGTTCCAGCAGGATAATAACCTATCTTTCTTATCATATTTGATGCTTGGAGTATCGGAGCGGTTCGGCGACGTTCAACTCCCATAGTCCAAGGTCAATTCCTATTCCTTTCATTTTTTCCTATAATTCCTTGATGCTTGGAGTATCGGAGCGGTTCGGCGACGTTCAACTCCCATAGTCCAAGGTCATTCTTTAATTTTTTTACATTTTTCCTTTTTCCTGTGGGTGCTCGGGGTATCGGAGGTGTTCGGCGACGTTCACATCCCATAGCTCGGGGTCTGCATCCTTACCTGTGGTGTGTGGGGTATCGGCGTCGTTCGGTGACGTTCGGGGCCCATAGCTTGCATACTACGTTTCCTCTAAATAATTTTATCTCTTGAATTTATGCCTGCTGGAAGTGGGAAGCCTGCTTGTTCTCTTTTAATTAAAATTTGCTAATTAAATTTATGTTTTGAATTATTTTATTCAAAATTCTTTTCGATAAAATATAATCAGTCTGCATCACTTATTATGCTCAGCCATCCTCGTCTATCCTAAAAATCATCAATAATCCTGAATTCGATAATCCAAAAGGCCGCGGTAAGATTATCTATTATATAGAATCAATTGAGAACATAAAATTATCATTATTATTATATCGAGTCAATCCACTTTTGGATTATTAAAATTTTGAATTATTTTTATTATTCACTATAAAATAAAAGTGAATTTCGCGGCAACGTAAAGCCCTATTAATTGTTATTTCATATTAAATAATTCAATTATTGTTTGAATTATTATTATTATTATTCTGCCGACAAAGCTTCATCGAGTATTTCAATTATTATTGTTAATTAGCCTCGAAGACATCGTTTTTTATTATTTGACCATTATTATTGTTATTTTTCTAATTTAAATGATAATTCAGACGCGAAAAGGGAAAATAAATAAATATCATCGTTTCAATAGTTACCGACAGAGAAATAGACTTGATACCGTTTTTTTTTCTGATCCGGATTAATAAATAAATTCAGGCAAATAAATAACCCGAACGCGAAATAAAACAAATATTCATTTATTGTAACAAAAATCGGAAAATTTACATTGTTTAATTGAATAAATTAATTTTGTTATTATTTTGAACACAAAATCCGCGTTTCTCACGTTTCTTTCATACCTGCTCCAAAATTATTTAAAATTATTTAGGAAGCTCGGACCTGCGCGTAGCGACGTTTAGCGTATGGCAAAAGCGTTCCGTTACAATATATATATATATATATATATATATATTGTAACGTGACATTTTTGGCCACGTCACCCGCACGGATTGATCGACCAGTGGACCGGAGGTCCGGTCCATTGTGACGCCGCTCTGCGACTCGCCGTGGGGAACGCTACGAGGATTTCTATCATAATTATAATTTTAGTTTTAAGTTACATGGATCCGTCCTTCGGGAATCTCATTACCTGCGTTAATCGCTAAAATTTGTGCTCGCGAGAGAGCGAGAGAGAGAAAGGAAGTCACGTCATTATCGAGTACCGTATTGCATCGCCCTCGAGTGTCGTTCCGGTCACCGTCCTCGCGCCTCAGCTCTCTTTGATTTCAGCGGTTCCTTTGCAACGATCTCACTCCTCCAGGCGTTGTTCTCGGTCACCAGAGTCCAACCAGCGAACGGTCGAAAGACCGCGCTGGATATCGGCCATTATTGAACGCCGCCCGTGGCTTTCTCACCGTATCAACCGAGAGTTGCCCCGTTCGCCTCCACGCCTGCAGGAGCTACAGCCCGTGTGCAACGGCGCCTCGTCGGGTGGGACCTGGGATTCCCTGGGGTGGAGGTGCTGTTTCGCCTGGTGGTATAGTGGACCCACCGTGACGTGGAGGGACGCCTCGCGTCACGAGGGAGGTCTCCCCTCCACCTTTCAGTCGGACATCGGCCGGGTCCCCAAGAGGAAAAGCTCCTGCAGCGTGGAAAGCTCGCTGGAGGTGGGATCCGAGCGAGGACACCGTTCGAAATTCCCGCGTATTAATTTCGACGCGACGCCGAGAATTTCGGCCAACTCGCAACAGAGGCGCGAGAGCGAGGTTCGGCGGTCCTCGAGTGGTGGGGAGAAACAACGAGAGCGCGGAGCCTTACCGAGGCGTTAGAACAATCATTCTTCGTAATTGTGTCCCACCGGCGAGTTGCTGTCTCACCGAGCTCCTGAGCCCTCAACTACCACGTGTGGAGAGATTTCGCCTCGGTAAGCCCGTTCCTCTACTTTCTCCGATTCGTCGGATTATTGGGGTTTTTAAGTATTAATTTTTAGAGTTTTGCCATTTATTGTTGGCGTGGAAGAATGAGGATGATATTCGAGCGGGAATGTGGCTCTTTTGTCTTCATTCTCTCCTAATTATTAAGTTTTTTTTGGAGTACCCAATTTTCCGTCGAATCCCCCTTGGTGACTTGCGATATTCTTTTAGTTTCGTTATTCAATTTTTATCGACTACGATAAATAATATATAAAGTTTAATGACTAATTTTATAGTATGGTATTGGCCAGTCTAGGCTATTGTATCTCGTCGCAATTTCGTGTTACGCGTTCAAGGCCGGCCGCGAGCGCGTCGCGCCGGTTTGTCTTCGTGCTATCTCTCTCTCACTCGGCCTCAAGTACGTTAGGCATTGTTATCATTCTTATTTGCCTCGGATCCCTTCAGTATTTTGTTCTCGAGTTTATTTCACCCGATTTTCGTCTTTCTTTTATCTCGAAATATTATTTCATATATGTCGTTCCGTGTTAACTCACCTGTACTACCTAATTCCGAGCCTTGGCTACCTAAATTCCGATGGAATTACCTGAGTTAGTGTCGTGCACACTAACTCTATTATTATTTCATTTGTTTAATTAGTTTTGCGATAAGTTACCTTTGCTACCTGCTTCGGGCCTTAGCTACGTGAAACTTAGGTCGAACTACCTGAGTTAGTGGCGTGCACACTAACTCCGTTATTATGCCAGTTGTTTAATTAATTTTGTGATAAGTTACCTTTACTACCTGCTCTCGAGCCTTAGCTACCTGAAGCTCGGACGAACTACCTGAGTTAGTGTCGTGCACACTAACTCCGTTATTATTTAGGTTGTTTAATTAATTTTGTGATAAGTTACCTTTACTACCTGCTCTCGAGCCTTAGCTACCTGAAACTCGGACGAACTACCTGAGTTAGTATCGCGCACACCAACTTCATCATCGCTGAATGCTCTCGGGATTATTTTTCGGATAGATTGCTTACTACTGTCTATCTTCGTATCTCCATTACCGTTTCTTTTAGTTCGCATTATTATTGAGTTGAGTTTAGTGTTTTCATGTTCAGTCGCCTCCACTACCTGCCTTTGGGCTTCAACTACCGGCGCTTCGCTAATCGTCGAGTTTACCTGAATAAATCGTTGCTTAAACTAAAGTATTAGTCTTTGTCTATTTTCTTCCGTTAGTCCCGATTCCTTACTCTCGCCCCGAACCAGCCCCTCTACCCCTAAGTATCTCAGTCGAGCTGAGTAGTCGGACCACCCTGAATCCTCGTAACCCTTGGGATTATCTTGTCCGCCGCATCCGCGCCGGAGTGGACAAACAGAAAGTCGGTTTCACCGGCGGTACGTTCGTACCTGGCGCCCAGTCCGCTCCAGCCGGGTTACGATGGTCCGGGGAGGAATTGCGGAGGAGTTCAGAAGGGACAGATGGACCCGAGTCGGGAAAATCATGTTACAATATATATATATATATATATATATATATATATATATATATATATATATATATTGTAACGTTGTGGCAGAGCCACAATGCCTCGCGTCGTGGTGGAATCCACTACAGCGCTCACTCACTATTTAGCATCGTCAAAATCGCCGACTTTGTCATATGTTTGGGCTTTTCTTCGTATTTTTAATTGTTAGTTTTAAGTCTTCGGCCTTTGCGGGGCACATTGTCATCGGAAACTGCGAATTACAGTCTTCCCTCTCCCCTGAACCTGAGACCCCGTCCAATTATTAAATCCTGCCCCAAGAAATTCTCCCCCCCTAATAAAATAACCCTCCCGAATCTTCCCAAAGGCGAATATGAACGAAGCAAAATCACTGGAGCCGAGTCATGGAACCGAATCAAAACCAACGTCGCCTCGAGTAAGGAATTGTCTCCACCTCGAGAAAACCCCGTTACGAGTTCCCTGGCGTCGAGGTTCCGAGTCCCCGACGAGTCATCGTCGTCTGGTACGCATCAGCCCTGCTGTCATAATATTCGGCGTTCGAACGTTCGCGCGCAAGGCCGAGTCCGCCGACAATTACACCATCGACCACCGCGGCGCTAGTCAGCAGGGACCGTGCCTCTCAGCGCCGCGCCAGGATCTACGATCAATTAATACTTCGTGACGTCACGCCAGACCGCCAATACAGTCCCGAATTCCCAGTCCGTCACCCTTCCCCTCACCCCTCTTACCAACAAGCCCATCGCAACGCGCAATTAATCATCGCGATTGGACCCCCCGTCGACGCGCGCATCGATCAACTATCGATCGATGTCGCGCAGGAAGAAACGAGATCACGGACGCCGGTAACATCTTCACTTCCATCACGACCCCGGCATGCGTGCCATGACCCCCAGTATTCCCAAATTTATAACGAATTTTGAATCATTTGTATTGTATCGAGTGTTCCCCCTGTTTTGCGTACAACGACCACCGGCATGGGATTTAATCGAAAGGATTGTAATAAGGGAGTATTCCCACAAAACAAGTAAGTCGTTCTTACTCCTTTTGCAACGGCGACGAAAACACGTGGCCGAGTCGCCATCTTCGTCGCAGCTCGATTTCGCCGGTCGAACATTTTTTGTTTTGAGTATTAATCCGCCCCTAGTATTTGATTGTAATTATTTTGCCCTATTTTTCATCCGCGAGTGAGTGCTGTGCTGTAGTGCTAATTTTTAAGGCCCTCCGAAAACCCGATCGCGTTCGATCTCGCCGCCCCCCCCCCCCGTCGTCCCTCGCCTTAGATATTATCTTTCGCGACGCGTAAATCTCGCTATTTGGTTCCTTTAGTTTTTGTTACGTTATCACGGGTATTATAAGACGCCTGAGTGACAGGTGCCCGTCGACCCGAGATTGTCGAGTCTTGGCTCAAGTATTATTACTGTATTTTTTTTTCTTTTGCCCCGAGCTAGCCCCCATTTTGTACATCCCCCCCCCCCCCCCGCGTGCTATTAGTCATAAGTCTATTAGTTTGTTAATTAATTAGAGAGAACAGAGAAACCAATGTTTATTTATTTTGTTGTTTTTATTTTAAAATCAACTGGCGCCCAAATCACCAATAAAGCCAAGTTTATTTTTTTGTGACTGTCTCTCTTAAATTTCCGACTTTTATTTATTTTTGCTTCCCTGAATTTTTACCCTTTTTCAGGGACAGGTGGCGAACATACGTCACAATATATATATATATATATATATATATATATATATGTGCGAGAACATATATGTTTTCCTTGTATTATTTATATTTCTCTTTTATTTTGTTCTTAAAATAAACCTAATATTGTAGACTCCCAACCACGTCTTTTCTGTTTAAATAATTTATACCTCGCCAAACCAATCGCCATTTTCAGAGAATACCGGGGACCGCACGGACACCCTCGCCTAAAGCCTAGCCCCTTTCACGTTACCTATTCATTTTCTCTTAGATTCTTTCTCAGGTTACTTAATTATCTGAATTATTTCTTTTTATTTGGTTGTACCCTCCGTACAACCTGGTGGCAGCAATCTATCATTTAATTATTATTTTATTTCATTTTGATTTTTATTTTCCACGTTACAAAAGTCCCTTCTGGACGTAACGTTTGTAATATAAAAAAAATCCATCACCCATTACATTGAATTATGTAATGTAAAAAATTTCCATCACTCATTACATTGAATTTTGTAATGTAAAAAATTACCATCACTTATTACATTGAATTTTGTAATGTAATAAATTTCCATCACTCATTACATTACATTTATAATGTAAAAAACTTCCATTACTCATTACAACTTGATGGGGATTGGTCGGTTCCCAGTAGGGGTAACCGTTTTTGCCCTGGGTCAAACTGACTCAATGGCAGTAATCACGCGTTACTTGGTCACCAGCGGCTGTAGCACTTCAGCTCGGGTCGAAATGACCCAATGATAGTAACGACGTGTTACTCGGCTAACAGTAGCCGATTGCATGGTTACTACTATTGGGTGAAACTGACCCAATAGTAGTAACCATGCATTACTTAACCACCTGTGACAGTAGCGGTTTCGGCTCGGGTCAAAATGACCCAATGTTAGTAACAACGTATTACTCAGTTACCAGTACGGGTAGCGTGGTTTGCCCTGGGTCAAACTGACCCAATGGTAGTAATGACACGTAACATGGTCACCAGCGGCAGTAGCGGTTATGGCTCGGGTCAATATGACCCAATAGTAGTAACTACGTGGTACGCGGCTATCAGTAAGGGTAGTAACGACACGTTACTTGGTCACCAGCGGTAGTAGCGGTTATGGCTCGGGTCAAAATGACCCAATGATAGTAACCACGTGGTACTCGGCTACCAGTAGGGATAACGTGGTTTGCCCTGGGTCAAACTGACCCAATGGTAGTAACCACGCGATACTTGGTGTCCAGCGGCAATAGCGGTTTCAGCTCGGGTCAAAATGACCCCATGGTAGTAACGACGTGTTACTCGGCTACCAGTACGGGTAGCGTGGTTTGCCCTGGATCAAACTGACCCAATGGTAGTAACGACACGTTACTTGGTCACCAGCGGCAGTAGCGGTTATGGCTCGGGTCCAAATGGCCTAATGGTAGTAACCACGTGGTACTCGGCTACCAGTTGGAGTAGCGGTGTTCGCCCTGGGTCAAACTGACCCAATAGTAGTATCCACGCGTTACTTGGTCACCAGCGGCAGTAGCGGGTTCAGCTCGGATTAAAATGACCCAATGTTAGTAACAACTTATTACTCAGGTACCAGTACGGGTAGCGTGGTTTGCCCTGGGTCAAACTGACCCAATGGTAGTAATGACACATTACTTGGTCACCAGCGGCAGTAGCGGTTATGGCTTGCGTCAATATGACCCAATAGTAGTAATCACGTGGTACGCGGCTACAAGTAGGGGTAGCGTGGTTTGCCCTGGGTCAAACTGACCCAATGGTAGTAACAACGCGTTACTTGGTCTCCAGCGGCAGCAGCGGTTTCAGCTCGGGTCAAAATGACTCAATGGTAGTAACGACTCATTACTTGGTCACCAGCGGCAGTAGCGGTTTCAGCTCGGGCCAAAATGACCCAATGGTAGTAACGACGTGTTATTCGGCGACCAGTACGAGTAGCGTGGTTTGCCCTGGGTCAAAGTGACCGAATGGTAGTAACCACGCGTTAATTGGTCATTAGGCGTGGCTTGCCCTGAATCAAACTGACCCAATGGTAGTAACGACACATTACTTGGTCACCAGCGGCAATAGCGGTTATGGCTCGGATCAAAATGATCCAATGGTAGTAACCACGTGGTAACCGGCTACCAGCAGGGGTAACGTGGTTTGCCCTGGGACAAACTGACCCAATGGTAGTAACCACGCGATACTTGGTCTCCAGCGGCAGTAGCGGTTCCAGCTCGGGTCAAAATGACCCAATGGTAATAACGATGTGTTATTCGGCGACTAGTACGGATAGCGTGGTTTGCCCTAGGTCAATCAGCCGGCATGGTAGTAACCATACGGTACTTGGTCACCAGCGATAGTAATGCTTCAGCTCGGGTCAAAATGACCCAATGATAGTAACGACGAGTTACTCGGCTACCAGTACGGGTAGCGTGGTTTGTCCTAGGTCAAATTGATCAAATAGTAGTAACGACTCGTTACTTGGTCACCAGCGGTAGTAGCGGTTATGGCTCGGGTCGAAATGACCCAATGGTAGTAACCACATGGTACTCGGCTACCAGTAGGGGTAGCGTGGTTTGCCCTATGTCAAACTGACCCAATGGTAGTAACCACGCATTACTTGGTCACCAGTGGTGACCAAGTAACGAGTCGTTGCTACCATTGGGTTAGTTTGACCTAGGATAAACCACGCTACCCGTACTGGTTGCCGAATAACACGTCGTTACTACCATTGGGTCATTTTGACCCGAGCTGAAACCGCTGCTGCCGCTGGAGACCAAGTAACGCGTTGTTAGTACCATTGGGTCAGTTTAACCCAGGGCAAACCACGCTACCCCTACTGGTAGCCGCGTACCGCGTGGTTACTACCATTGGGTCATTTTCACTCGAGCCATAACCGCTACTGCCGCTGGTGACCAAGTAACGTGTCGTTACTACCATTGGGTGAGTTTGACCCAGGGCAAACCATGCTACCCGTACTGGTAGCCGAGTAACATGTCGTTACTACCATGGGGTCATTTTGACCCGAGCTGAAACCGCTACTGCCGCTGGAGACCAAATATCGCGTGGTTACTACCATTGGGTCAGTTTGACCCAGAACAAACCACGCTGCCCCTACTGATAGCCGCGTACCGCGTGGTTACTACCATTGGGTCATTTTCACCCGAGCCATAACCGCTACTGCCGCTGGTGACCAAGTAACGTGTCGTTACTACCATTGGGTCAGTTTGATCCAGGGCAAACAACGCTACCCGTACTGGTAGCCGAGTAACACGTCGTTACTACCATTGGATCATTTTGACCCGAGCTTAAGCGCTACTGCTGCTGGTCACCAAGTAACGCGTGGTTACTACCATTCGGTCAGTTTGACCCAGGGCAAACCACACTACCCGTACTGGTCGCCGAATAACACGTTGTTACTACCATTGGATACAAAATGTAATGTAATGTGCGATGGAAATTTATTACATTACAAAATTCAATGTAATGAGTGATGAAAATTTTGTACATTACAAAATTCAATATAATGAGTGATGGAATTTTTTTACATTACAAAATTCATTGTAATGAGTGATGAAATTTTTTTACACTACAAAATTCAATGTAATGAGTGATGGATTTTTTTTACATTACAAAATTCAATGTAATGAGTGATGGAATTTTTTTACACTACAAAATTCAATGTAATGAGTGATGGATTTTTTTTACATTACAAAATTCAATGTAATGAGTGATGGAATTTTTTTAAATTACAAAATTCAATGTAATGAGTAATGGATTTTTTTTCATTACAAATTCAAAAAGTAATGAGTAATGCATTACTTTTTCATTACAAATTTTGCAACACTGCTTGATACAAATGTATCAAGTATCAAGAAAAATTTTGATGCTTGATACATTTGTATCAAATATCACGAAAAATAGTGATACTTGTTACAAATGTATCAAGTATGAAGGAAAATTTTGATAATTGATACAAATGTATCAAGTATCAAGAAAATTTTGATATTTGATACATTTGTATGAAGTATCATGAAAAATTTTGATACTTGATACATTTGTTCCAAGTATCACGAAAAATTTTGATATTTGATACAAATGTATCAAGTATCAAGAAAAATTTTGATACTTGATACAAATGTATCAAGTATCACGAATAATTTTGATACTTTATACAAATGTATCAAGTGTCAAGAAAAATTTTGATACTTGATACAAATGTATCAAGTATCAAGAAAAATTTTAATACTTGATACAAATGTATCAAGTATCAAAAAAAATTTTGATACTTGATACAAATGTATCAAGTATCAAGAAAAATTTTGACACTTGATACAAATGTATCAAGTATCAAGAAAAATTTGGATACTTGATACAAATGTATCAAGAATAATTTTGATATTTGATACAAACGTATCAAGTATCTTTTGTGTATCATGATACAAAAGTATCAAGCCATGGACAACTCTGATTGGGACACAGATTTAGAATTTTATGTGTAGATATTATCCCAAATCATATCTCACCCTGAAATTTATATGCCACTTTGCCGGACATAATTTGATTTTTTTCGTAAGAGAATTCTTCATTACAGTTTTTTTACGAACAGGCGATTTGTCCAATGTAATTTTTTAAAATTTTATTTAAATCTGTTCTTGTCCATGCGGGCTTAAGAATATTACATTTTCTTTTTCTCTTACTTATATTCTTACTTTCTATTTACTGTATCCTCTTGGTCTTTGCTGTCCTTTGAAACTCCCTAGGATAATCGCAAAGTATTGGTTTGATGTGTTCTCTCATTATCCATTCTCCCTCCTCTTGAACCATATTTCGCCTTCTCATTACATATGCTCTATCCCCTCGTCTAATCCTTGTTCCACTCGTTTTTCATATTCCTGGCAGCTCCAAATGTGCGTCAAGTCCTCTTTCTGGGTTCCGCATAGCCTACATCTCACATCCTTATATTTTTTGTTATCTGCCCTCCCGACATTCCCACATCTCATATTCTGGCCCATTGTTCCCTATCCTTGTTTGATGTATTTTTCTCTTCCTAGATCTTTTTTGGCTCTATTGTCTCCTTCCATTCCCTATATTATGGACAATATCTCGATCTATGAATCCGAATCCAATGCTCCCGAATCGTCTAATCCTCGATTATCGCGCATGTTCAAATAGTATGAACGGAAGTTCTGGATAATATGATACGAAGTAGAACAACGGTACTATCAGATTTGTTAATTATCAAACATCGCAACCGGGCAGCATATGACAAATATTTTAAATTTTATGTCGTAAGAAAATGTGTTAGAGAAAAAACAACTCCACTATTCCAGTGACTGAAGATTTCTAATACATTCTTCATATTCTTTCCAGTGGACCTCTTTCAGATGCTCGAGTTCAACGTAACAGCATCCTTTCCAGCAGCATCTTTTTTCACAGTAATTCTCGCTCTTGTTGGTAAGTTACTGAAAGTATTGAATATTTCCAGATTTTGATGGTGGACATAAATGTGTTATCGTTTATTGGAAAAATCGTCATAAAGAAAAGGAGATGGGTTCATAAGAGCGATTTTTCGCCTATGATGCGAGCGAAAATAAACGTGTCTTATTCAAGCCTCTCTTCCGTTCTTTTTTATACATGAAGACGATCCTTTATGATTCTATAAAATGTCCATAAGAAATATAACAGCATACTATTAGCGTTTTGAAAACAGCATTTTGCCTAATTTTTAGCATTTTTCCATTTCAATGATTATTTTGATATGAAGCGTTCCTTGAATCACGATGAATTTTTTTATGTGTTGAATCCTGTTATAAACCTATCCTAGGGGTTGTAGGGGAAGTTTTACCAACTATTACGATCCGTTAACCATAGTGTGCGATTGCATTCTTACCCGACTGCTCGGTATAAGCGCAAGGTAAATTTTTGATTTTGTGCATTTTGTGGCCACAAAGATATAAAAAAAGCTTTTTTTTTAACTGACTTCAAAAAGCCCTAAAAAGTAAAAAAAAAACTATTTTAAAAACCAATACTGTGAAATTATTGTGATATAAAAAAAAAAATTTGAAGTCGGTGCCAAACAAATGCAAAATTATAAAATCTCACTGTTAATACGAATACGAATTGACGATTGGAGATAGAGGTTTTATTCAAATTGTATGACACCGACTTCAATTTTTTTTTTACATCATAATGATTTCGCAGTATTGATGTTTAAAATACTTTTTTTACTTTTTAGGGCTTTTTTGAAATCAGTTCTTTTTTGAAGTTTTTTTATTTTTTTTTTAATTTTTAGTTGTTCTGTATTTAAATTATTATTTTTTATATATTTAAGGGGACAGAGCTAGATGGAACGTCAAAAAAAAGGCCTTTTTTCCGATTTTTTTTTGGTCAAACGATAAAATAATTCACAACAAAAGTTCTTCCGTTTAAAAGATACATATGTAATGTATATGTTGCAATTTTTTCAACGCAATACATATCGAAATAAGCTGGTGACCGTCAATTGCCGAGGACGCTGCAAAAAAAACACGGTTTGCGGTGATCAAGCTCACGCTGCAACGGCTCATCTGAAACAAAAAAAACGGAGGGGATTTTTAGTTAATGATATAATGCTCCGGTTGAACGAAGGGTTTTGAAAAATTTCCATTTTTCACAAAATGGCGGCCGTTAAAAGTCAAAAGTGTTTTTTTGACCAAAATATCAGTTCCATTTTTTGCTATTAAAAATAAAAATAATTATCCAAAAAAAAAATCCTTCGTTCATATGGAGGACTACCATGTATAGAAGAAGTGATATAAATTTCAACCCGATCGGTAAAGCCGTTCTCGAGCTACAGTGATCACCGACTTCAAAAACATGGTTTCGAGAAAAACGCACTTAAAGTTTTGAGTACGGTTTGCATGCAGATAAAAATTTTTTTTTGTAACTTACATAGAATCGTCTATTCCTGGGCCATATACTTCGCCTTCCTGCGCTTTGTTGGTGGTATTAGAAGCCACTTTTAGCTGCCGCCGAGCTACTCTCGCTTCTCGAGTATTTTCCAGGGATCGCCGATTAGCCTGCTTTATTCGAATAGAATCCTCGGCCTTGGCAAACTCGTGTGCGTACGGTCCCAACTTAATCCCCATGGCATCGAAGACTGCCAGCAAACCGTATGTACCCTCGTTGAAAGTGCAGGTAGCAATGTAAGCGGCTATGCTGACGGTAGTATAGCTGGCAGGTAAGGTTTTCGGCATGACCTTCCAAACAATTTGATTAAAACTTTCGTTGCTATTCTGGGTGAAACCTCCAATGCACCTTTGCAACAATTCAGTGTTTGTGAGACTTTCGTATATAGGCTTTATTGCATCGAAGACTTCCTTCGGCAACGCAGTGAAATCGTGTTTGAAAGATTTCAACGTTTTCTCGGCCTTTGCTCGTTGATATTTGCACCACGAGTCAGCACCTCGTGGACACTTGTGATGCTGCGGTTTCTCGTCGGTTGAAATCTTATGGTAGAGCGTAGCCCAAATAGCATCCTTCATTTTTTTGACCGAATCAGAGTTGTCACGAATAGCTTTGCCAAAATACACGGACAATTGGTCAATTAATTTAGCAGTCAGTTTCCCTCTACCGCCGAGTCCTTTATTATCTTTTTTACACGATCGTAGACGGGTGCCCATCCGTTTTTGAATATGGCCAACGCATTCTTTTTTCGTCACTACAGTTTCTCCATAAGGAGCCTGCCGCTACCTGCTTACCTATGGCTCAGACACGACGTGCTACAAAGTCTTGTATTTCGGCGAATAATGGTCCGATTTACATTTACCTGGGCGGAAAATGTTCGTAAGAGATTCTACTTTTTGAAAATGAAATTAAAAAAAAATCGATTTTTCGAAAATTCTAACTAGGTCTGTCCCCTTAATCTCAGAAAAAATTATGTAATATTCGTTAAAATAATCTTTTCGATATCCGCAACGATGTATTTATAGTTTTCCATTAATTAAAAAAGAAATAAAATTTTTACTTGACAAAACTTATTTAAAAATATTGAAGTTATTATCAGATCGTCACGAAATTAATATAGGACTATTTTGAGGGTTCCCCCTTTAAAACAAAAAGATTCATCTAAATCGGATACTTTTATAAAAAAATTATGTACCGACATACATAAAAAAAAACAAATAGGTCGAATTGAGAACCTCCTCCTTTTTTGAAGTCGGTTAAAAATTAAATCATCTAATATCACCGAAACTGTATGAAGGGGAATAAGTATCAACTTGCTATCTTCAATTTATATGGAAAATAACGTTTATAAAAAAAAAGTGATTATGTCGGTGATCGTCAAATGCTTATTTGTTGACACTCTCTCAAATTGATGTACCTCTTATCAGGGTTGCAAGTAGTGCATTATTTTTTATAATGCATTATCGTTTTCATAACGCATTACATTATAGTTTGTAATGTAAAAAAATGTCATTACTCCTTACATTACATTTAGTAATGTAAACAAAAATACATTCTCATTACATTACGAAATGTAATGTAATGAATAATGAAAATTTTGAGGGTGAGAGGTAGCGGTGTTTGCCCTGAGTCAAATTGACCGAATAGTAGTAACCATGCGTTACTTGATCACGAGTGGTAGTAGCAGTTTTGGCCAGTAATCAATATCATAATAATCAATCGATCGTAGTAACCAAGCGTTTCTCGGTTACCAGTAGCGGTGGACGTTTCTGACCTGGGTCTAAATGACCCAATGGTAGTAACCAAGCGTCGCTCGGTTACCAGTGGCGGTAGCAATTTTAGCCTGGGTCGGAATAATCCAATGGTAGTAAACAATTGTTACTTAGTCACCCGTGGCCGTAGCGGGTTTAGCCCAGGTCATAATGACTCTATAGTAGTAATCGAGCGTTTCTCGGTCATCAGTAGCGGTGAGAGTTTTGAAGTGAAACTTCTATAGCGACGGTGTGAGTTCAAATATTTTGAGCGGAAATCAAAGTGAAACGTTTTGGGGAGGGAGAAGAGTAAAAGGCGAAAGGGAGGGGTATGGGTGGCGCATGCGTGCAAGTCATCCCGGCTAGTAGCGTATGTGAGAGAGAAAAATGTGTAGAGAGAGAAGGACGGGGGGGGGGGGGGGTGAGAAAGAAATGAGCATATGAGACATGTAAAATAGCGGACGTCAGCTTGAAGGTTAGAATCCAGTCTCAAACCTTGTTTATCGTCGATTCTCGGGAAAGCCTCCGAACATTCTGGCTTACGAGTGAAGTGCCTCGAACATTCTTTACCGATGATTCTCGGGAAGTCCCTGAACATTCTAGCTTACCCTCAAAGGAATAAAAGATAGTCAATAGCCCGCCTAGAAATATTCTTACGTACCTCTTAAGGGTACTATCAGGCTGCCATGCTGCCTTTTTAGGGCGCCTGTAAGGTGACCTGTTCGCGCCCTGTTAAAAATTGTTACGCCCTAAAACAAAATAGCAAAAATCCCCTCCCGGGGAAAAAAAACCTGGACAAGTACATTGGTGGTCCCTCGTTTCCCTATGATATCACAAAAAATCCAAAACCCCACTTAAATTTTTTTTTTTTAATCTTTACTAATTTTATTCATATCCCGGAGGGAAACCAACCATATAGATCACAAAATATCCGGCCAAAAAACCAGACTTCACAATAAATGTTACTTTGAATTTATTTCCACAGAACAAAACAAGAATCAAAACATTAAAAAATCAGCGTTATCAAGATGAGAAAAATACCACTAATAATTGGTGTGTAAGAAGTATCAATAGTCCAGAAAAAAATGAAAAAAGGTCGACATCTAAGTTACGTGCAGCAGTAAAATTTATGATATCAGTACTAGGACAAGTATTTCTTTGGTGACTGAGAAGATATCAATATGGACGTACCGGCAACGTAGGGCATGCAGTTGGTACATTGCTTCTGGGATCTCCTAAGTCGAGTAGCTACTTTTGTTTTGGCTATGGCGCGACCAATGTTACCAAATAGTATTTACTTTTATGACCTAATGAAACAACATTGCCCGCGCCGTGGCTAAAATAACGAAAAACAAGCGGGAACATGAAGTTTCGCATAAGATCCCATGCTTTTGTAATGTTAAAAAAAAAACTTTAATTTATGTCTGTACATGATAGCACAGTTTTGTTTGATTGGTAATAATTTGATGAACGTTCACCACCGTACGTTGAGCGTATACGCACAGAGTACTTGTCCGGCCCATAACTTTTTATTAAAATTGCTCATTCAAGTGAAAATCAAATTGGAGGTGCTTTTCGTTGCATGCGTTGCTTTTCGCCGTCAGAAATTTATAAGAAAATCAATTCTTCTGCGAGTTTCAGAATGGCCTTGTATCATACGCAATATTCGACGTCGATTCAATCGGAATAAAATAGTGTTCGTAGTCATCATAAAATTGCATTAACATAAAGTGCAGTCAGTTATGAAATTTCTGAAAATGTGACTCAGTAAACCATTGCCAGCAACGTAGCGTATCATACTTTCGAAAACTACTATAGCCAGCAATGAAAGTTATTATACTTTAGAAAGCTACTATTTATTAGTAGAAGATCTAAATAACCACTGGTGAATGGTCAAAAGATCAATGCAGGCTATGAATGCACCGTCAAATTTGTATCCAAAGTTTCAAGATCACGCAAATTTCACACAAAATAATCCCCCTCCGTTCGTTTCACTTTGACGTTCTTGGGCGCCAGCTATCAAAATAGCCCTTTATGTTTTGAAAATAAGAACCTAAACCGTTATGCGGGATTAATCATAAAAAAATAAAAATTAAATAAGACAATACCAACAATGAAAAAGTGCGTATTTATAACCCTTGATTTTTGAGAGAGACCCCTGATTTTCACTGGAATGAGCAATTTTAATAAAAAGTTATGGGCCGGACAAGTACTCTGTGCGTATACGCTCAACGTACGGTGGTGAACGTTCATCAAATTATTACCAATCAAACAAAACTGTGCTATCATGTACAGACATAAATTAAAGTTTTTTTTTTAACATTACAAAAGCATGGGATCTTATGCGAAACTTCATGTTCCCGCTTGTTTTTCGTTATTTTAGCCACGGCGCGGGCAATGTTGTTTCATTAGGTCATAAAAGTAAATACTATTTGGTAACATTGGTCGCGCCATAGCCAAAACAAAAGTAGCTACTCGACTTAGGAGATCCCAGAAGCAATGTACCAACTGCATGCCCTACGTTGCCGGTACGTCCATATTGATATCTTCTCAGTCACCAAAGAAATACTTGTCCTAGTACTGATATCATAAATTTTACTGCTGCACGTAACTTAGATGTCGACCTTTTTTCATTTTTTTCTGGACTATTGATACTTCTTACACACCAATTATTAGTGGTATTTTTCTCATCTTGATAACGCTGATTTTTTAATGTTTTGATTCTTGTTTTGTTCTGTGGAAATAAATTCAAAGTAACATTTATTGTGAAGTCTGGTTTTTTGGCCGGATATTTTGTGATCTATATGGTTGGTTTCCCTCCGGGATATGAATAAAATTAGTAAAGATTAAAAAAAAAAAATTTAAGTGGGGTTTTGGATTTTTTGTGATATCATAGGGAAACGAGGGACCACCAATGTACTTGTCCAGGTTTTTTTTCCCCGGGAGGGGATTTTTGCTATTTGATATCACTTCTTTTTTCTATAGTATTTTCATATATTTCGCTTTATATAGACTCCAATAGAGTATGTACATAACAAAAAAACTTACAAGGTGTTTGCATCATTACATCATCGATTTATTTCAATGTCAGGAATCAGTACTGCTCACACTACTAATTCGACATAAGAGAATGAGATAGATTTTCTACCATAAATTCATTGTTATTGAGGTTGTTTAAATATAGCAGCATTTCGTTCCTGTGATAAGAAAAAAGTTATAATGCTTTCAAACGAGTTAACTACAGACTCGAAGTATTTTCGAGATGTTAGTAATTCGTTGATAGGTTATTATTCGATTATAGCTTAGCAGGAAAGTATTATAGAAGAGACCTCAAGTACCAGTTTTTCCCCAAGGCAAAATTTCAGAAAATTAAATACTTTATCATTAGCTTTCAAGTTGTGTATTAGAATAAGGCATTTATGGGCGAAATGGCAGCGAGGATATTAGCAATTTCGGTCTAAACTATAAATAGATAATTATATTTAACTTTACTGTCAGGAGCCTCTGAATTATTATTCTTTCAAAGATGAAATGACGGAAGAATATGATGCATCGTCCTTGACTTCCAAATTGTTTTATAAAACATAGAAAAAAATTAGATTAAAAAAAAATTCGGCCGAAGTACTTGACGAATGTTTTTTCACTTAAGTTACATAATGTATCGGTCATGGTGACAACCTCGCCAAGTACTTCGGCCGAAATTATTTTTCATCTAATTTTTTTTCGTTTGCAATCTTTTTTTGCTTCAGACTCTTATTGATACAGAGTTGTTATTTTCATTCTGGTAGGTAAAACAACTGCATTTTCGAACTTGATTCTTTTCTCTATCAACATTCAACATTATTTAAAGATTTTATCACACAACAAAGCCTCCCATATTTGGCCACATATATTTTAGTATAACTCAATTTATTTTATAACTTTTTGCGAAACCCAACCTTAGCTTTTCACGAGGATTAACTCATTTTGTTTTGTGTGATTTGAATTTATTTGATACATTTTTTGAGAGTGGTCTCTTTTCTTACTTTTTGATAGGATTTGATTTTCTCAGGGATTTTTGCGAGAAAAGGTTTTTGCAGTGTATGTACATTCGTGGAAAAATATGGGAACGGCGGTCAACAAATGTACTTGTCCAGGTTTCTTCCGCGAGGGGGATTTTTATGCATGATATAATTCGTTTTTTCTCGTTCTTTTCAAACATCTCGCTTTATATAGATTAGAAAAAGGTTATATTGGGAAATTATCGCTTTTTCATTTCCAAACCCTGACCCCTTCTACTTCGAGTTAGGTTTTTTCCCCATGAAATAAAGGGGCACGTGTTTTGGAATTTTCAATTTGGCATTTTTTTAATTCTCGAACCAGTCAAATTTTTTTGACATTTCGATTTACCTTTCTGGAATCAGGCTAAAATAAGTCGGGAACTGGGAGTCTGATACAAAAATTTACAAAGCTTTTGAGGGCAAGATTAGAGCAGTCAGAACTTTTCCATAGAATTTGTAGCTATTTGAATTTGTGTTTATCAAAGAAACATATTAAACAGCAGTATCTCCTTGTTATATTTGTAGATTTGTGGTAAAAAATATTACGCTTATTTCAGCTTGTTGATAAAAATGGAGCGATTTTTTTCGAAATTTTTCATTTTTGATTAATGATAAAATAAAAAACCAGTTTCAAGTATGTTTAGAGAAAACATATCGAATCTATTGTTAAAAAAGTTCACGCATTTTTTCATTCTTATTTTTATTAACAAGGTGGAATCATGATTATTTTTTAATACAATTGAAGAAGTTACTACCATGAAAATAAAAAGTTACAACTATTTCAATATTCTCATTGAATATAGAAAAGTTCAAATAGTATGTTATGGAAACTCCAAAACAATATATTGAACAAAGCGGACAAACTGAGAACAGGATCGTACCCAAGAGAATGAAATGAATTTAGTTGTATTAGTCACATTAGCTTTGAGCAAATTTTGTTACTACCAAAACCAGAGCGACTGTAGAGGAAAGCCTTTGGAATAAAACTTTTTCAATTTATTATGCCATAATCAGAGCTAAGAAGTGGAAATACTTAGCATACATGTCTCCTCTTCACAAAATGGTCAAAGTTTGTAGATATTGGCTACATTCCAATGATACAAATTTTGATACTATCAGAAGAAGAGCACCCGAAGACATTCTAAAACAACTTTTTAAATTGATTATGCCACAACTAAGGTGGAAAAGTGAAAAAACATAGTGCACTTTAAGCCCAACAAAGTTCAGAAAATTTGGATGTATCTATTGCGTTCCGAGGACAGAAATTTTAATCCCATCCAAAAATGAGCAGCCGAAGACATTTTGTAATAAATTTTTCAATTCATAATGCCACAATCAGAGACATAAAGTGGAAATACTTGGCGCACATGTCGCTTCACAAAATATTAAAAGTTTGTAGGTATCGGCTACATTCCCATGATACAAATTTTGATATTTATAATAATAATGGCCGTGAAAGCCTCAAAACTAGAATTTACAGATATTTTAATATTATCTTTGAATTTTGAAAAGTTCAGAAAGTATGTTATGGATATTTTAAAACAATAAATTCAACAAAGCGGGCAAACTTAGATCAGTACTGTGCCCAAGAAAATGGATCGAGTTGAGTAGTACCAGTTGCATTATCTTCGTGCAAATTTTCGTACCATCACAACCAGAGCATCCATAGAGCAAATCTTTTTGAAAACATTTTTCAATTGGTTATGCCACAATAGGAGCCAAAAAGTAGAAATACTGAGCACACATGTTGCTCCAGGAAATTTCCAAAGTTTGTAAGTATACGTTGCGTTCCAATGAAACAAATTTTTATACTTCCAGAAAAAAGGAACCACAGACTTTTTGACAATTTTTTGAATTAATCATGCCACAACTTAAGCATACCACACATTGGGCTCAATAAAGTTTTTGAATTTTGCATGTTGCCATTACTTTTCGAAGCCAAATTTTAATCCCATCCAAAAAAGAGCAACCGAAGAATTTTCATAATAAAAATTTCAAGTCCTGATAATGCCACTATTCGAGCAAAAAAATGGAAATATTGGGCACACTTGTTACTTCGCAGATATTTCAAAGTCTGTACGTATCCATTGCAATTCAATTATACAAATTTTGATAATATCAGTAAAAACACATCGGAAGACTTCCTGAAACAATTTTTCAAAATTCATAATGTTACAACTAAAGTGGTGAAGTGAAAAAATAGAGCGCATATTGAGCCAAACAAAATTCTGAAATTTTGCATATATTCATGGCGTTCCGAAGACAATAATTTTGATCCCATCGACAAATGAGCAACCGAAGAATTTTCATAACAAAAGTTCAATTTGCAATGCTAAAATCGGAGGCAAAATGTAGAAATACTTGGTACATTTGTCGCTTCGTACAATTTCCAAAGTCTGTAGGCATTCGTTGCAATCCAAAGATATAAATTTTGATAATATCAGAAAAAACACATCAGAAGACATTCTGAAACAATTTTTTAAAATTCATTATGCTACAATTAAAGCGGGGATGTAAAAAAATATAGAGCATATTGAGCCAAACAAAATTCTGAAATTTTGCAAATATGCATGGCGTTCCGAAGACAATAATTTTGATCCCATCGACAAATGAGCAACCGAAGAATTTTCATAACAAAAGTTCAATTCATAATGCTAAAATCGGAGGCAAAAAGTAGAAAACTTGGTACATTTGTCGCTTCACACAATTTCCAAAGTCTGTAGGCATTTGTTGCAATCCAAAGATATAAATTTTGATAATATCAGAAAAAACACATCGGAAGACTTTCTGAAACAATTTTTTTAAATTCATTATACTACAACTAAAGCGGGAATGTGAAAAAATATAGAGCATATTGAGCCAAACAAAATTCTGAAATTTTGCATATATCCATGGTGTTCCGAAGACAATATTTTTGATCCCATTTAAAAACACATCGGAAGACTTCCTGAAACAATTTTTCAAAATTCATAATGTTACAACTAAAGTGAGGAAGTGAAAAAATATATTGCATATTGACCCAAACAAAATTCTGAAATTTTGCATATATTCATGGCATTCCGAAGACAATAATTTTGATCCCATCGACAAATGAGCAACCGAAGAATTTTCATAACAAAATTTTCAATTAATAATGCTAAAATCGGAGGCAAAAAGTATAAATACTTGGTACATTTGTCGCTTCACACAATTTCCAAAGTCTGTAGGCATTCGTTGCAATGCAAAGATATAAATTTTGATAATGTCAGAAAAAATACATCGGAAGACTTTCTGAAACAATTTTTTAAATTCATTATGCTACAACTAAAATGGGGATGTGAAAAAATATAGAGCATATTGAGCCAAACAAAATTCTGAAATTTTGCATATATCCATGGTGTTCCGAAGACAATATTTTTGATCCCATTGACAAATGAGCAACCGAAGAATTTTCATAATAAAATGTTCAATTCATAATGCTACAATCGGAGCCAAAAAGTGGAAATACTTGGTACATTTGTCGCTTCATAGAATTTCCAGAGTCTATAGGTATTCGTTGCAATCCAAATATACAAATTTTGATAATACCAGGATATGGAGTGTATACCGCCATAGTCTTTTGACATAAAGATATATTATACCAGCCATTTTCACATAAAGATATATCATTACTTACTACGGTTATCATCCAGATGTATCCATATATATCCAGATGCAAGTTGACAGTGTATTTGTCTATTATTCATCAAACACGAGATGATTCTACATCATATTTTGGATAGAAAAACGACGTCGAAAATCTTTTGAAATGGACCAAAAATTATTATGCAAGGAACATTTTATGATGTACAAATCTTATTATGGCAAGCGAGGAACAGAAAAACGACGTCGAAAATCTTTTGAAATGGACCAAAAATTATCATGCAAGGAACATTTTATGATGTACAAATCTTATTATGGCAAGCGAGGAACATTTTATAATAAAGAGGAAAGGAATATTTTATAATAAAGGAAAGTCAAAAAAAATATTTATTAGACACTGCTATAAACTCGACATGATAATAACAAACTTTATCATATACATTTTTTTGACACTTATTATTAGTTTTATAGTTTCTTTTCCAAATTTACATCGATTCACACCAATCATGATTAACAGTTCAACGTACACCATTTCATAGTTATCAAAGAAACGAAAAAAATGATTTCTCAAGAAATCTTATACGAAGTACATTTAATCGCGAAAGAGAAAAGAGATCGCTTTCGTTTCCGTCGTAGAGTTAAGTGTGGAAAATAAAAACTACAGGGTTAACAATAATAAAAAAATACATATTCATTTCAGCACTGTTCGAAAGTTGATTAAAAGCACTTCACTATTTTCACACCATCACTTTCTTATTATTACTGTAACCAAGAGTCGATCGAACCTAACCACGATATTTATAACCTCACAACTGTTCGTGAAAAAACATTAATATTTTCAATACTGTTTAAGCCACGAGTTCTAATTAGTCGCGATCGAAAGGGGGAAAAAAATAAAAAATACGTGAATTTGAATGAAACTCTAAATTGCTGTCATTGAATTTATAAATTTATATAAAGAAATCATTTTTGGATCGTACGTCTCGCACTCTTCCGCGGTAAAAGTATATATACACTCGATAAGACTCGGTCCAGCAAACGATAAAATTGTCACTTTTGATATTTCACTCTTGATATTAAGATTATAATACCAGCACGTTTTTTTTATTTAACCCGCACTTCGTAATGTCGAAACTCTGTTTGTTTATAGCACCAAAAACTGACTTGATAGATGGTTGTACAATTATTATATATATAGATATATCAAACAAATATTCTGTTCAAATCCTTCCGCACTTAACGCGTTTTAAAGAAC
The DNA here is from genome assembly GCA_963989365.1 of Rhimphoctona megacephalus. NCBI lineage: Eukaryota > Metazoa > Arthropoda > Insecta > Hymenoptera > Ichneumonidae > Rhimphoctona > Rhimphoctona megacephalus. Next base: position 4,514,625 of record OZ022419.1, read on the forward strand.
GTCGCGCAAGTTATTTCGTAGCTTTAATGTAATTGGCCCAGGAATTTTCTCATCGTTCATTGACTGGAACAAGAATTCTCTCACTGGGGATTGGTGATCATGGAGGACAAGAAGCCTATGTCTGTAGCGGTCAGTACGCATATACAGATACGTCAAGTTCCTAAATGTGTTAGTAACTTTTGCATAATCTCAAGCCCGTGCAAAGTTTTTTCTCAGAAATTACGCCACGAATCATGCTGATTTCGGGCTCATTCGAAACATAATTTGTTCATTAATCTCCAGTTCAATTTTCAAGGCCTCAAATAACTCATGAGCTTCGTAAATAAACGAAATGACATTCCGATTTTACCCCCACCACCGCGAAAAATTTTGTTAGGAGAAAATATAGTCTCGGCGAGCCTCGGGCCAGCAGACGGCAGAGCTGTCAATGTACTTGTCCCGAGACTCTACCGAGTCTCTTGATATGGCCGTGAACAGGCTGCTTGGTCAGGCCCCAATAGGGCGCTCTGACCCGGGTCGTGTCACGCTCCTTGGCCAGACTCTGATTGGGTACTCTGACCGGACTGTGATCAGGTTGTTTGTCTAGGCTCCTCCCATGCTATCCTACATAAGAATCTAATACATATATATTATAATGCACTTCGACAATAAATCGTAATCATAAATATTTTATACATATTTATTGAGTGCTTATCAATTTATTGTTTATTTTAATTATCAATGGATGTAACATTTTATATATTATATATAGAGAAGAGTTTGAAAAAACTTAAATATAATAACACAATACATCACTTTTGAATTTCAACAAAGTAGATAAAATTTCGAAAATATCTTCACTGTGGATAAAAAATAGCTTCACTGTGAATTTTTTTGCCGTATTGCTCGATTACCATCCCAATCCTTGGCATTGTTGATGACTCTGCCCACAGCTTGTTCAAAATCCTTGGTACTCACGAACTTGTTCTTTGCGTCGCTAGCATATTTCGCGATGACGACGTCTGAAATCGTTACATGACAATGTAACTCGCAATATTTTGATTTTTGTTATAAGCCTGTATGTTGTTATTAAGTCCAATGATTATTGTAGCACATACTGAAGCAAGTACCTTGAACACATGAGAAAAATTTCGTTTTCGAAAGCACTTGCTTTTTTCCTGTGTTTTTTACCGCAGTAAATTGTACCACGATATCCCGAGAAATGAACTTTCTTAAAATGTCTCGTACGGTTTGTTGAATTGGAGCACAAATGCTAGCTATCCGCCACATGCTAGCAATCTGAAACATAAGACAACGAATATATATTTATATGAAAACGAATCGTTCAAAGTAAAAAAAATCCTTTCTACTGAAGACCGAGTCGAAAAAATCTCATGAAAAGTAGTTTTTTAAGTTTTCTGACAAAATGTCGGAGGTAAAAAGAGTGTCCTGTTTTTAGGACTTTTTTTATCCACATGCATAAGGATTATTATTATGGACAATAATAATAATAATATATTATAAATAATAATATATTATAAATAATAATATATTATTTTGGACAATATAGAAAATTTTACGTGGGTCAATTTTACAATGAAGAAAATCGAAAAAATAAAAGGATAAAACGCATGTAAGCTTTTTTTCTCGAAAATGAATATGTATAGGTACGTTAAATTCATTCAATATTTCTAAGAAGGTTAAATTTAAACTCGAACTCACCATATCGTCACGGAATTTTTCATCGGCGAGCAATTTAGCGTCGAAATCCGCAAAATCTTGCATATTTTTGAAGGGGAGAACCAAATTATGTTTTTTGGCAGGACTGCCAAAGTTTGGGAGCTCGGACATCTTACTAGCACTTCCTTCTTTGAACATAATTTTTAATTCTTCCAACTGAGTCGATATTTGTGCCAGATGAAGGCTTTGCGAATAAAAACCTTTGGTCACTGCTGCTTTGATATCTAAAAATATACAATCATACATTCATAGAACTAGTTTAAATCTCTGAATGAGCATCATATTTTACAGTGCAAAAACAAATTTTATCGTTATAAAACACTCACCTTCCAATAAAGCACCATCTTTTATGACTGGAACCATGTCATTGAATAGCACAAGAGGTGGTGTGCTCTGCTGTTCTGGTGCATGAGCACTTTTGAAAGGCTCAGTGATAATTTTGTTTTCTACCACTGAAAATTCAAAATTCCATTCGTTAGAAATGACTAAAAATATGTTTTGGAATGTAAAAAAAATTTGCTAACAGACCTTTGATTTTTTTAGCCATCCCTTTGTTTTTCTTTGCAGGCTGTGTGCTCAAGGCAACTGGCTCAAACATGTCGGACACTGAATATAAAAAACACAAAATAAACATGAATTTCAAGTTTTTGTGAGTTTCAATTCCAGGCTAAAAAGTAAGCTCCGCAAAAGAATTGACTGTCAAAAAAAATTGTTTAACGAGTAGAATTAAAAAAATTGCAGTTGTCCAAAAATTCGCTTTTCCAGTTTCTCGTCTTGAAAGATAATTTTGTTCATACGTAGCATTCAAGGAGACAGAGCAATAAAAAAATATATAAATATACTACATTCGACCATAGTCAACTAGAAACACAGCTAATGACCACTGAATAATTTTACTTTAAGAATTCTTCAGATGATGGAGTCTCGGCAAGACCATCAAAAAAATTCTTTTTATGGTAGAGCTTCCGCTAGAAAATAATTCCATAAAGCAGATTATGCCATATGATCCGAAAGAATTCTTTGGATGATGGAGCCTCCGCTAGGTCATGCGAGAGAAATTTTTAGATGATGGCAACTCCGCTAGGTCTCCTGAAAGAATTCTTTAGATGATGGAGCCTCTGCTAAATCTTTAGAAAGATTACTCTATATTATAGAGTTTTGAAAGAATTTTTCAGAAGATAAAGCCTCCGCTAGATCATTCAAAAGAATTTTTTAGATGATGGAGCCTCTGCTAGGTCTTCCGAAAGAATTTTCAAGAAGATAGAGTCTCCATTAGATCATCCGAAAGCATTTTCAAGAAAATAGAGCCTCCGCTAGATCATCGAAAAGAATTTTTTACATGATGCCTGCGCTACCTTCTACGCTAGAAACCTTTGCTAGAAATATTTTGGACAAATGTTTTTTTATTCAAACATGAATTGCAATTCTTACTTGGATTCAGATTTTCGTCTGTCAGTTCAGGAACCTCCCAAAGTTTGTTAGAATTCCGTTGTTCTGTTTTATAGAATTCCATTACCATCTTAGATTTGTCGTTTGAAGAACATTCTTCGTCAGTAGAGAATGCGTGGTCTTTTTGGTCGAGTACTTTTAATTTCTTCAAGCCTTCTTGATAAGTTTCTGTGGAGTCAAAAGCATATTGATAAATGTTAAGGAAATAATATAATGGTAAATTTTGAAATAGCAATAACGTCGAGTAAAAAAGTAACTTACTTGCTCCACCGCGTACTGTGACTGGATAGGCTGGCCAATCCTGCGGTGCCGGAGCACAACATTCAATAAGTGAATGCAATAACGCTGAATTCTCCTCATCGTATGGCGGTGACATAAACTTTGCAACCAGTCCATCGGTGTTCATATCATAGGCTATCCAATTACTTGGAATAATATCAACTGATTTTTTTTGTCCATTGTTTTCTTCTTTGAATTCGACCAGTTTGAAAACGTTATCCATCTGTAATGCATAAAATCTATATTACTTTTCTTCTTATTCATATCATGATATATTTATATGAAAATAATAACTTTATTTGCTATGTACAAGTCACGACCACGTGTTAATTTTCTAGGTTATGAATGTTTTATTACCATTAGTTTATTACGCATTAATCCTACTAGGAAAAAAAATCTTTTCTATTCATTTTTTTTCTTCTCATCTTCCAAATCCGTATGAATGTCTCGACTTACAATGGTCATAGATACTGGTTTGTACAAACAACGAAAACGTGCGATGATTTTTAGGTTAAAATTTTTTTGTTAAGCAATATTGAGAATTGTATATACTTTCAGACTATATTTTCGTAAAATCATTAAAAGTTCACAATAACAACCGATTATTAATACCAGAATTATGTTAATAAATATAAAGAAAAAAAACGTACGACTTATAGAATCTCAAGGTGCGGCAAAACGTTTTCAGCTTTGAGCAACAACTTCGAATACTGTTCGGTATCAACGGCGGAATGGTGTGATGATTTTTAGGTTAGATCTTTTCGTCCATTCTGCGTTATTGTGCATTATATATACTTCATTTTTATACAATGTTTTAACGTTCACAAAATCTAATGATGATTACTTAAAAAAATATGTAAATAAATATAAAAAAGAAGTACTCACAGTTCGAAAGATTTTGAGGTGTGGCAGTGTGGCACTTCATCTGTAGGCTCGAGCAACAATGTAGAAAAATACATATGTGCACGAATTTATGTTTTCATGATGACATTTCGAATACACCGTAACAATCGTTACTGTTCTTCTTTATGTTGAGAAATAATTAACAAACAAGTACAAATTTGGGAATATTGGCGTTTAAAATTAGTTTTTCTTTATTCATGAAGTAGCGGCATAACATAGATTTTTTTTTCTTCGGAACCATCATCAATTTTCAAGCATATCATTTTGGAAACAACATTTTGAAGAGCACAAGTTTTGTTAATCTTGGTTTTTTTCACCTTCCACATATTGAGGGTCTGTGAGTTACACGGATATTCGAAAATGGGTTTTTCTCGACTCATAATTTTTCCAGCGATCTTAATTTCTTCATGATGTGCATTATGTAATTTATACATTACGTCGATAACCAAAATCTGACCATTTTGAAGCAGTACAGTGTTGTCGGGCGAACTATTAGTCAGAGTAAATTCTTTATATCGGAGCTTTTTTATCGTTCTATTTCCCTGTGCATCTGTGCCTTTCTTGTACATCATTGTCACAGCTGGGGGTATTTCAATTTTATCAGTATTAACGAGGAATTCTTCATAATAACGGCGACATATCTGAGACAGCGGAAGATTGCCATTGCGAACCATTTTTTTAATTTTTCCCAATGCATTTTCAAATGGGAAGGCTGTGATATTATTCAGAGAACATTTCAGATTCTTAACATCGTCGGCCAAATGAATTACTGAGTGCAAATTCAAAATTTGGCTCTGTTTTCCATAATAATGTTCGGAGAGTTGTACGAATCTTGTGAGATAAATTTTTGCCTGTTCGTTGAATTTCAACGCCAGGTCTTTCGAACACAAAATTCTACAGGCCACATGCAGAAGCATAAAATGTTTATACAAGTCATCGGGGAGAACTTTTTTCAGTACTATTGGTCCGAGATACAATAAGAAAATTCGGAATTCCGTTGCTTTCCATTTTGTAAGCTCGGCCAATGATCTCGTTGTGCGTTGAAAATCTTGAGTTATTTGTGATTGTAAATCAAGTAAAATTTGGGACAATATCGATTTCGCCCTTTGGCTCATTTTTACTTTTCGGTTACCCTTCGTCCAATATTCGAGAAATTTTTTCATCAATCCAAGACAGCAAAGGTGCATAAAGTCTAGCACAAAATGCGAAATCATGTCAAGTTCAGCAATAGCTAGCAAAGGCGAGACTCCTCTGTGGTGTTCGGGTTGTTCTTGTCTCCGGAAACTTTCATTCGTTCTTTCCGGACAATTCGTAGATGGATAGACCATGCGTTCATCAAATCTCTCCCCTTCAACAGTACAACGCTCACAGGCGTAATAGGCACCATGATTTTTTATGCATTTGACGAACGAGCGAGCAGGTCTGTCGCAAATGAAACACATAATACGAACTTCGAGTAGCTTGCCGTCTATTACGATTCCTTCACGTATAAGATCTGATATTTCAGCGTTATATTGTTCAAAATACATGTTCACAACGTGCGGCTTCTCGATTCCAGCGTATATAGCCACTGGGAAAGCTTGGTATACGTCAGGTTCAGAAAAAACTTTGCACAAAATTGGCCAGAGTTGCTGACTGCTGGATTTAAAGAGCGAAACCCCATCGATATTAAACTGCAAGTACAGTGTATTTTCTTTATGCAAATCAGGGTTCACAAATCTTTGAAGATGGTGTTTTATTCCAAAATACACAAACTGACCTATTTCAGTACCGTTAACATCCTTGAACTTCTCAATTTCATACGTTGCCGATGTTGTTTTGAGAAAGGTTTTTGACGATTTTGGCAATTGTGGTAGCAATCTTTCTCGAAGAATTCCAAGCAACTTATCCAACTGTGTTTGTGGAATACGAGCAGCTATAGCCCATTTTCGCAGTTCTAATATTTCATCGTTTTCTTCGACAGGTTGTCTTCGGTGCTCTTGATTTTCTTCGTTATACTGTCTGTCGCTGTCAGAACTTTCTACGCTACTTTCTTCATTAGTGGATTCTTCATCGCTGGGTATTTCACTTTTGAATTCATCGCTGGATTCTTCACCACTAGAAGACTCTTCGCTGTTTTGTTTGTTGACACTCAATTCTCTACCAGTGATTTCACTTCCCGCAGCCTCATCTTTTTCATTTGTGAAAATTTCTGTTGTCCCATCTTCATTGTTGCAATATTTTGCCTCATTGTTAATGTTATCAGTAGATAGTTTTTTTGACGGCCTGCTATTTTCATCACTGCTAGTACCAGACGTGTCGTCTTCCCGAAGGCGTTTCACTCCTTGCACAATTTCAGGAGCAGCACTGGTACTCGGGCGATGTAAATCTGTGAGATATCGAATATTAAAATAGAATGATTCATGTGCTATAAATAGCACAAATTTAGGATTTCAAGGAGCATATTCAGAAAATTGTATGATTTGTATCAATAATTCTTTTATAACAATTTTTGTTCGTTTGCGTAACCTCAACGATTCTTGTTCGTTCACATAACCTCAAAATCACTTCAAAATTGTACATACCTTTTGAAGCTCTATGCATTGAGCGATATCGTCGCATACGCATCCGTGCCTTATGCCGACATCGTTCATCCCGATCCATTCTACCTTCTTTTTTGACACAAATTTTTAATCTCACTCGGAAACTTGTCATTTACCTCGTAATATGAAACACGGATATAAAATTCACTTCACTATATATACGTTTATGCATTTATGTCAATCGTAAGGCAAGCCTCGGGAGGACCTATTGAGACAAGCTCTAAAATATTAGGCACTATTATATATATATATATGCTAGACTCCAGCCAGGGTCTAATAGGGTATGCCCGCATAAGGCGCGATTTGGCCAGCCTCAGCAGGGCCTGGTTGAGGTAACCGTCAGTAGGGCCTTATTCAGACGAACCCGATCAGAACCATTTTAGATTAGCCAGATTTCGAAATTATTCTGGAAAAACTCATAACGACCGCATCAGGCATTCAATAACAGGATTGCCCGTTACATGACCTGATCACGACCTCATCATGAACAGGCAAACCCTAACAAATTTCTAGGCGGGAGCGTCTACTATAGAAGTTTCACTTCAACCGTGCGCTTATGTGGGTAAGGCACACACTACTTTTTTTGTTTGGGCCACGATGGCCCATTGATAGTAACCGAGCGTTACTTGGTCACTAGTAACGGTAGCGATTCTGGCCCGGGTCAGACTGACCCAATGGTAGTAACCGTGCGCTTCTTGTTCGCCAGTAGCGGCAGCGGTTTTAGCCCGGGTCAAACTGACCCAATGGTAGTCACTGTGTATTACTTGATCACCAGTTACGATAGCGGTTTTGGATTGGGTTAAAATGACCCAATGGTAGTAACCAAGGTAACTAAATTACTAGCAAAACAGCGGTGGTGACAAAGGAACAGGCTGAAACCGTTACCTCTATTAATAACCAAGAAACACACGGTAACTACCATTGTGTCATTTTAACCTGGAGCAGAACCGCTAGGGCCACTGGTGACAAAGTAACGCTCAGTTATTACCGTTGGGTCCATTTGACCCAGGGAAAAAACCATTACCACTACTGGTAGCCGAGTAGCACTTGGTTACTACCATTGGGCCATTTCGACCCAATCTCTCTCCCTCTCTCTCTCCCTCTCTCTCTCTCTCCCTCTTCCTCTCTTTCTTCCTCTCCCTCTCCCGCTCGCTCGCCCTCTCCCACTTCTCCCCCACTCCCTCTCCCTCTCCCTCTCCCTCTAGAAAGTGAGCTAAATTATTTCACCAATGAATTGCAGAAAATTTCTCTCTGAATAATTTATAATATATTTGATGAAAGTAGGAGCTTCCCGGCTTCAAAATTTAATATCATCAAAAGTTTTATTTATTAAGAAATATCTCAAAAAAGGTGAGCGATACGCGAAAACAGAGAAAATTTTAGGGGTCTCCTAAAAGTGATTGTTCTTAGCCTAATCACATCTCTAGCATAAACTTCCATAATTTTGTACAGTCAAACCTAAATACATGTGCGCGCTCGCGCAAAACTACAAATAATCACTATCAGGGTTTCAACAGTACTCGGGGGGAAAAATATAACCATTGCACTTAAAAGTACAGGTTGAAGCTCTATTTTGGAATTTGTTAAATGTTTCTAACACATCACGTTCATGCACTACAAACTCCCAACTATGTCCAAAAACACGTTTTTTTGACAATTTGACCTCAATTTTCTGAAACACCTCGCGTGATAGGCAATTTCAGCAGCCGGATTCGTGTTCAGCGCGAAAAAATCTATCGAAAACACCCAGTTACTTTCCTATGAAAAAATCGATGTTGACTAGTGTAATATGTCGAAATTAGTTAGCCATTTAACCAGCCAGTGAGCGCGTTACGTACACTTTAAGGCGCTATTAGAGTTTGAACGCTAAAAAAAGGCTATTTTTGAGAATTTTTTCTGGGCATGCTGTTAAAAATGTTGAAATAAAACTTGTTGGGGATGAAAATCTAGTCTTTATTTACATACAAAAATTTTCTTTTATTCATTTTACTACATTTTTATGCGCAAAAACTGCACTTGAACAAAGCACCTCGAAAAGTAGGAGGCAAAAGATCTCCATCATATCTCAGGAACGGCTTGTCTGAAACCAAAAAAACAAAGTGCGTTGGATTAAGTATAACGTCAGGTAGGTAATGACGCTTGGATATTAATTTTTATCGATAAATAACAAAATGGTGGATGAAAACAGAAAAAAAATAAAAAATACGTTTTTTTCACTGTTTTTGTACAAAAAAGATATTAAAAATCAAAATTTTAACTTTGGTCGGTTAAGTAGTTTTTGAGATCTCATGGAGACCAATTTCAAAAATGGTGTTTTGAGAAAAACGCGTTCAAATTTTTTTTTAATGAAAAATCATGAAAAATGCTTACCTACAATTAATTTGCAATGCCTGCACCATAGGACGGTCCTTCCTCTGCATCAAAATGCTCCAATTCTTCTAATCTTGCCTGTTTTCTTGTAGTTCTGGCCTCTTTTGAAGTATGTAAGCTACGGCGCTCCGCAAGGTTGACCCTCGTATCATCGTGCTTTGCGACGTAGTCCACGGCGATCGAGCCGATTTTCATGCCAGTCAGCTCCATAATTTTCAAAATTGCCTCAAAGCCGTCATTAAAAGTACAAGCTTCGTACTTTTTTTTGTTGATATTCTGTCTTCGACACAATATCAACAATTGTTTTTCTATTAAAAAGATGTTTGGGCGCCATGCTCCATACACATTGATTAAAACTTTCATTACTGTTTTGTGTATGACCACCTAAACATCTTTCAAGCAGCTCGGTTTTTGTGAGATCCTCGTATATCGGCTTTAAGATTTCTTGAACTTTTTGAGAAAGTGCAGGAGGATGCTTGTATCGAGTCTTGGTTTTCTTAGCTTTCAAGTATTTGCACCAATCGCTGGAACAGTAGGAGTGCTGCAGCTTACTATCTGTCGAAATCTTGGGGTAAAAGCCGTTCCAAATTTCCTTGCGCATATTTTCAACGGAATCGATATTCCTTCTAACAGCTAGTGCATAATTTGTTGATAACTCCTTCATTAATTTAATAGTTAAACCTTGAGTCTTAACTTGTGGTGGCTTTTTTACAACAGCCGACTTTTTCGCGACTACTTTTTTGCTTTTGACTTTTTCGGTGCGACTTCTTTCTCTTCAACTTGTTTTAATGTTTTTTTTTTTTTAATCAAAGCTTTCCTAGCATCGTTAGCATGTTTAAACACACGCTTGGCTATATGCAGAATGCATTCTAATTTTTTGACAACGACGTCTTCACCGTATGGATGAACATTCAATAAAGTTTTGAATGTCGATGAATCGCCGTCACCGATGTAGTAACCATATCGTACGTTGAATCTTTCTAGTGATCGTAAAAACATATCGATGACCCCATCTACCTCCATCTTGCCACTGCTGCCTGAATGGTTCGCTTTACACAATTCTTTATGTTTTTCGTGCAAAGTCAAATATTCTATTGTGTTTTCCTTTCCCTTCCACTTTTGACAACCTTTGCAATGGCTTGATCGTATTACAACGTCAACGATTTTTCCAGTGTGTTTAACGGACAACACCACTGTGACGGCTTCAAAAAATCGATTTTTTGAAAACCATTTTAAAAAATCTAAAATACTTTTAACATTGAAATGCCGTTGGACCCAGGTCGAAAAAATAATTATTTTCGTAGATATTGAATATTTTGTGGAGCGGTGCAGCGGTCCGCGACGCTCGGGGTCCCAACTTTGAACGCGTTTTTCTCAAAACCACTTTTTTGAGTGCGGCACGCAGCAGAACTCGAGCAATTTTTATCCGATCGACTTCAAATTTTTACTGTATCAATAAAAGTAGATTCTCTAGAGAAGTACATAAGATTTTTTCGATATCTCAATAATTATAAAAGTTATAGCCTATTTTCGACGAGAATTTTTGCTAAAAAATCATTCTTTAATTTCAAAGGCGTGCCTATTTTTTAAAAATCAATATTTTTCCAAATCCCTATGCACTTCTCTTCAAAATATCATATTATTAACGAAAACACTCGGTATTTTTTTTTAGAGCGACGTTGAAAAGAGTTCTTCTGCGTGCCGCGAACTACTGCGGAGATGACGCGAGAGCTTCCCCAGCGCCACCATGCGGCGTGAAAAATGTGAAAAAATGTTTTTTGATACATTAATAAACAGGGAACAAAACCCAAATAAATTTTTTCGAATATTTCTTTCTTTTCACACAAAAAAAAATTCTTAAAAAATGTGAAAAAAACAGGGGGTCACAGTGGTGTTGTCCGTTAAGTATAAGTGAAACCATATCTATTAGTGAAGAGAATCCTCTCTTGGCCCAAGAGCCATCCCCGGAAACAGTCAAAACATCGTCTGCAATTCCATTTTCCTTCAGTATTTTTCTTTCTTCATTAACAGCCTTGAGTGTTACTAAATCAATTAGAGCGTTCACTGCGATGGAAATAGTATTGACAATATCATAATAAACATTGATATGAAATTCGGAACCTATATCCATAAGCCCACAGAACTTGTTTACGCCAGCTAAGCCGATTCCGAGCAATCGAAACACAAAAATTAGTCGCCGATTAACTTCGTAACCAGATCCTATCATGGGACTAGAGTCAATAAACTTCTCTCCACATGCGCACTTTAAACACAATTTGAAGCCCAGGCCACGCTGTCCATATTCAGTAAAATATATTTCACAATCACAATCTTTACACTTTACATACTTTTGTAATAAACTGAATACCGTGAAAAACTTCAAGATACTATATTCTGACGTTTGTTCGATGTGCACATTGAAACTCCTATCTCTCGATTTCATCAATTTTTCGGCTGATTTACTTGTATACTGAGCTGCTAATGTGTCCGTAAATTGATTACCAGTGTATTTTCGTTTCTTATTTCTTCCTGGATGCACATTTGTAGTTCTACTGCCTTTACCCATGATGCTTCGATCGATGTTCCTCGTACAAATTCTGAGCGTATACTGCTTTGAAACAGTGCTCAAATATATTTGTAACGGTTAGATTTCAAAAACATACTTGACTGTACATCGTATACAATAAGGAGCAGCTGTTACAGTAAATAAAAGTGTAATAGGAGGCTTAGACCGACGGAAAGCAGGTAGGCGTGCTCGGCGCTCAGGTACGCGCGCTGAGGTACTCATGTAAAGGACGCTGAAAAATATACTTAGACTGCTCCGATCGTTTTGAAATCTTCACACAACCATATTACATATATATACTTTCGAAAATGAAAAAAAATCGATTTCTCAAAAGTGTCAAACCCTAATAACCCCTTAAACACTTTAAAAACTTTTGCGTATAAATAAATAAATAAAATAAATTATTCACCTCTTTGCTTAATTGGAAAATGAATAATATAAACATTGAGAAAAAAATAGAAAAAGAAAAAGAAAAAGTCTCCACACGGGGAGTCGAACCCACGACCATCGAATTACTAGTCCGAGCTCTTATCGCTACGCCAACCGCTGCTTGGCCAACATACTAACGTAAATGGCTTATACGGTGCGAGAGTCGCGTCAACATTTTTATTTTCTAAACGCTTGGCCATCTGGAGTTCCCACTTCGGGTACTTTCATTTCTAGACAAGTCCTGCATGTCCTATAAATTTGAGCAAAATCGGTGATGACGAGTAAGGAATGCCCCCTTAGTCAAGCGCCACTTACGCCTCTCTGTCTCCAAGAAACAAATTTTCCCGAAACATTCGATTTGAATGCACGAAATCAAGAGACTCGGTAGAGTCTCGGGACAAGTACATTGGCAGCTCTGTCGTCTGCTGGCCCGAGGCTCACCGAGTCTATACTTTCTCTGAATAAAGCGATTCGCGGCGGTGGGGGTAAAATTGGCATGTCATTTTGTTGAATTATGGAGCTCAGGAGCCGTTAGGTATTTTGAAAATTGAACTAGAGATTAATAGAGAAATTTTCCTTCGATTGAGCCTAAAATCAGCATGATCGGTGGCGTAATTGCTGAGAAAAAACTTTGCACATGCTCAAGATTATGCTAAAATCTCTAACACATCGAAGGATTCGTCGTGTCTGTACATGCGCGTGCACCAACACAAGCAAAGACGATTTATTGCTTCCCAGCTCTATGATTGGTTGCTACCGAATCCACGTTATTTTATATATTTGTAGCGTGAGTCTGTTAGTTGTGATGGTCATGAAAAAACGGAGTTTTGATTTTACGAAGTGCGGGACAAAGACAATAAGTAAAAACGTTCATCGCATAGTTCAGTGCAAAATAATAAACTTTAGTTTATTAAAAGTGGTTGTGTGATCAAGACTCTTATTTGATTTATCCATTCTGTACATCGGAACGTGCGAACCAAGTTTTGAAACCCGATGTGTCGGACTTATGAGCCATTTAGATAAAGTTGTAAAATGTTAAATTTTATAGTTCAGTGAATGTACCATCCCATAATACCGGTGAAAGTATTTTCGTTCGTTAAAAATAATTTTTACTATAATAACGCATGCTTTTATAGGATTTGCGATAAAAAACATAACCTGAACCGCTAGTCTGTCTGAGTGTTAATAAATAACGAAGTGCGTAATGACATTGATAAATTAAGAAAAAAAGTTATGTCGGAATTCAGCGGAAAAAAAGGGTTGAGTATTGAATTTATACGATAAAGTTATACGTCTGCCAATAACATTTATAAGTATTTTGATACCCAGCGAGAAAAATAGGTCCGATAATCTATATCTCCGAATTTTTTTTTCCAATCTTAAATTTTATTCCTCTATGAGGAAATAACACGTTTATTATGTTGATAAATTCAAATAAACCATCGAAATTTTAAGTCAAATAAAATGTGTACAAACTAAATTTGTTGTCGAATGGTTATTTTAAAAAATTGTCCTATTTTTTTCCATTTATTTCAGGTTTGCCCTACGGTCACTTTTTTTTGGCTCATTGGTATGCAATGGTTCCATACCAAATATGTGTATTTATAGTTCTTCGCTTTGACTGTGGCAACATGAATTAAAAAAATTGTTACAGTCTGGCTGCTCATTTCTGCATGGGATCAAAATTTCTGTCTCCGTGACGCAATGGATACATTCAAACATTGAAAAATTTTGTTGGGCCCAATGAATGCTAAGTTTTTCATCAATTTCCCGCTTTGGTTGTAGCGTTATGAATACGAAAAGTTGTTTCAAGAAGACTTTGGGTATACTTTTTCTGATGGCATCAAAATTTGTGTCACTTAAATGCAATGAATACCTATAAACTTTGAAAATTTAGTAAAGTTAAATGTGTGCCAAGTATTTCAACTTTTTGTCTCTGATTATGGTATTATGGATTGAAAAGTTTATTACAAAAAGTCTTTTGTCCCTCGATTTGGGATGGGATCAAAAATTCTGTCTTTGAATCACGATAGATACATAAAAAATAGGTTTTGTGATAATAAATTCCACAAGTGGTTTCAGGAAGTCTTCGGGTGCTTTCTTTTCGAGAGTATCAGAATTTATGTCATTAAAATGCAACGGATACCTACAAACTTCGAAAACTTTATAAAGCGACATGTGTGCTAAGTATTCCCACTTTTTGTCTCTGACTGTGGTAATATGAATTGAAAAATTTGTGACAAAAAGTCTCCATTCGCTTGTTGCTGGATGGGATGAAAATTGCCATCTTCGGAACACTATGGATACATCCAAAATTTCTAAATTTTGATAAATTTTGTCTACTAAATTTTTTCACTTTGTCGCCTTAGTTGTGGCATAATAAATTTTGAAAAGCGGTTTCAGAAAGTTTGCTGATGTTCTTTTTCTGATTTTATTAAAATTTGTATCATTTGATTGCATCAGATACCTACAAGCTTTGAAAATTCTGTGAAGCGATGCGTGTGGCAAGCATTCTCACTTTTTGCTTCGAATGTGTCATTATGAATTGAAAAATTCATTATAAAAAATCTTTATTTGTTAATTCCTGGATGGGATCAAAACTGCTGTCTTCGGAACACTATGGATATATCCAAAATTTTTAAATTTTGTTGAGCCCGCGGTCCGCTAGATTGTTTCACTTTGTCACTTTGATTATGGCACAATAAATTTTGAAAAGCGGTCGCGGAAAGTCTTCCGATCTTCTTTTTCTGATTTTATCAAAATTTGTATCATCAGATTGCAATGGATACCTACAAGCTTTGAAAATTTTGTGAAGCGATATGTTTGAAGAACACCTTGGCTCTGAATATGGCATTATGAATTGAAAAATTTGTTACAAAAAGTCTTTGGTTGCTCATTTCTAGATGAAATGAAAATTCAGAACGCAATGGATACATCCAAAAATTTTAAATTTTGTTGAGTGCAATATGCAGTATGTTGTTTTACTTTTCTGCTTGAGTTGTGGCACAATAAATTTGAAAAGGTGTTTCATAAAATTTTCGGGTGCTCTTTTTCCTGAAGTATCAAAATTTGTATCATTTGGAATTCATCGGATACTAAAAAACTTTAGAAGCTTTGAGAAGCGACAGATGTGTTGTGTATTTCCAAGTTTGGCTGCGATTGTGGTATTATAAATTGAAAAATCATGATTCAGAAAGATTTTCTCTACAGTCACTCTGGCTTTGATTTTATCAAAATTGACACGAAGATAATGCATCTGATGCAAGCAAACTCATTGGCATGATCCTGATCTAAGTTTGTTTTGTTGAATAATTTGTTTTAAAATACCCATAACATACTATCTGAACCTGTCACTATGTTCAACTAGCTGTGCCCTCGTACTTCGCCCGCGGCACATCTAGCAGGCGCATTTAGCAAGCATCTAGCCTAATTATTTATAATCCCTATTAAAATCGTCAGTCAATACGTAATCATGTCATTACACATCTTTCCGCATCACCCATGAGGTACTGTGTTGTGGTATGCGTTCCCATTATTTTACATGGCGGGTCCCCAGTATCGCTTGATGATAACGACAGATGATAATATTTGGTTTTCGGGGTCGCTGATTATGAATCTGCATCCAAAATTCAAGATGGCGGATTCAATATGGCGGACCGTACATGCTAAAATCGTTTGATGAGGACGAAAGTTCGTAATATTGGGTTTTTGGGGTCGCTGATTATGAATCTGCATCCAAAATTCAAGATGGCGGATTCAGTATGGCGGACCGTACATGCAAAAATCGTTTGATGACAACGAAAGTTGGTAATATTGGGTTTTCTGGGTCGCTGATTACGAATCTGCATCCGAAATTCAAGATGGCGGATTCAATACGGCGACCGTTGCTATGGTATCCATTGCCATGGTAGCCGTTGCCATAGTAGCAGTTGCTATGGTATCCGTTGTCACGGTAACCGTTGCCATGATAGCCGTTGCCATGATAGCCGTTACCATGGTAGCCGTTGCCATGGTAACCGTTGCTGTCGTAGTAGCATATATATATCCATAGTGTATATATATAGCATATATAACATATCCATAGTGTATATATATATAATCTATCGTGATAGAGAGAGAAAAAGATAAATGTGAAAAAAAAAATTTTGGATAGGATTTGCATAAAATCCGTTCTTAGTGAGCGTCTACGTCGAGAAAGGAGTAACTATACCAAATTTCAAGTCAATCGGACTTATAGTTTTGGTGATCTCGTGATGAGTCAGTGAGTGAGTGAGTGAGTGAGTGGTATTTCGCTTATAAAACTATATTCAATGAGAATATTAATATAGCTATAAGTTTTCATTATAAATGGTATTTACAAATTCATGTTTTCATCTCGTTGTCAATGAAAATAAAACTACAGAAACGCATAAACTTTTTTCACAGTGGATTCGATATGTTTTCTATTTCTATACAATTACTTGAAATTGTATTTTTGATGTTTCATTTATTAAAAGTACAACATAATAAATAATAAAAAAATACAACATAATGTACAGAAGTTACTGCTATGCAAATATGTTTATTCGATGAAAACGAATTTATAGCTATAAAATCTACAGAAACATTCTGTCTGCCTTGAAATCGCGCTCAAAAAGTTTGTGAATTCAATTAGTTTTTGGAAATCTAATTTGTTTTCAATAACTCATTTCTCAGGCGCCCAGGTTCTGACGTATTTGAGTCTAAATCCAGGACGGCGAAGCTATATGCCAACAAAATTTGATTGACTTGCTAATAGAGATAAAATTTCCAGATTGGGAATTTCCCCCCCTTCCTGTCAAGTTATAATCGAATAATACCCTATTAACGAATAACTAACATTTCGACAATACCTTAAGCATGTAGTTAACTCTTTCGAAAACATTATAACTTTGTTCGTTATCACAGGAACGAAACGTTCCTATATTCAAATAACCACAACAACAACAAATTTATGGTGGGAAATCTGTCCCGTTCCCTTATGTCGAATTAGAAGAGTGAACAGTACTGATTCCTGTTACTGAAATACATCAATGATGTAACGATACGACCACGTTGTAATTTTATCTGTGATGTACAGTCTCTATTGGAGTCTATATGAAGTGGAATATTTGAAAATACCATAGAAAAAAGAAGTGATATCAAATAGCAAAAATGCTCTCCCCGGGGAAAAAAACCCGGACAAGTACATTAGTGGTCCCTCCTTTCCCTATGATATCACGAAAAATCGTACAAACGATCCAAAACTCCACTGAAAGCAATTTTAAAAAGTGTTTACCTATTTTTTCATTCCGAAATCACAATAAATTTTACCTTGAATTAGTTTCCACAGAAAACAAACAGTAGTTGAATCATTAAAAAATTAGCGTAATGAAGATGAGAAAAATACTGCTTATAATTGGTATGTAAGAAGTATTAATAGTGTAGAAAAAAAGGTTACTGTCTAAATTACGTGCATCAGTAAAATTTATGATATAAAGCGGACAAGTATTCCTTTGGTGATACAGAAGATATCAACATCGACGTACTAAGAATACTTAACAAAATTGTTAAATTATAAATATTATAAATGGTAAATGTTATAAAATTATGTTTAAATACATGTTAAGAGTACTTGTCCGGCCCATAGCTTTTTATTAAAATTGCTAATTCAAGTAAAAATCAAGGATCTCTCTCAAAATTGAAGGGTCATATTTACGCACTTTTTCATTGTCGGTTTCCTCTTGTTTAATTTTAATTTTCTGATGATTAATTCCCGCATAACGTTTTTAATTCTCCATTTCAAAACACAAAGGGTTATCTTGATGGTTAGAGGCCCAGAACGTTAAAATGAAACGGACGAATCTAGATTATTTTGTATGGAATTTGCGTGATGTTAAAACCTTGGATTCAGATATGACGGTGCATTCGTAGCCTGTATTGATCGTTTGACCATTTACCAGTGGTTACTTAAATCTTCTACCAATAAATAGTAGATTTTCGAAGTATGATCACTTTCATTGCTGGCAATATAAGTTTTCAATAATATGGCACGCTTCATTGCTGGCAATGTTATACTGTATCGCATCTTGAGAAATTTCATAACTGCCTGAGTCTTATGTTAGTGTAATTTTATGACGACTACGAATAGGATTTCATTCTGAATGAATCGACGTCAAATGTTGTGCATGATACAAGGGTATCCTGAAATTTGGAGAAGAATTGATTTTCTTGTAAGTTGCTGCCGCTGAAATACAACACATGATTCCACCTCTAATTTAATTTTTACTTGAATTAGCAATTTTAATAAAAAGTTATGAGCCGGACAAGTAATCTTAACATGTATTTAAACATAATTTTATAACATTTACAATTTATAATGTTTATAATTTAACAATTTTGTTAAGTATTCTTACAAGGAAACCTTCCCAGGTGTACCCCGCCGATTTTGTTCCGCTTGGAGTATGTTATTGTACATTGAAATCTAAGAGATACATTTTTTTTTGCGGAAACTCATATTTAAGGGGTGAAATACACCTCTAAATTTGAGGTCTCCTGGGGGAGGTTGTTCAGTTCCATATATATGCAGACAAGGGGGCAAAATCAAACCAATTGCATTCAATGCTTCATAAAAAGTTATGACTACTCGATTTTTTTCAGCCCTGAGGGGGTGAATAAGCCGAAGTTATAGGGGTTGAAAATTAAAAAAACGTTATAACAAATAGAATATGCTTGATATGGAAGTGAAAAAAATTGCATAATTAACAGTTTCAAAAGATAAGAGATACGTATTTTTGCATTTTTCGAAAAAATGCATCCTTAAGGGTGTACTACCCTTACATCCGAATACCTTTAATTTCTGTAGATACATATTTTTTTAAGTATCTATCTGCTAGAAAACATTATTTGGATATATTAATATATTTTGGATATATTAATGGATGTAAGATTGTTATCAACATAAAAAAAAATCCCTTGAAAAAAATTGTTTTAATAAAAAAAATTGCGATTTCGTCTTCGTTATATATAATAATCATTACAACATATGATTTAGGCATCGCAGATAATGAAAATTCTTTTCAATCACATTGTTACTATATTAATATTTCTAATTATTGTATCATTGTTTTTATTATATTTTATATGCTGTATTTTGTACAGATGTATTTTTGATTGACAAATGAAATTATTCATTATATTCTTTACAATAGTGGAAATCGTCAAAAAAATGTTGGAAACATAATGATTTTTTTACACCATGAACACCTAACAACAGCAATATATTGACATCCGGGTATATCACAATGCGCTTTGCAAGTTTTAAAACTAAAATCTACAGGATTTTCAAAATTCTCCGGTCGCCATTCATTATAACCGCTTTCGAACCATGAATACCTTAATAAGTTTACATATCGTGGAGATGATAATTGGTTGTGAACAAGTGACTGAAGCTTAATTATATTATTTCGTAAATGCAAATTTAAATCATAATCCATTAATATGACATTGTCAGAAAAATGTTTCACATAATTTTTCCATATCCTGAATCCAAAAACATCCAAACGTTGAATCTTTCCCGTTGTACCCTGCAGTATTTTTCTTAATTTTATATTTTTATCCCGAGGTTTCGCTTCGTCAACAGCTCGAGGGCAATGTCCAATCCAGGAGTCAATTAATAAAATACTGTTTGAACCAACTTGGGGGAAGAAGACATTTTGTAGCCAGGTTTTAAAATGTTCTGAAAGTATGAATTAATTTTTCAATTTGCTTCGTTGCAAGAAATAAACAGTATCTTATGTGTCAATATAAGGAATTCTCTAAAAAAATAATTTTTATTATTGCCTGAAGTGAGTTTTCCAGATTTCGATACTTCTATGTAAACGTTTTCTGGTCTGAATAGTGACGATTCCACTATTGGACCAAATTTACCACGTGGTTCTTTCAAAACCAGGAATAGCGGAGAAAGAAGCCTTCCGTCACCTGCTATAGTGGGCTGAATCGTATAACTGTGTGTTGTAGAAGCAATTGATTGTACAAGGCATTCAACTTGTTTCTCTCCTTCAACCGCTAATGTTCTTCCAGAATGCATTTCTAATTGGAAACCACTTTGGTCCGAATTGTAGACGTTCGATAACCCATATTCTTCTATATCGATCTTCACTTCAGAAACAAATTATTCAGCAAGCTTTCGCAGATTGTCTGCACTTTCAATACTTTTATTTGTGATAAATTTACTAATTTTTCTGGAAACAATCCTGAGCTTTTTTAAATGAGTGTACCCACTTGTCTGACGCCTTAAAACGGACATCTTCATGACCGATTTCTTTTTGTGCTTGCATTGCCCATTTTTTCAAGTCGATGTCATGTACCATAAGACCAGCATCAACGGCAGCTTTAAAATTGGCTAAAGTGTACTCGCAAATTCGAGCTATTTTTTCTTTATAAGTTCCACCTTTATTTAAATATTTAGCCCATCTTTTTAATTGAGTTACTAACTGTACTTTTCTAAATTTTTGTTTAACGCTTGATAGGCTCAAATTTTTAGTTTTGCCACTTCTCCAATAGTTGACTGCCCTCGATTTATACTCGTACGAAACAGATTCATCATCAGTAGTACAAACATCCGGGGGTAGTACCGGATCATTGATTGCCGATCCCCATTCTTCGTCTTCTACTATTTTCATATCCCAATCTTTGTAAGGTTCTTGGAAATATAATGAATCTTCTAAGATTGTTTCGACGCCCATGTAATCTTGCATAGCATTCGTTAATATATGTTCAATGCTTTCTTTCAATTGTATTTCATCATTATTTATAGTGCTTTCAGGTATATTTAGGGCTTGAAAATGTGCCAAAACTAATCGTATCACATTAAGCGGATTCACTTTCATTTTTGATAACAAATACACTTGATTTCTTAACTTATGGAACTTTTAACAACTTTTGATTGCAAACAAAATACAGAGTTATACTCGCCTTTGATTGTTGATATTATTTTATCACGAGATAAATTCCTTCTAACTCGCACTTATAGAATTGAAGCAATTTCTGAAGAACGCGACTTGTAAACGTAGCACAGGCCATCATATGTCAGATAACAGTTATATATTTCTTATCAACGTATTTTGAAACTTCTTTCAATGATAGGTGAAGTAGAATATCAACTCGAAGAATTAGATAGCTAATAAGCAGGGCTAACGAACATATACAAAGTAAGGTTCGAAATGATAAAACATATCAGTTCATTTACTGCTACGTGATTGTAACAACAAACATCACGTGTATAACAAACTTCTTTTTCTCTAACAAAATGAGAACGAATTTAGCCGATTTTTTCAACAGTTTTTTGATAATAAAAAATAAAGAAATGAAAATAAAAATAAACCCTCCATAGCAAAATAGTGCCACACATGCAAATTAATAATCTTTTTAAAATTTTGTTTCAGACAATAATTACGGCTAGAATCGTGCACATCGTTTTTTTATAGGACATTTTCAATGATAGAAAAAAAACAGTGTAAAAAATGAAAATAACGTTAAGAATTCATCCTCTATTCTTTAAGAGTGATTTAATGAAACATCAAAAACTCGGTTGAAACAAAATCGCGAAAAAAGCTACTTTTCGATCTCTCAAGAAAAGAATTTTCATTATCTGCAATGCCTGAATTATATGTTCTATCGATTATTTTCAAGGGATTTTTTTATGTTGATAACAATCTTTTTAAACAATTTCACGATATGTTCTATATCCAAAAGAATATTTCCTAACAGATAGATACTTAAAAAAATACGTATCTACAGAAATTAAAGGTATTCGGATATAAGGGTAGTACACCCTTAAGGATGCATTTTTTCAAAAAATGCAAAAACATGTATCTCTTAACTTTTGAAACTGTTAATTATGCAATTTTTTCACTTCCATATCGAGCATATTCTGTTTGTTATAACGTTTTTTTTTAATTTTCAACCCCTATAACTTCGGCTTATTCACCCCCTCAGGGATGAAAAAAATCGAGTAGTCATAACTTTTTATGAAGCATTGAATGCAATTGGTTTGATTTTGCCCCCTTGTCTGCATATATATGGAACTGAACAACCTCCCCTAGGAGACCTCAACTTTAGGGGTGTGTTTCACCCCTCAAATATGAGTTTCCACAAAAAAAAAAAATAGGTGTCTCTTAGATTTCAATGTAGAATAACATACTCCAAACGGAACAAAATCGGCGGGGTACACCTGGGAAGGTTTCCTTGTTAGTACGTCGATGTTGATATCTTCTGTATCACCAAAGGAATACTTGTCCGATTTATATCATAAATTTTACTGCTGCACGTAACTTAGACAGTAACCTTTTTTTCTAGACTATTAATACTTCTTACATACCAATTATAAGTAGTATTTTTCTCATCTTCATTACGCTAATTTTTTAATGATTCAACTACTATTTTTCTCTGTGGAAACAAATTCAAGGTAAAATTTATTGTGATTTCGGAGTGAAAAAATAGGTAAACACTTTTTAAAATTACTTTCAGTGGAGTTTTGGATCTTTTGTACGATTTTTCGTGATATCATAGGAAAACGAGGGACCACCAATGTACTTGTCCGGGGTTTTTTCCCCCCGGGAGGGGATTTTTGCTATTTTTATCATATCTCGGGATTGGGCGGACAGATCGATTTGTAACAAAGACCAATGGAAAGAGAAAAATCGAAAAAATATCCTCTATATTCAGATTTTGTACTCAACCCATTCCTCCGTGGGAGCGGTTTGAACAAGAAAGTTCGGAAACCGTCATATTCGAGTATATAAGAGTGCGGCAGGGCTCGCGCGGCCTTTGTTTTTAATACTCGGCGTCGAGCTGCTACCGCGTCTCTTGTTTAACATACGTCATCGTAGGTATTAATTTTTTTTAACAAACCAAAATATTCGTTTCGGTATTATCG
Organism: Rhimphoctona megacephalus; assembly: GCA_963989365.1. Taxonomy (NCBI): domain Eukaryota; kingdom Metazoa; phylum Arthropoda; class Insecta; order Hymenoptera; family Ichneumonidae; genus Rhimphoctona; species Rhimphoctona megacephalus. The sequence goes on from OZ022419.1 coordinate 4,537,858, forward strand.
CACATTACATTTACTGAACTACGAAATGATTTCATTTTTTAATTTATCCATATGGCTCGCACGTACGTCTCACACTTCGTTATATCAAAACTCCATTCATACTTTTCGTTGTACAGATACAGAGGGAAGATCACAGTCGTAACCAATCAAAAATTCATCGCTATCGTTGCCGGAGACCGGCTTTGGTGGAAATGGGTTTTGATGGGCATCGAGAGGCCTTTGATCGTGTCGTCTGCGCGCATATTAGCCCAAGCAAATAAAGGTTTTTACTTGACAAAAATAATAACAGGATACCACTGGTGCCATTACAATCGGGCGAGCTCCCCGATGCTGATTGCACAAAATTCCACTCGAGAGTCGCGTTTCCTTTTTTTTTTTATTAACAATTTAGTGCAAAAAACGCATTTTTTTTGGTTTTTTGCTTATAAAGGAAAAACTAATGGATCAACGTGATCGGTCCCAATGGACGAATTGTAGAGAATTGAAATACGAAGAAAATGAGAGCTGAAAGAATCCGATTGGTTCATTATTAAGGGAGAAAACCCAAAAAAACCGAAAAAAATAGCGTTTTTTTAAAAATTCATAACGTCGCCATTTTTCGAGCTGTAGTGCAGGCTCTTCGCGAGATAGTAGATATCGATACGTACTTCCTGTGTGCGAAACCCAGACGCTGTCGAATATGCTTAAAAATTTTGTACTTTTTTGGGCAGTTTTTTCTGTGAAAACAAATGGAAACAGGGGTCAACAAATGTACTTGTCCAAGGTTTTTTCCCCGGGGAGGGGATTTTTGGCCAGGATATAACTTCTTTTTTTCTGAACAGCTCCGAATCCTGGAATTTTTACATGATAACAGATAATCCTTGAATATCTACGCTGACATAACCAGTAAAAACCTAGCTCAATATCAAATATGCAATGCGATGCTATAAAGAAAAAGCGAACGAACTTAGTACAGCTTGCACAAACAAAACGCAGAATTTCATTTCAGTTAACACCTCGCGTTTCCTGCAGTATATTGAGAAATTCGATACATATATTTAGTGCGTCTCAGCAATGTGTATTTCACTAATACGAGAAAAACATGAGTGAAAGGCCAAAAATGAAACCGTATAGAAATATTTGTGGAACACTTTTTTTTTAACAAATCATATCACAATGCACACTAAAAACTTGAATGAATATTGAATTTTTACATTGTTTTCTCATGCTTTTATTTCTACTTATATCTTTTGCACAAGCCTGACCGAGCGATGCCATTACACTATTGCTGAATTTCTGATCCTTCGACTGGCTGTGAAATATGATAACAGATGATCCTTGAATATTTACGCTGACATAATCAGTAAAACCCCACCTCAATATAAAATATGTAGTGTGATGCCAAAAAGAAAGAGCGAAGGAACTTAGCACAGCTCGCAGTAACGAAGCAGAGATCCTTGTATGCAAAGGAAATAAGGCATCTCTTGTTTCCGCAAGGAATAGCAAATGCTTCATTGCTTTAAGTTTCATCAGTTTTTTTAGATCAAATTGTCGAAGCAGAGAATCTCAGCCCAATTCACAGCTCGCAGCGCCTTCAGTATATTGGTAAATTTCTTGAAGCCGAAAAGAAAAATCGAAGGAACTGAGCACAACCTGCAGAATATTGGAAATTGTATGTTTATTTGTAGACCGCACCTGAAAAGTATTGAAAATCATGATTTCACGACAAAAGTTATTTGTCAAATTTTTATAATTAAAGTATTTCATCAACAATTAATATTTTTACAGGTTTTTATTTATGAGCGCATGATACATCTTGTCAGAACTATTTTCATACACTCACTTTTGGAAAAAAAACAGTCTTTTGATCTGTAAGAAAAATTTAAGTGACATGATTAAAAAAAAAAAACGTTGCGTTCTAGATTGAAACTTCAACATCATTATTTACGAGTTCACACATTTTCAGAACGTATAACACTGATTTTTAAGGTTATGTTCGTTGTATTTTCTAGCACTTATTCCGGCCACACTAATTAACGGTTTTATTCAGATTATTTTATACGGAAAAATAAAAATGATAACCTCAACGAGTGGTGAGGTTTGTTTCTATTTGGCTTTTCTGGAATCCGAAACAAAAATGATTTCACCAGCGGGTGCGAGGTTATCTTTTTTAACTTCACTGATGATTAATTCCGAGATATTAAAAAATATTATTATCACATTTCGCAATATTTATATATTACCGTTTTTTCGCACTATTTATATATTTAAACTATTTAAAAATCACGATTTTTCACAATCTAAAAAACACGCGATTTACACGACTCGCACTTTACACTGTCAAAAGTCAAAACTACCGTCACACTGCGCACTGGTTAAACATTCAAACTTTCCGTGGTATGGGTGCAGAGGAATGTAGTCACAGGGAGACATGTTCAAAAACATCACTCGTGTGCACACTGGTTTACCGGTTTGGGAACACAGGGAAATGACCACACTCGTGACAAATCAGAATGAGGCCTTTCATTGTGACATATACAGACACGTCAAATTCTTCGATGTGTTGGAATTTTTGCATAATTTTGAGCCTGTGCAAAGCTTTTTCTCAGCAAATACGGCATCAATCGTGCTGATTTAAAGCTCAATCGAAAGATTTTTTCTTAATTAGTCTCCAGTTCAATTTTCAAGTCATCATCTGTCTCCTGAGCTTCGTAATTCGAGAAAATGACTTTCAGTTTTTACCCCCACCACCGAAATTTACTTTATTCAGAGATAATATACTCTGGCGAGCCTCGGGCCAGCAGACGATAGAGCTGTCAAATGTACTTGTCCCGAGACTCTACCGAGTCTCTTGATATACGCCTTCACCGCTTCTGCTGCCCTACCCCCACTCCACGACGACTCTTGGGCGCTCGGCCGTTTTTGCTCATGTTTGCGAGCAATTTTTACCTATTTCTCAGCATTTAAATAAAAAACGAAGATTGGCGTTTTGTAGCTGAATACTTCTACTTTCCAAATCCGTTTGGTAAATTGGAATCGGTCGACCTCCAAAGCATTGAACCTTGCTGCAAAATATGGTATGTACAACTTGTGATTGCAATTACGCGGAAACTAATTATTCGACAGCGTCTGGGTTTCGCACACAGGAAGTATGTATCGATATCTACTATCTCGCGAAGAGCCTGCACTACAGCTCGAAAAATGGCGACGTTATGAATTTGAAAAAAAAACGCTATTTTTTCGGTTTTTTTGGGTTTTCTCCCTTAATAATGAACCGATCGGATTTTTTCAGCTCTCATTTTCTTCGTATTTCAATTCTCTACAATTCGTCCATTGGGACCGATCACATTGATCCACTAGTTTTTCTTTTATAAGCTAAAAACAAAAAAAAATGCGTTTTTTGCACTAAATTGTTAATAAAAAAAAAGGAAACGCGACTCTTGAGTGGAATTTTGTGCAATTAGCATCGGGGAGCTCGCCCGATTGTAATGGCACTGGTGGTATCCTGTTATTATTTTTGTCAAAATCTGATGATTTTAGAGCTCTGTTGCTTGGCCTATATACAGACATGGCAAATTCTTGAATGTAGTAAAATCGAGCATAATCCTAAGACTGTGCAAAGTTTTTTCTCAGCAATTACGCAACCAATCGTGCTGATTTTAGGCTCAATCGAAAGAGCATCACTTAATTAGTAAAAAGTTCGCTTTTCAAGCCGCTAAATGGCTTCTAGGCTCTACAATTAGCGAAAACGTCGTACTATTTTTGCCCCCACAACCGCGAATCGCCTTGTTTCGAGATAATATAGACTCGGCGAGCCTCGGGACAGCAGACGACAGAGCTGTCAATGTACTTGTCCCGAGACTCTACGGGAGTCTCTTGATATATATGGCGCATTCCATGCCAAACCGGACAGTTCGTGACCCCGACCATTTTTTATTTTGTCGAAATTTTTTCATTTTCAAGTAACTACTGAAAGGAGTTTTTAGGATTTTTTTTAGATTTTTATCTTAACCCATTTAAAAATAATGAATTTTTCAAAATTTCGCACGAAATTTTTGTAAATACTCATAACTTTTTCAGCAATAGAGATATCAAAATAAAATAGAAGGTAATTTTTTTCGTCTTGAATTGTAGTTTCGTAAAAAAAATACAAAAAAAATTTTCATAAGGCAATTTCATATGTTTTTTTTTTAGTTTTAATCCAAAAATATTTTTTTTTCAAAACTTGGACCGTTCTAATTTTTTTGAAAAAAATCTTTTTTGTAGACATATTTTTACATGTCTTGGAAAATTCACAGCTTGTGATATCCAGCCCTTCTATTTTTTTCTTATTTTTTACCATGTTTAAACCAATAATTATTAATTGTCAATCCTGAATTATTTTTTTTATTGTTTTTTTTCCACTCATAATTCCATTCCTCAAGAAATTATAGATGAAAAAAATTAATAAATAAATATTGGAACTGATTTCCATGTTTTTGTCAGTTTTCAACCAAACATTTACTTTCACATTTTGGGCCGTTTTGATTTTTCTGAAAAAATTCACCATCTTTCACGACACATTTTTATACGTCCCACCAAATCCGCAGCGTGTGATATTCATGAATAAGGATTAATAATTGATGATCATTGGTTTACACATGGCAGAGAATTAAAAAAAATATATAATTTATGGATATTACACGCTGCGAATTTCTTGGGATGTATAAAAATGTATCGTGAAAGATGGTGAATTTTTAAAAAGAAATCAAAACGGTCCAAGTTGTAAAAAAAATGTTTGGTTGAAAACTGAAAAAAAAACATGGAAATCAGTTCCAATATTTATTTATTAACTTTTTTTATTCATAATTTCTTGAGGAATGGAATTATGAGTGGAAAAAAAAATTAATAAATATAATCCAGGATTGACAACTCTTTATTATTGGTTTACACGTGGTAAAAAATGAGAAAAAAATATAAGGTATGGATATCACAAGCTGTACATTTTTCGAGACATGTGAAAATATGTCTAGAAAAATGATAAATTTTTTCAAAGAAATCAAAACGGTCCAAGTTTTGAAAAAAAATATATTTTTGAATTAAAACTAAAAAAAAAACATATGAAATTGACTTTTGATAATTTTTTTGTATTTTTTTTATGAAACTATCATTCAAGGCAAAAAAAATTGCCTTCTGTTATATTTTGATATCTCTGACGTTGAAAAAGTTATGAGTATTTACAAAAATTTCGTGCGAAATTTTGAAAAATTCATTAATTTTAAACGGGTTGAGATAAAAATCTAAACAATATCCTAAAAACTCCTTTCAGTAGTTACTTGAAAATGAAAAAATTTCGTCACAATCAAAAATGGTTGGGGTCACGGACTGGCCGGTTTGGCATGGAATGTCCCATATATAGGTATAGTCACTGTCACATTCACGAATGATCTCAAATATCACCATATTTTTATGCTAGTATTACTAGTGTCACTAGACAGCGACTGCGAAAAATACATATGAGCATCAAAAATGTGTGCAAAAAACGCCACACTTTTATGATGCAACAAAAAAATAAAATATTCATATTTTCAATACGCGCCAACCTACAGAGGTCTAATTAGTTATGATCGAAAGAAAAAAATAAATAAAAAATACTTCAACCCGGATAATCCTCTACAATGCGGTAATTAATTAAATATTATGGAAACAGTTTTCGAAAACAGTTAGGATCTGCGGTCCTTCCTGTAGAAGAGTTTTGTAGCGACTTCATCTTTGACAGGTATATCTATATATAAATGTACTTGTCTGTTAATAAAAACAGTGGAAAATCAAAACTAGAAATAAAAGGAAACGGAGCAGTCAAAACTGCAGCGATAGAAAGATCAATGTGGAAAATATAAAATTAAATATTAAGAGTCGTGGTAGCGACTCGAGACAAGTACATTTACAAGCGAGTGCTACAAGACACTTTTACAGGAAGCAGCACGATTCTACCTGTTTTCAAAAATTGTTTCTTTAATATTTATTAAATAACAGCATTTTGGAGGACTATTCAAGTTCACGTATTTTTTATTTTTTTTTTCTTTCGATCGCGACTAATTAGAACCTCGTAGTTTAAAGCGTATTGATAATATTAATTATTTTTTTAATCGTTGCTCCGAAAAATTGAGCATTTTTTCGCACACATTTTTGATGCTCAACTGTTTTTTGTGTAGTCGCTGTCTAGTGATACTAGTGATATTGGTGAAAATTCTGGTGACATTCAATCGATCGTGCATATGACAGCTGACCAGTATTCTTTCTTAATAGTCGGGCCGGACAAGTACTCTGTGCGTATCCGCTCTACGTACGATAGTAAACTTTTATCAATTTGTTACCAATAAAACTGTACTACAAATATTACAAATGAGAGTGTGGCAGCGTTCAAGCTCACGCAGGCTAATGCAATTCTGTATTTTTTTTTCAAGCCCTTGTAGTTCCAAGTCATAGGATAATAATTCGCTGTAATAAAGCATTAATTAGAGAAATGGCATATGAACATAATTGGAGATTTTATAAACATAATAAAATCCCACGTACTTGGCCACATATACTTTAGTAGATCTTTATTTATTTATCAACTTTTTGTGAACGTATAACATTTACGAGAATGAAATTATCACCTCTGTACAATTTGACTTAATTTGATAAGATAATGAGAGCAGTTACCCATAAAACTTTGTATGATGAGTTTGTTTTTAGAAAGGATTTTTGTGCGGAGATCTTTGCATGAACGACTTAGAGGGGTTTTTGCAAATTTTTGTGGGGAACGGTATTTTGGCACTGGGTGGTGGGGGGGATTAACTGGAACGACTATTTGGGGGGCATAAATGTACTTGTCTCACCTTTTTTCACAGCATTTATGCTGTTTTTGGCTAGGTATAGAAATACAGTAAGGAAGAATGCGAAATCATACGAATAATGCGTAAACGAAAATCAATAAAAATAAAAAGTGTATAAAGAAACAATGTATTCTTCATTTGATAGAAAATTATACCTTTGAAGTAACTTTCCAGAATACTTTCTGATAAGTCATCAGTATTAGCATCCCTGAAATAGGTAATGACTGATTTCATCTGGCTATGTAGATTTCCCCGTGAGGCTATACAATTTTGGGATATTGAACTGCCAGATTTTTTATCACTCTTTATCCTTATATCCATGGAATATACAGTTTGCGTTTATTTAATTTTTTTTTTTCGAGATATAAAAGTCAAATTAGGTAAACATATCCAAATTGAAGATGGCTAACGTTTCAGAGAGCTCGTTCTGTACGGCAACTAATTACTCTTTGGCGCACCCTCAACTCCGAGCTCATTCATTTACTTTGGCAGACAGAATAACGTATACGTGTTTGAGTTCTATACGAGTTCATGTTTCTATCTGTGAAACGAGCAGATATGTGTACAAACCCAGTCTGAAAATGATCAAAAAATTCCAGGACTGCAACGAACAAAAAAATCATACGTGATATGTAACTTTCAATGATCGAGATCATATCGATTGCGGAGACTGTTTATTTTTAAAGTCCCGTATATACTGATAAGCAGAGTTGCGAAATTTTCTATGAAAAATTAATGCATTAAGGTAAAATAACTAATGCAGGCTAGTCAAATGGGTGCACAATTTTGAAAATACATTAATGGAAAGTTTATTTTATGCAAATTTAATTATGCACTAATTAAATGATTTGACGGTTGATTTGTATTATAGCATGTCTTATTAACCTAAAAATATATTAAGGCGTCTTCTCACTTTGGAAATTTAAAAAAATCGATTTTTTTTTTTTTTTAAATTTTGAAAGTACATATCTTCAAAAATGTCATCTCGAAATTTCATAAAGATCGGACGAGTCTAACTACATTTTTTGGCGACCGTTAGGTGACTACCTGAGAGTACCCGGCGATCCCTCCAAAACTTTAAACGCAGTTATCTCAAAACAAGGTTTTTCGGTGCTTTGTTGATGAAATTTCGGAAACTATCCGGCCGATTGTCATGAAATTTGAATGACATATGCTTCATAGTTATGGCTATAGCGCATATCATCAGATTTTTTAAATTTTGATTTTAAGAATTTTTTTTTTACAAAAAACTGCAAAAAAATCGTGGTTTTTTTTTACTTTTTCGAAAAACGTGCGCCATTTTGTTATTTTCGCGAATATCAAAAATCTGATGATATGCGCTATAGCCACTGACATACTGAATCTAAAACAGTTTTATTTTTTTGTTTCAGACGACCCGTCTCGGAGATACCATCAACAAGCCACGACCATAACATTTTTACACGGGTTTTTCAATGCTACTGATGTATTATAATAATTGTTTAAAAAAATAAAATAAAAATTTTTTCATGTACTTGAAAGATGTGTTTATTACATAGGATCCGTTTTATCCCATAATTTTAAGCAAAAATCCTCGAAAAAAAATCGCAAAAACAGCCTATTTTTGAGGCGCTTAAAGTGAGAAGATGCCTTAATAATAATAAATTTGCAAAACCTTCAACTGATAAATGCGAAATTCCGCGATGTCATATTTTCATCGAGATTTTTCTAAGAATAATCCGTATTTTTCAACCGATTTTAATGTACCACGTCTTATTTTATTTCTCAAGAGATCCTCTACGAATTCACCGTGTGAATTTTTTCTAAGTTTCATCGTTTTATTGTTGCAGCCAAATGTTTAATTGGCTAAAAAAATGTTCATAAAGCAATTGCTGTAATTTTTATATGAACACTGAAAACAAAATTTGTTGAAATAGCCTGTTATTTTGTTGAATACGGCGAACAAAATATTATTGGGATTACAACAAATTTTTTAATATATTCACAGTATATTTTGTTGGCAGTCTATTAAAATTGTTGAAATGACAAAAATTTTGTTGGTAATCCAACAATATTTTGTTCGCCGTATTCATCAAAATAATCGACTTTTTCAACAAAATTTTTTCTCAGTGAACAAGTTTAGAAAAAAAACCTACGCGGTGAATTCGTAGAGGATCTCTTGAGGAACAAAATAAGATGTGGCGCATTAAAATTGGTTGTATAATACGGATTATTCTTTGAAAAATCTTGATGAAAATATGACATCATGGAATTTTGCAGTTATCAGTTGATGATTTAACAAATCCATGGTTATTAAATTTTTTTTTAGGGTAATACGATTTGCTGTAATACGAATCCACCTTTAATTCATTCAATTAGTGCATTGAACTATTGTGAAATTGGAGGAATCGCTGTGAATGATGTATATATATATATGGGACATTTCACGCCAAATCGACCTACGTCAGACCCTTCCATTATTTGATTTGGCTGAAAACTTTATATGTTATATGATCCATTGAAAGAAGCTTTTTTGATTTTTTTCAGGTTTTTTTGTCCATACACTTGTAAGATATGATTTTTTTTTTAATTCGATATTTTTTTCTTCAAATGACTGAATCTCTCTCAAAAATCGACCAAATCGAACTTTTTTTTTATAGAAAGTTTGGTTTTTCACCGTACTGTTAGAAAAAAATACGAAAGAATAATTAATATTTGTATTCCTTATTTTTTCTCAAGTTAAAGCAATATAAAGCAAAAAACATTGATTTTAAGATGTTTGCCCTTTTTATTTATTTTTTTCAAAAAATTCACAAAAAAACTTTGACCAATTAAATGATTTTTGAGATTAGTTCCATCGTGGACAGATTTTTCATTATACTTCTTTTCTCATTTTGAAAAAAAGTTCATTTTTTTCAGTCAGTTTGCATCAAAATGAACTTTTTTTTTAAGGTAAACGCTGTACTGCATGCTAGTCAAATGAGTGCTAAATTTTTACAATTGTTTAACGCCAAGTTTAATGCACTAACGAGGAAGGTTACCTTACTGTAGCCCCCACAACCCGGGTCGAAAAAATTACGTTTTGTAGTTCACATCAAAGTATAAACCTTCACAAAAAAATGAGCTGCTGACTTGCATATTTAAGGGGGGAAATTAATAACTCAAAATGGGTAGTTTTTTCGTTTTTCGCTGATATCTTCGAAACTAAAATAGATACGACAAAAGTTTAAATAGCAAAGTTATTCATTTTTCAGTGCTCTATAATAATATGTAGTAAAAAATTATATTTAATTTTTTTAATTTTATTTTTATAAAAAGCATGTTTTTTGATACATTTTTCTTCATCTGATCATCCCAAATGTTCTTAGTTTAGCTGAAAATTAAACAAGATTGATAAATTTGTCAAACGGAAAAGTTTACTACATATGGGTCATTCCACATCAATTCGACCACTTTTGAACCCGACCCCCTTCGATTTGGCTGAAACTTCGGAATTTTCTTTTACGCCACTAAAGAAATTTTTGTGAATTTTTTCAAATTTTTTTACCGAAGGCAAAAAAAGTTATGAATGTTAAAAAAAATGGCTTTTTCTTTTTCAAATAGCTATAACTTTTTCAAAAATTTACCTATCGGGACGTTTTTTTTTTAAGTTTTGTTTTCGAATGTACTTTTCTGAAAAAAATACAAAAATAATTTTGGAAATCAAGTTCTATGGAAAATTTCATTTTTTGGAAAAAACCATGAATTTTTCAAATTCCGACACTTTTAATTTTTTTTTTATTTTCCCAAAAAATCTTTGATTTATTCCGGAGTTATTCCCGCTAGTTGCTTAGTGGGCCGATTTTTTTTCTATTTTTTTTCGATTCAAAAAAAAAATTTATTCGTTGTCAATTTTCAACTCCTCTGCATTCAAAAATTTTATTTTATGTCAAGATCAATCATAATAAATAATTTTAAGATATTTTATACCTTACACATGATATAATTCAATAATTTATGATAAGCATTTCATGGGTAATATAACTATTTTTATTGTAATACCAATTTTACAAATCAATTTATTTTACCTCTCTTTGGCGCTTAAATATTTTACATACTCTGTATTCCTTTGAATTCGAAAAATTTCGAACACAAAGGTAACCATCTTTGTCTGGAATGACACAATGTAATTAATGAGTTCCAGCGATTGATTTTGTTTTGGCAAATCGGTCCTTTAGGTCATTTACAGCCTTATTATAATCGTATTACAAGAAAAATAATTGATAATCGCTTTACCTGTGAAATGCTTATCATATATCATTGAATTAAATTATGTGTAAGGTATAGAATATCTCAAAATTATTTGCTAAGATTGATTTCGATGTGAAATAAAATTTTTGAATGCAGTGGAGTTGAAAATTGACAACGAATAAATTCTTTTTTTTTTTATCGAAAAAAAAAAATAGAAAAAAAATTCGGCCCACTAAGTAACTAGCGGGGTTAACTCCGGAATAAATCAAAGATTTTTTTGGGAAAATAAAAAAAGAAATTAAAAGTGTCGGAATTTGAAAAATTCATGGTTTTTTCCAAAAAACTGAAATTTTACATAGAACTTGATTTCCAAAATTATTTTTATATTTTTTTCAGAAAAGTACATCCGAAAACAAAACATAAAAAAAAAATGTCCCGATCGGTCAATTTTTGCTATAGTTATAGCTATTTGAAAAAGATAAAGCCATTTTTTTAACATTCATAACTTTTTTTGCCTTCGGTAAAAAAATTTGAAAAAATTCACAAAAATTTCTTTAGTGGCGTAAAAGAAAATTGCGAAGTTTCAGCCAAATCGAAGGGGGTCGGCTTCAAAAGTGGTCGAATTGATGTGGAATGACCCATATATAGGTTGAGTATATTCAGATATGCTGTTCTACCCTTGTCTTAAAATACTCATAAATCATTTACTTCTAGTTCCGTTTTGTGCATCCATTTTAGTACAAGTGAATAAGTATCAGATGATTTTTTCCATTTTATATAAAATTTTATTTAATATTACATGTGCTCATTTTATTGACTAGAAGCCTTCAATTCATGTATTACAGCTATTAATATGTCTAGAACTAATGACAAGCAGAAGGAAAAAGCAGGCCATGCACTTATCAGCTTCTTCACTTTCATATTATGAAATGTATTCATTACAATAATGATACTCCTCAAAGAAGTATTTGAGACACAAAGGTTTTTTGCACCACGAACATGTTATAACAGCTAAATCACTACAAATATGATATCGTGGTTCTGAATTATCTCCAAAACCAAACGTCACCGGATTAAGGCCTTACATAGGTCCAGAATTTTCAAAAAATCGATTTTTTTTACAGATTATTATTCTCTATAGTTTTAGGCGTATTTCTGTGTAAGTCGATTGTACAAATTCCCCATAGATCGAAAGTTATTATAGAAAACGTGACTGCCCAACGCAGTCACGTTGGGCAGTCACGAAACTTTAAATGCATTTTTCTCAAAACTACTTTTTCTGGCACGGTCTGCATGATAACTCATACAGTTTTTAATATTTTTTGATGCTTTTTTTTTTAAATATTCGAAATTGTTTTCTCTATAGTCTGTCGAGTCGGATTTTTGATGTTGTGATTAAAAAATTTTATAAACATAATTAAAGTGTGACATTTATGACACAAAATGCACACTTTTTTTTAAACTGCCGTAAATTGCCAAAATTTTTCGAATTTCAAAAATCCGGCCCGACAGACTATAACTACAACTTTATTTTACAAGAATTTTTTTACGTTTTGCAGATCCATCAGCATTTCAAGAAGAAATGATGCAGACCGTGGAGCAACTTTTTTTTCATAGTGCTTCGGGAAACGTGATTTTTTATGTTGTAATTTTTGAAAAAAAAAAATGAAATAATTTTTTTTATAAAGTTTAAATACTAATAAACAATGTGTAAAAATTATTTTTATTAATTTCTATTGCTATCTCTTCTAAAAACAGTTTTTTTAGCGCGTTTTAGGCGCTGCTGGACGTATGTAAACCCTTAATGAACTCAGGATGTTCTTTCTATGTAGCTCCTTGTACCATGCGTATTTGAACACATTAATATAACATGGAGAAGACAGTTGATTGTGAACAAGTAACTGCAGCATGCTAACGTTCTTTCTTGAATGCAGATTTATATCACTACCGGAAAGAATTACTACATCTGAAAAATGTCTAACAAAATTTTTCCATATTCGAAAACCAAACACATCTAATGGTTGTATTTATCCTGTTGTTCCTTTCGGAATAATTTCTAATACAATTTTTTTATTAGGAGGAGTTACTACATTAACTACTTCTGGACAGTGTCCACTCCAGGAGTCGATTAAGAGCGCACTATTGTCGCCAACATTCGGAAAACAGATTTCGGTTAGCCACTGTTTGAAATGATCTGTTGAAAAAAAGAAATATTTCATTTGATTTAGTTTGCAATATTTAATTTGGTATAAGAATGTTTAATTTAAATAGTTCTTACCTAATGTTAACTTTCCGGATTTCGATGCTGAAAAAAAACGTTTGTGGGTTTAAATAACGTTTTTTCTACGCATGGACCAAAGTCACCACCGATTTCTTTTAATACAAGATATAACGGCGAAAGTAATTTTCCGTCGGTGGATATCGTTGGTTGAATCGTATAAGAATGAATTGTTGAAGATATGGATTGAACAACGCATTCAATTTCTTTTGATCCTTAGTTTGTAAGAGTGCAACCGGAATGCATTTTAAATTGAAATCCACTTTGATCCGAATTGTAAACGTTTTCCAGACCAATGTCGTTGATAACAGATTTAATGTTAATTATAAACTCTTCAGCCGTTTTTGTAAGATCTTTTGAATCTTCTAAAGTTTTCCGGGTAATAAATTTTGTCATTTTTAGAGACGTAATACGATGTGCTCTTTTGAACTTATTCACCCATTTTTTTGAAGCTTTGAATCGTGCATCGGAACCATGAAATTTTTATGTGCGGTCAAAGCCCATCGTCGCAAATCAATATCGTGTACACAGATCTTGCCACATTCAGTTGCTTCAATGAAGCGATTTAGAGTATATTGAGATATTTCATTCAATTTTTCTTTATAAGATTCACCTTTATTTATTTGATGAGCCCAACGCTTCAATTGTGTTTTAGAAATTACTTTTCTAAAATGGTTCGTAACCGTACGAATATTTAAATTTTTTGTTTTTCCACTTCTCCAATACTCCACAGTTTTCTTCTTAGAATCGAATGACAGTTCATCTTCATTTTTTGTACAGTGAGAGTCATCTGCCTCATCAGATGAAATTGAATCCTATTCCAATTCACTGTCTTCTATACTTTCAAGCTCATGATGTTTAAATTGTTCTTGAAAATCTAAGGTTTCGTCTTCTTCAATTTCGATTCCCGCGTATTTGTTTATGCTTCCAATTAAAATTTCTTTTATTGTAACTGCTAATTTCATTTCATTGCCATTTACTGGTGTTTCAGGCAAATTCATTATCATAAAATAAGTTGACATAATATTTATGACATTCACTGGATTGATATGCATTTTTGAAAAAGTTCACTGTATTCAATACGTACTTAACACTTCACTTCTATAATCAGAGAACTTTAATGAACGGGAACCGTCAATACTAACTTAAATGTGGCAAGAGTCAGTTTATATAGATCCTTATCTTTTACTGATATGTCGAAATTATACCTCACAGATAAAATATCATGAAAAAATAAAACGTATTTTAAAAAGTAAACCCTACACTTCTATAAAGATAAGAAGATGTAATCAGTTCAAATATATAAAATTTTTTGCGTTTGAAAAAAATAAATCTTCAGTTTAATGAGCTCTTGAAACGGAAAAAACCAATGCACATTAATATCGTTGAATATCGTGTCAACAAAATTACGATCGTTATTAACAAATCGAGAAAAATGTATCAAAAAACGGGTTTTTTATGAAAATAATATAGGTAAAAAATTTCTATGTAATTTTCGACTATATATTATTGCAGAGCACTGAAAAATGAATAACTTTGCTATTTAAACTTTTGCCATATCTATTTTAGTTTTGAAGATAACAGCGAAAAACGAAAAAACCACCCATTTTGAGGTATTCATTTCTTCATTGAGGTATTCATTTTGAATGAGGTATTCATTTTGAGGTATTAATTTCACCCCTTAAATATGCAATTCAGCAAGCTCATTTTTTGTGAGGGTTTATACTTTGATGTGAACTACAAAACGTAATTTTTTCGACCCGGGTTGTGGGGGTACAGTAAAGTAACCTTCCTTGTAAATGGATTTGTATTAAAGCATGTCTTATTAACGTAGAAAAATATCAATAATGATAGATTTGCGAAACTATCAGCTGATAAATACAAATTCTCATGATAGCACATTTTCATCGGGATTTGTCAAAGAATAATCCGTAATTTTGAACCGATTGGAATGCACCATGCCTCGTTTTGTTCCTGAAGAGATCCTTTACGAATTCACCACGTAAGTTTCTTCTAGGCTTCATTGTTTCACTGTTGCAGTCAATTGTTCATTTAGCAAAAAAAAATCTTCCATAAACAAATTGCTGTAATTTCCAAACAAATAAACTTAGGAAAAATCTACGTGGTGAATTCGTAGAGGATCTATTGAGGAATAAAATAAGACGTGATGCATTAAAATCGGTTAAAAGTTACGGATTATTCTTTGAAAAATCCCGATGAAAATATGTCATCATGGAAATTTGTATTTCTCAGTTGATGGTTTCGCAAATATATCGTTATTAATATTTTTCTAGGTTGATAAGGGCTTACAAATTCACCTTCACTACGTTCGATTAGTATACGAAACTGAGCATAAGAAATTGTGAAAATTTAGAACTTATTTGACTAGCTTGCAGTACAGTAGTTACCTTAATGTAGGTTTTTACCAGACTCTTGGAAAAAAATACGAAATAATGATTGAAAATCGTCCCCTATATTTTTTTGAATGTTTAAGCAAAAAGTCATTAAATTTAAGATGTTGGACACTTTTGGTTTATTTCAACAGTCACAAAAAAAATCTTGACTAATTAAATGATTTTTTGAGATTAGCCCCATCATGGACAAATATTTTTTCATATTTCTTTTCTCAGTTTCAAAAAAATTTTATTTTTTTTAAAGTCAATTCGTACCAAATAGGATTTTTTTATATTAGAAATGGTGGTGTGAAACAAAATGTCAAAAAATAATTCGATTCGGTCCAAATTGTCTGAAAAAAATGAAATTTCGCTTTCAAAATAAGAAAAAAAAATATAAGGAAAAATCTGTCCACGAGACTGGTCTCAAAAATTATATAATTGGTCAAAATTGTTTTGTGAATTTTTTCAAAAAAATTAAAAAGGGCAAACATCTTAAAATCAATAGTTTTTTTTCTTTAAATTGAGAAAAAATATGGAATACAAATATTAATCATTCTTTCGTATTTTTTTTCTAACAGTACGGTAAAAAACCAATCTTTTTTAAAAAATGTCACGTCCGGAGGGGCGTGAAAGAAAGGTTTGGGTGTTTGAGCGTCGAGCGGCAAACGCTATGTCCCATAGACTTTTCCACGCAGTATTATACGCAGAGCGTTTATTAAGAGTCGCGGTAGCGACTCGAGACAAGTACATTTACAAGCGAGTGCTACAAGACACTTTTACAGGAAGCAGCACGATTCTACCTGTTTTCAAAAATTGTTTCTTTAATATTTATTAAATAACAGCGTTTTGGAGGACTATTCAAGTTCACATATTTTTTATTTTTTTTTTCTTTCGATCGCGACTAATTAGAACCTCGTAACTTAAAGCGTACTGATAATATTAATTTTTTTTTTAATCGTTGCTCCGAAAAATTGAGCATTTTTTCGTACACATTTTTGATGCTCAACTGTTTTTTGCGTAGTCGCTGTCTAGTGATACTAGTCATATTGGTGAAAATTCTGGTGACATTCAATCGATCGTGCATATGACAGCCGACCAATATTCTTTCTTAATAGTCGTGAGGTTATAAAGATCGTGGTCAATTTGAAATTTTGGTTAGAGTAGCGTTTATAGATAGATAGATAGACGAGTAAAGAGTGACTTTTATTATTATGGATAGAAGAGTGATAGTGGGAAAATAAAGTGTGATAATAAACTATTGAACAGTGACTAAATAAATAATTTTATTTATTAAACCGAGCCCCTACAATTTTTTTTCCGAAAGTAAATTCTACAACGGAATCGAAAACGATCCCTTTTCTCTTTTACCATAAAATGTTCCTCGAATGCAATAATAAGGTTTATTTAGAGACCATTCTCTTCATTTTTTTGATAACGAAGAGAATGGTATATGATAAACTCGTATTTGGTGAATATTTAATATCTTAGTCGTGAGGTTATAAAGATCGCGGTCAGTTTTAACTTTTGATTAAAGTGACTTATATATATATATATATAGAAGAGTGATAGTGCAAAAAATGAAGTGTAATTTAATAAATAAACGTTTGAACAGGGCTTTAAAAAATATTTTTTTTTATTAACCCTAGCCCCAACTATTCATTTTTCCGAACGTAAACTCTAAATAGGAGTCGAAAACAGTGCCTCTTCTCTTTTACCATAAAATGTCCCTTGCATCTAATAATAAAATTTATTTGGAAACCATTCTCTTCATTTTTTATATAACTGAGAGAATGGTGTATGATACAACCTTACGTTTGAATCATCCTAAGTTTGAATTATCTATGGTTTTAAACCACCCTAGAGTGGTAGAGACCTTAAATACATGAAAATACTATTTGCACTTGCAACCCAAAACGGAATCAAGCGATGCGAAATAATTTTGAGCGAAAAGATATTTGATTTGAGAGAAAAAAATTTCATAAGTATTTCACCAATTTTTTTTTTATCTATTGCTCACGAGATATAATTCGTAATCAATAAACATTATAAAAGAAAAACTCGCGTAGTACTTCGGCCAAAATTATTTTTTCCAATCAAACTTTAGCTCTCGCAATTTTGTACGTATACTTTTTTGTTTCAAAAGCTCGTTTCGTTATGATTACTTATATTTAAAAACTTTTGGTGCATTCTGATGCTATTGGAGTATTTCTTCGGCATCATTTTTTATGGAATATTTTTCGATCCATTGATCTGTTGGCACGGATGTTTCAGTGCAATATTTTTTGAAATTTTTTTTTACTAAAAAAAGTAAATTTTTTTTTACTAAAAAAAGTAAATTTTTTACTTGTTCGTTGTTCTTTTATGCGTCGTATCTTCTCAGAATGACTGTACGTTTTAAGTAATCTAATAATTTTATAAGTATTGATGGTTAATTAGAAGATTGAATTCATTTGAACACTTCTTAGATTAATATTTCACATTGCATTTTAGTCTGAATATAGTCGCGATACACCAGCTCGAAATTCGATCATGTATCCATTTTTAGCTGAAATTATTAAAAAATGGCTTGAGCAACCTCTAAAATTTTTATTCAGGATTCAATTCTTGAGAGAATCACTTTTTGATAAAATGTTACCGTATTTTGCTGCAATGCCGAAAAAAATGTCAATTCTTTTGCATCACTCAGATACATACATAATATAGACATGTTTAATTGGCAAGCTATGAATTTCATACCCGAGTACGTACATAATATTGACATGTTTAATTAATAAGCTATGACTTCCATACAAAAAGTCGACAAATCCTAGCCAAAAACAGCATAAATGCTGTGAAAAAAAGTGAGACAAGTTCATTTATGCCCCCCAAATAGTCGTTCCAGTTAATTCCCCCCGTTACCCAGTGCCAAAATACTGTTCCCCACAAAAAATTACAAAAACCCGTCTAAGTCGTTCATGCAAAGATCTCCGCACAAAAATCCTTTATAAAAACAAACTCATCATACAAAGTTTTATGGGTAACTGCCCTCATTATCTTATCAAATTAAGTCAAATTGTACAGAGGTGATAATTTCATTCTCGTAAATGTTGTACTTTCACAAAAAGTTGATAAATAAATAAAGATCTACTAAAGTATATGTGGCCAAGTACGTGGGATTTTATTATGTTTATAAAATCTCCAATTATGTTTATATGCCATTTCTCTAATTAATGCTTTATTACAGCGAATTATTATCCTATGACTTGGAACTATAAGGGCTTTAAAAAAAAATACAGAATTGCATTAGCCTGCGTGAGCTTGAACGCTGCCACACTCTCATTTGTAATATTTGTAGTACAGTTTTATTGGTAACAAATTGATAAAAGTTTACTATCGTACGTAGAGCGGATACGCACAGAGTACTTGTCCGGTCCGAAAATTTTCCAGACAATTTGTCACATAAGTCAACATTAATCTACCATATATTTTGGCAATAAGAGTATGGGTGAGTCGGTATCTCGCCACCGTGAGTGCGAGAGCGATAGCTGCAAATTTCGAAAGAGAAATTCTTCGACATGGTTTCACCGATTACAAAAAGGCCCTGTCAGCGGATTTTTGCCATCGTCCCGCGTCCACTGACAGAGCTTTTTTGTATTCGGTCGAACGGTGTCGAAGAATTTCGATTTCAAAAACTCGAGGTGAGGTTAGGTGGCTGATTCATACTCTTAACTAGTAAAATAAGCACAGCTAATTTGGAATCACAATATGCGGATTGTTTTGTATCCCAAATTATCCTCCTTTCCTTTAACCAATTGTTATCGATGAATCGATGCTCATGTGGAGCATATCTCACGTTATTACACGGCACGTTTATTCCGGTTTTGTAACACCCGGGGGAAAACTGGAGTTACAGAGCATCCAAACGGTACTGTACACCCGAAATAAGTAATCCGGTACCATTTACACGCACTTTTACACCGGCTTTTACTACAACAGGTTTCACAAAACGAAATAAGCCTGCCATGTAAAAGCGGTCATCAATTGATTGCATTCCAAGGCGGGTAAGATTCAAATCTGCGTCAGGAGATCCGAATGTTCAGAGTGGTTGAAAAATTTGCCGTAAACAAAAAAGCATATTTTTAGCTGACTAGTCGAAAAATTTTCGGGCCGGACAAGTACTCTGTGCGTATCCGCTCTACGTACGATAGTAAACTTTTATCAATTTGTTACCAATAAAACTGTACTACAAATATTACAAATGAGAGTGTGGCAGCGTTCAAGCTCACGCAGGCTAATGCAATTCTGTATTTTTTTTTTAAAGCCCTTGTAGTTCCAAGTCATAGGATAATAATTCGCTGTAATAAAGCATTAATTAGAGAAATGGCATATAAACATAATTGGAGATTTTATAAACATAATAAAATCCCACGTACTTGGCCACATATACTTTAGTAGATCTTTATTTATTTATCAACATTTTGTGAACGTACAACATTTACGAGAATGAAATTATCACTTCTGTACAATTTGACTTAATTTGATAAGATAATGAGGGCAGTTACCCATAAAACTTTGTATGATGAGTTTGTTTTTAGAAAGGATTTTTGTGCGGAGATCTTTGCATAAACGACTTAGACGGGTTTTTGTAATTTTTTGTGGGGAACAGTATTTTGGCACTGGGTAACGGGGGGAATTAACTGGAACGACTATTTGGGGGGCATAAATGAACTTGTCTCACTTTTTTTCACAGCATTTATGCTGTTTTTGGCTAGGTATAGATATACTCCTAGGAGTATGGTGGGCGCACACTGATAGACCTCGAGAAGTTTTGCTTTGTCTGGTTGCGACTGAGGAAAGGGTGTTAAAGGTTGTGAATAAAGAGATCTAGGATTCTTTATACACTCTTTAATGAAAATAAAATGTTAGTAAAAATACAATAAGAATAGGTAGATAGATCTAGAATTCTCTTTATATTCGTAGTACAAAATATAATGTTAGTAAAATACAATTGGTGAATACAAACTTGGTACAATAAAATATTAAGTATTTTACCGGAGAGGTGTCTTTGGAAATCTTTCATTGGTTGTAGCTTACTTGTTCTTTGTTGAGTTACGCGAAATGATTGAAAATATTCTAACAAGGAAAGGTACTTTGGTGTCCCCCTCCGATTTTGATAATTTTTATATATGTTATAGTCCATCGAAAATTAAGAGACACGTAATTTTTTTTATCGGCTTAAAGTTATTTTTAAGGGGTGAAATCGACCCCCAAAGTTGAGCATGTTTTGCATCTGGTAGAGTGTTTCATATAGAAGCACTTAACCGATCGTAACGAAACCAATTGCAAAACGTTTTTCACGTCAAATAACCTGTATATAATGTTCAACTTCTTATGCACCCCTATTACATGGGGATGATTCACCCCCGAATATCCAGAATTCTTTTGTATAAAAAAAACTTGCAATCCGATTTCAATAAAACAAACGCCATTTTGCAGAGCAAAAAAAATAAAATTGACGTATTTTTGGGTTTTTCTCAGATTAAAAAAATTAAGGGGGTAAAACACCCTTAAAATGTCAAATTTCATTTTGAGCACTGTCCCCTTCCGATTTCAATATTTTTTTTATAAAATGTAGCTTATCGAAAAATAAGACCACCTATTATTTTTATTGGCTCAAAATTATTTTTAAGGCGTGAAATCAACCCCCAAAGTTGGGCATGTTTTGCATCTGGTAGAGTGTTTCATATAGAAGCACTCAACCGATCGTAACGAAACCAATTGCAAAACGTTTTTCACGTCAAATAACCTGTATATAATGTTCAACTTCTTATGCACCCTTACTTACTGCAGGGGGGTGAACCACCCCCTGACATTCATAATTTTTTGTATAAAAGAAAAATTGTCATTCGATTTCAATGGAAAAACCAACATTTTGAAAAGCAAAAAAAAATTATAGTGAATGTGTCTAGATTTTTCCAATAAAAAAAATTAAGCGGGTAAAACACCCCTAAAATCTCAAATTTCATTTTACGCACTTAAATGATAAAATTAAATTCAATTGGTCTCATTATCATTGCGTATCGACTTATATGCTAAATAATATTTATTTCGCATGTACATCCGCTGCCCTTCTGACATGCTTCACGTTTATAAAGAAGTGTTGGTATCCGTTCTATTTATATAAGTTTCTATTTTGAACGATTTACGAAAATAAAAAAAAAACTCAAATATCAAAAGAGTCGCATCAGCAATTCACCGCCCAGAATGTAAACAAAGCTGGCTCATGCCTTGCCATATTCTTATTCATATCAAGAACCGCTATAGTGGCTCGACCCCAAGTATTCTTGAAAAAGCCAGTTCGCTCAGGCTAATGTTTGAGGTATATCCGAAAACCAAATAAAAATGCTGTTTTCGTGGTGATGTCAGATCAAACCGCCCACTCAAGATGAAAAAGGTAAAACTGACTTTATATTATTCCAGAAGTTAAGTTGCTGTTCGACTGTTGATCAGTCATTATCGTGTCCGCTATCGTGAATACCGTATTGTTATTAACATGTCCATCAATCCAATGAACGTAATAAGACTGTTGTTTCTTACATTCGAGGTAATGAACATTCCTGACAGTCCTGTTAACAATAATGAAGTGGAATTGAAAGAGAGTTTCGCGGAAATTCTGAAGGCCTCTATGGCAGAGTTCAATCAGTTAGAAATCGTCGAAGATACGACATTAGATTTTCAAGAACCGTTTAGAGATGTCATAGTAGAACCTGTCGAAGATAATGACATCGAATGGGGTCTTGGAGAATCTCCATTAAGCCCTGAAACGTGTACTGACGATGAAGAAGATTTGAGCTACGACTACAAACAAAGAGCTGTTGAGTACTGGAGAAGTGCAAAAACGAAACAAAATAGGAAAATAGAAACAGTCCAAAACCGATTTAAACTCGTTAAATCTGTGCGCCAATTAAGGCGCTGGGCTCAACAAATTAATAAAGGCGGAACTTACAAGGAAAAATTGTCGCGCATTTCTGAATATACAATCGATAATTTAAAAAGCGCCATAGAAGCAGGTCTCATTGTACACGATATCGATCTTCGGAGATGGGCATTACAAGCCCAAAAATTGATTGGGCATGAGAATTTGCGTTTCAGGGCTTCGCCAACATGGATAAAAAAGTTTAAAAAAGTTCATCGAATAACAAGTAGAAAAATAAATAAATTCGTGACAAGAAAGACTCTCGAATCAAAGGACATATTACAAAACGATGCTAATAAATTTGTCTCCGCAGTTCAATTGAAAATTGAGGAATATGGCTTGGAAAATATTTATAATTCTGATCAAAGTGGTTTCCAATTAGAAGTCCATTCAGGGCGAACGTTAACAGAAGAAGGTACAAAACAAGTAGAATGCCTTGTACAATCCGTTTCAGCGACAACCCATAGCTACACCATCCAGCCGACAATATCAGCAGCAGGAAAATTGTTGTCACCTCTTCTGATAATTTTAAAAGAGCCATCCGGGCGGTTGGGGCCAATCGTAGAACGAACCATTTTTCGACCTCCCAATGTTTTTATAAGTGTTTCAAAATCTGGCAAGGCTACATCAGGTACGTTGGTATGTAATATTCAAATATAAAAAATAGATGTGCTATTAATTTTTACATATTGATTTATAGAACATTTCAAAGTATGGCTTCAAGAAGTGTTCTTCCCAAATGTCGGTGAGAAAAGTGTGCTTTTAATAGACTCATGGAGTGGACATTGCCCTAGTGTTGTCACGGAAGTTACACCACATAACAAAGAAATTGTTACAATGATCATACCGAAAGGAACAACAGGGAATATCCAGCCACTTGATGTCTTCGGATTTAGAATTTGGAAAAATTATGTCAGACATTTTTCAGACAGTGTCATGTTACTTGATTATGATTTAAGTCTACATTTACGAAATAATATAATCAAGCTGCAATCTCTAGTACATAATCAATTATCATCTCCGAGGTACGAAAATTTATTTCGATATGCCTGGTTCAAAAGTGGGTACATAGAAGAACGACCTGAGCATTTCGAAAATCCCGTTGAATTCGCTTTTGGTATGTCATCTCAAACACAATGTGAAATTGAAGGCTGCACAAATGTGGCTGTAGTAAGATGTTCATGGTGTAAAAAGTCACTTTGTTTCAAACATTTCTTCGAAGAACATCATTACTGTTCAAAATATAATCATTAAGTTCAGGAATGATAATTGAAACGAAAATTTGAATTGGAATCTATTTTTACTACATGAAAGATTTTAGCGCCTATGTATAACCTATATATATATATTTGTGTACAGACCATGTGTATACAAAAATAAAAAATCGTGAAGCTCACGACCACCGAAGATGTAGGAGTACTCAATTTTTCATATAATTAAAAAGCCGATGTACATGCGAAATAAATATTATTTAGCATATAAGTCGATACGCAATGATAATGAGACCAATTGAATTGAATTTTATCATTTAAGTGCGTAAAATGAAATTTGAGATTTTAGGGGTGTTTTACCCGCTTAATTTTTTTTATTGGAAAAATCTAGACACATTCACTATAATTTTTTTTTGCTTTTCAAAATGTTGGTTTTTCCATTGAAATCGAATGACAATTTTTCTTTTATACAAAAAATTATGAATGTCAGGGGGTGGTTCACCCCCCTGCAGTAAGTAAGGGTGCATAAGAAGTTGAACATTATATACAGGTTATTTGACGTGAAAAACGTTTTGCAATTGGTTTCGTTACGATCGGTTGAGTGCTTCTATATGAAACACTCTACCAGATGCAAAACATGCCCAACTTTGGGGGTTGATTTCACGCCTTAAAAATAATTTTGAGGCAATAAAAATAATAGGTGGTCTTATTTTTCGATAAGCTACATTTTATAAAAAAAATATTGAAATCGGAAGGGGACAGTGCTCAAAATGAAATTTGACATTTTAAGGGTGTTTTACCCCCTTAATTTTTTTAATCTGAGAAAAACCCAAAAATACGTCAATTTTATTTTTTTTGCTCTGCAAAATGGCGTTTGTTTTATTGAAATCGGATTGCAAGTTTTTTTTATACAAAAGAATTCTGGATATTCGGGGGTGAATCATCCCCATGTAATAGGGGTGCATAAGAAGTTGAACATTATATACAGGTTATTTGACGTGAAAAACGTTTTGCAATTGGTTTCGTTACGATCGGTTAAGTGCTTCTATATGAAACACTCTACCAGATGCAAAACATGCTCAACTTTGGGGGTCGATTTCACCCCTTAAAAATAACTTTAAGCCGATAAAAAAAATTACGTGTCTCTTAATTTTCGATGGACTATAACATATATAAAAATTATCAAAATCGGAGGGGGACACCAAAGTACCTTTCCTTGTAAGTCCAAATCTGAATTAAATGAAATAAATCGGAAAATATTCTAAGTCCGAATCTTGAATTTTATACTTTAAAACTTTGACTTCTGGACTCGACTCGCTCTCTTCTACAGAAGACCCGGAGTTCGACCAGAGATAAAATATATAAGACGGCTAACTGAATGACAACCGAACTACTGCTAACAGTATAAACGCGACCTAGGTACGGAACGGAATGCGATGCCCCGTGGAAAACCTCGCCTTTTTATAGGGCCAGATTTAGGGCAAATGGTACGGATTTGTGTTTTTGAGCCTTTGTTTCTTAGAAGCTAGCGTAGGGGAAACCGATGTGGTCGTCATCTATTGTTGGTATGTAGGCTGTTGCTAGGGCCCAGATCTATTGCCGAGGCGCATTGGATCGGAAGACACACTCGCTTGCATATTTAGTTGTGTTTGTGAGAACTCGAGTATTCGGGATATCTGTGTGTACGGCGCGTGTCGGGATGAATGACGTAAATGCAAAGTTTACTTTGACTCATCGGGTCATCGTTTTATGAATGAAAATACTAAAGAGATCGAGTAAAACGGAAGTGTTCTTATACCTTTTTTCATCTTCGGAATTAACGTAGGCGGAGTAGATGTGGTTAACTTCTGGGTGTTAGTGTGAGGGCTGTTGCTACGGTCTAGATTTTATGACCGATGCGTCTAGGCCCGAAGGGAACAATCGAATGTTCGAGGCATTTGTGTGTACGGCGCGTGTCAGAATGAATGACCTAGATGGAAGAAGTTATTTGATTTTATGAAAATTCTAAAGCGGTCGAGTTTCTTGGTTGAAAGAGTATTTAAAAAGAAATAAAATTTTACGTCGGTTGTGACACCTCCCCACTTAGATTAGGCACCGTCCTCGGTGGCTACCAATTTATGCATGTTGAATATTTTTAAAATAGAAGATATGCTTAAATGGTGTTAATTAAAATAGTTAAATTTTGTTTCTCGTTGCCTGATACAGATGTCGTATCTTAGGTAGGAATATGGGATAGGTATGAAATCTTTAGGGGTATTTCAGGTGTATAAGAAAGGAGGAAAAAAAAAGAAAGTTTTTTCGGGTTACCGTATAATAAAATTTGTATACCTCTTTTACTGGCTTTAGATGGCAAAATAGCGATGGTAATGGTCTTCTTCTGGCATAATGAAATGCAGGATACCATACAGATCCAACAATAATCTTGTTGATCGTTTGTTTTGACGATGCTGATTGATTTTGATTAGCGTCTTGATTTTTCGTAGATGCAATTTTAATTTGCATCTGAGATGCCTGTGCCATTACTAAATTTGAGGTGTGTTCACGAAGTGTAATACGGTGAAGGTGTTTGGTAGCAGGTATAACGGGTAAGTATAGATACTTTATCCTTCCATTCACGAGTTAAAGGATAATTGAATAATTCGATATGCATAAATTTTCACTTACGTCTAGTGTTGGTATTTTGTAAAAATTTTGCATGATAATAACAGAGAGAAAAAAAACCATATGATAGTGATAATAATTGATTAGGGTGTATATAGTAGTAATTGGTTACGAGTGTACATACGAAGTTATGTTTTAGACCGTGGTTTGCGTCGTGGCTTCGTGAATAAAAACAGGGTTAGTTTGGGGGGGGGGGGCGGGGGGGGGGGTATCGTAGATGTTTTCTCCTCTTCTTTTAGCAGGTTGTGATGGTTCTTCTTCCCTCTCGATGTCAGCATCATCATAATCGTCGGGGAGTGGAGCAGGTCGTTGGTATATGATGAAAATCTTAGAGGCACAGCGAAGAAAGGATTCCCGTAAGATATACGTCAATAACCCAGAAGAAGGCCAGGGCTACTTCGCCCCAAATGGTAAACATGGTATAAGTAGTCTGCCCTTGTTTCTCTCGTTCGTGAGTACCCATCTCCAGAAGTTCTTGCTGTATCTCGCTCAAGGTATTGTCGAAAGTCGGAACTCCAGCTGAGTTTCGGGTTATGATTGTTGGTGCGAGACCTGATGTTTTGGTATCTTGCAACGTTTTGTAATGTGAGATATTCGGCACAGGTATGTTTATGTCGATATTGGCCTCAGGGATGTATGTTTCTTTGATGATTTCTTCGATGATTGTGAATCAGATATTGTGACGTATTGAGATTTTGCGATGCATTCTGGTTTTAATCGTAGCATTCCTGTTTCCTTGATTTCTATTGTAACCGGTGTATTGTCGTTGCACAAAATTTGTATTCTTTCTGGTCGAGGTAGTAAGAATAACAATCCAGACATGGAATCTAGTTATTTCCACTACGGTGTTTGTTTCTTTACGACCCTTATCTCGCAGTCTTCGTATGGTTTGTGTCTTCCGTCCGTTTATAATAGTAACTCGCAATTTTGGTGGGCCGATACTTCATAAGAGCGTAAATTTGATAATTCCGTAGGTGTTAACATCGAGGAAGATAGTTCTCAGGTACAAGGGCGTATCTGTCCATTTCCCTCGAGATTATTATGTATGAGGCTCTCGGTTGAACATATGTGACTCCTTCGGTGTTATTTCCGATGAGTTGAATGGTGGGGCACGGATGGAATTTGTAGAGAAGGTATGTGTAGGACGATGATAATTTTTCCGTTGTAATAGGAGGCGGTTGGTCGGGATTCTTGCTAGGGTTCCAGAATGAATTTCGTCGAGTGGGACCGGGAAAAGGTACTTAGGGTTGCTTCTTAGGAAGCCTTTTACAGCTTGTTCCAGTGTAGAAGTGTGCCACAATTCAGGATGTAATTGTTCGACTTTTGCGGAGTATATAGCATCGATTATTGTTCTAAGGCTGATGTGGTGTGTGTTGGCGACAATACCTGCGTTGGCTCTCCAGGCTATTAAATGTTGTGTGTATAGTATGGTGACTTGATTGTTGGTAAATCTCATCATTACTTGAGTCCATGTTTTATTATGAATTCCTTCGATTTCGTCTGTCCGTCGATGGATGTTGTGTTTCATGTGTTGGTGAGGCCTAGACCTCTCGGAGCCCAAGTAAAAGAACAATTATGATCGCCTTAGCGGTATACATTATAGTCTAAAAGAGAGAGTATACATGTGAGTACAGGGTAAAGTGTATAAGGTAAATTTCAATTTTGTGTTAGGTAAAAAGTGTTATAAAGGTTAGTAGTTTTATTACTTATTCACATCGCCTCTTCCTCGTATATTGTAACGAAAACACTTACGCGCAGTCCCGGGACTGCTTTATAAAAACGTTATCCTGATTTAATTCCTAAATTATGTCCGACATTTTTGCGAAAACGACGCGACAACGTTTCGCGTGCGTTTGTTGACTGTTGTTGTCGGCGGCCATCTTAAACACTATGCTAACGGCGAAGCTACACTTACGAACGCGTCAGGCCGCCGACTATCGTGAAAAACTTGAACTAAAAAATGCGTACGTGACTTTTTGCACGTTTCGGTAATTAATTATTAAAAAGACATTATGGTAATTAAAATAACGCGTAAAATATGTAGAAAAATCCGACAAATCGAAGGGAATAACTCGCGCGGTAAATTTATGCGAAATTGACCGATAATTTATAAGTGAAAAGAACGAATGTTTGTGCGCATGCGCGTGGGATGAGCGACAAGGGAAAGCACGAATGACAGAGTATGTTTTTCATTATTTCAAAATTAATTAGAAACCCTTTAATTAAGGGAAAATCTTCGCGAAACGTTTAAATAAAAATAGAAAACGATCAAATATGATAAAATTGTCATAAAAAAATTGTAAATTACGAAAATTAATAATTCTTGCGCAGGTGACGCGCAAAGTGGGGGTAGCGTCGAGCGAATCGAAGTGTAAAAATGCGAGAGTGGGGGAAATGGAGAGCGAATCACAAAATTATTGTAAATAAGCGTGCGCAGAACGGGTTCGAGACTACCCGGCGAGCGAATCGGAACTCGAGCACGAGAACAAAGGATCTGCTGGGTATAAAAAGCCGTGCACAGCAGCAGTGGACACGCATTTTGCTCATTCTGGAAACAGAGCTCGGAGAGACAACACGCTTTCAGCAGCAGAGATCCTGCCCAGTTCCAGCAAGATAATAACCTATCTTTTTTTTATCATATTTGACGATTAGAGTATCGGAGCGGTTCGGCTACGTTCAACTCCCATAGTCCAAAGTCAATTCCTTATTCCTTTAATTTTTTCCTATAATTCCTTGATGCTTGGAGTATCGGAGCGGTTTGGCGACGTTCAACTCCCATAGTCCAAGGTCGTTCTTTAATTTTTTTACATTTTTCCTTTTTTCTGTGGGTGCTCGGGGTATCGGAGGTGTTCGGCGACGTTCACATCCCATAGCTCGGGGTCCTCATCCTTACCTGTGGTGTGTGGAGTATCGGCGTCGTTTGGTGACGTTCGGGGCCCGTAGCTTGCATACTACATTTCCTCTAATTACTTTATCTTGTCGAATTTATGCCTGCTGGAAGTGAGAAGCCTGCTTGCTCTCTTTTAATTAAAATTTGCTAATTACATTTATATTTTGAATTTTTTAATTCAAAATTATTTTTTTATAAAAATAATCGGTCTGTGTCATTTATTACACTCAGCAATCCTCGTCTATCTTTAAAATCATTAATAATCCTGAATTCGATAATCCAAAAGGCCGCGGTAAGACTATCCATTATATAGAATTAATTAAAAATATAAAATTATCATTATTATTATATCGAGTCAATCCACTTTTGGATTATTAAAAGTTTGAATTATTTTTTTTTATTCACTATAAAATACAAGTGAATTTCATAGCAACATGAAGCCCTACTAATAATTCAAATATTTGAATTATTATTATTATCATTTTGTAGACAAAGTTTCATCGAGTATTTCAGTTATTATTGTTAATTAGCCGCGAAGACATCGTTTTTATTATTTGACCATTGTTATTATTATTTTTCTTATTTAAATGATCATTCTGACGCAAACAGGGAATTAAAATAAATATCATCGTTTAAATTGTTACCGACAAATAAATAGAATTGATACCGTTTCTTTCCGTTCTGATCCGGATTATTAAATAAATTCATGCAAGTAAATAAACCGAACGCGAAATAAAACAAATATTCATTTATTGTAACAAAAATCGGAAAATTTACATTGTTTAATTGAATAAATCAATTTTGTTATTATTTTGAACACAAAATCCGCGTTCCTCACGTTTCTTTCATACCTGCTCCAAAATTATTTAAAATTATTTAGGAAGCTCGGACCTACACGTAGCAACGTTTAGCGTATGGCAAAAGCGTTCCGTTACAATATATATAAATATATGTATATACATATACAAATAGCAAAAATCCCCTCCCGGGGGGAAAAAACCTGGACAAGTACATTGATGGTCCCTCGTTTCCCTATGATATTGTTACGTCCTCGGGTTTAACCCATAAAATCAAATTTTATCTTTTTCTCAACTTATAAAAAGTAACGTAAAAAGGTCATGGGACCCGATAAGCATATTTCGTAATAATAACAAAACCCTAGAATTAGTCTCAATTTAGCGTTATTCGCGTAATTTTACGTTCAGTTTTTGGTTTACTCGCGGTAGTGGGGGAATTTTGAGCCGGCCGGTATAAATTTTCACATTCAAAACAGAATTTGCAGCGTCCCGTAGCAGACTTTGCAACTCTGTGCTACAGTCTCCCTAGATATCCGATTACATCGGACCATCGAATGTCGAAAGGCAACGCAGTTTTCTTATCGCCATCCGGTGTCGGATGAAGCGTCTGCCCAGACTGGAGCGTCGCGCGTGGAGCTCCAGTGACATTTCTTGCACTATCAGCATCCGGTCTGCGTGCACGGTCGGCCTAAA
This sequence comes from Rhimphoctona megacephalus, assembly GCA_963989365.1. NCBI lineage: Eukaryota > Metazoa > Arthropoda > Insecta > Hymenoptera > Ichneumonidae > Rhimphoctona > Rhimphoctona megacephalus. Next base: position 4,568,787 of record OZ022419.1, read on the forward strand.
CACTCTAGATACCGTGGGATAATCCGCTAAGAAAAGTAAGGACCCCCTCCACTTTGGAGCCGAAGGAGTCGAGAAATGTCAAACAATTAGTCAGTCTTCGATCTTCACTCGCCCGTCACACTTGATTACTTGTCAAATATATTCTTTTCCGAGCACTTCCGAGTTAGTAATTTTTCTCTAACCATTTTCGCGTCGGACATAGTCAGACCTCGCGAGCATATCCGGGAAACGTGTGTGTTTGAGGATCGGTACCGACTCAAAGACTCTTCTTATTACCTATTTTATATTTTTGTGTTAAAATCCGAGCAACTTTTGTATCGTGGTCGCGTTCATCAAAAACGATTTTTCAAATTTCTAAGAAATAATTCGTGTCGAGAATCTTCGGTGTTTTCGCAGTTCATCGACGTGCGATTGTGATTATCGTTCCGACGGGTTCCGAGGCGCGCGTCGTTCGAGAATCGTTTCATCATTTCCGAAATTATAAGTCGCAAGTAAGTTTATTCCATTAATCGTCAACAATTTCGAATCAAAATCGCAGACTTGAGTTCATTTCGATAATTCGAAGTTTAACTTCCAAGTCTATTTCAACAATCCGAACTAGAAATCCGGAGCTTGAATTTATTTCGTTAAATCGAAATTTAAATTCCAAGTCCGCGTTATTTCACTTATTCGAGACTTATCTTCCAAGGATATTTTATTTCGATGATTTAAAGCTTCATTTTTGAGTGATTTTTGGAATTTGAATTTATTTTTCAAGTGGATTTTATTTCGATCATTCGGAGCTTAAATAAATGAGAATTTGAATTTTGATCACCAATTGAACTTCATAAGTAAAATCTATTTTTCGAGTGAAATTTATAATTCGAAATTTATTTCTTTGACCGAACTTTATTATTTGAATTTGTTCTTCGAGTGAATTTTATAATTTAAGGGGACCGTATGGTCTAGAAATTTGAAAAAATCGATTTTTTTTTTTTTCGATATGTCGAAAGTATAGTATCTCAAGAATATACTGTGAAATTTTCATGCGGAAATTCTCAATATTACAGCTTCTACAGCCCATAACGCAGGTAGAGAGCGGTCCGCGACACGAAAACGTTCAAAGCCTTATTGGACACAAAGCCTTACGGGGATGATTTTTTAGTTTGCAAAAAAGAATGTGTTTTGCATGTTAAAAAACGTTTGTACAAACGTGCTGTTGATGCGAAAAAAAAACATGCACAAATAAAGAAAGCAACAAAGAAATTGACAGAAAAAGAAGAGGGAAAAAAGACACAGCGGAAATCGATAAATAAAACACCGAAGCGTCAACAATTGACGAATAAATTATTGCAAGAGCTGTCAACTTATTACGGTCTAGCAATTAGACGTAATTCAGATTCGACTGAAGGGATGAGAAGTGAAATATGGGCAGCATATTATCACAAAATTTCAACAGATGAAAATCCGCAACACTCGTACTGTCCTCCAGGTTCCGAATCGTGGTGCAAGTGGCGTCAAAGTGAGGCTGCAGGTACTTTAGACACCTACGAGCACCCACCTGCTCTGTGCGATGAAGCACAAGAGATATTAAAACCAATTTATGAAGAATTGACAGCAGAGACTTTATTGGAAAGGTGTATTGGCAGTAATACGCAGAACAATAACGAAAGTTTCAATGCTTGCGTGTGGCACCTTGCGCCGAAACATCTGTTTGCCGGAAAAAAAATCATTGATATTGCCACTCACATTTCCGCTTGCATATTCAATGAAGGATTTGCATCCCTATTGAAAATAATGGAGACCATGGGCATAACAATCGGGCCACAAGCGGAGCAACTAGCGCAAAACCGAGACGAGCTGCGAGTATCGAGCGCCAACCGTAGGAGCACGGACAACTCCAAAGAGGCTCGGACAGCTCGAAGAAATGAAAGGAGTGAGGAAATCTTGAATTATGAACGTTCCGAAGGAATCCTATATGGTGCCGGAATCGCGGATTAACTGTAAGTATTCAAAATTTGCTCAATTTTTGAAAATATCTGTACCTCAAACTTTAAACTCATTTATCTTGAAACGACTTTTTTCGGCACTGCGCAGGTGAAAACAAAAAAACTATTCAACCGAATCACTTGAAATTTGGATATGTTGTTCACAACATGTATGGCTATCGTCGGAACTACAATCATAATTTTATTTAAATAATTTCTTATTGTTTATACTAAAAAACTAGTGAAAAAAAAACCCGATTTTACGAATTTTTTTTCAAAAGCGCGCCATTTTGTCAATTTTTAATTTTTTCGATTTGTTCTAGTCCCGACCATAACTGCACTCTTTCTGATTAAGAATCTTCTTGAATTTTGTGTTTCAGATGAGTAGAAGTCTCGGATCGATCTTCACCGTCCGGGTCGGATTTTTCGAGAGGGTCGTCTTCAATGCCAATTATATGATAATAAACACTGTTTTTAAAATTAAAAAAATTTTTTTTTGTATACTTAAGGGGACCGTATGGTCTAGAGCACGAAAATTTCACCTATTTTCACAATTTTTTTTTTGCCTTAAAAAATTTAAAAATCGATGTTTTAACTTTTCGGGTTTATTACTACCTTTATTAAGTATACAAAAAAATTTTTTTTTAATTTTAAAAACAGTGTTTATTATCATATAATTGGCATTGAAGACGACCCTCTCGAAAAATCCGACCCGGACGGTGAAGATCGATCCGAGACTTCTACTCATCTGAAACACAAAATTCAAGAAGATTCTTAAGGGGACCGTATGGTCTAGAACACGAAAATTTCACCTATTTTCACGATTTTTTTTTTGCCTTAAAAAATTTAAAAATCGATGTTTTAACTTTTCGGGTTTATTACTACCTTTATTAAGTATACAAAAAAATTTTTTTTTAATTTTAAAAACAGTGTTTATTATCATATAATTGGCATTGAAGACGACCCTCTCGAAAAATCCGACCCGGACGGTGAAGATCGATCCGAGACTTCTACTCATCTGAAACACAAAATTCAAGAAGATTCTTAATCAGAAAGAGTGCAGTTATGGTCGGGACTAGAACAAATCGAAAAAATTAAAAATTGACAAAATGGCGCGCTTTTGAAAAAAAATTCGTAAAATCGGGTTTTTTTTCACTAGTTTTTTAGTATAAACAATAAGAAATTATTTAAATAAAATTATGATTGTAGTTCCGACGATAGCCATACATGTTGTGAACAACATATCCAAATTTCAAGTGATTCGGTTGAATAGTTTTTTTGTTTTCACCTGCGCAGTGCCGAAAAAAGTCGTTTCGAGATAAATGAGTTTAAAGTTTGAGGTACAGATATTTTCAAAAATTGAGCAAATTTTGAATACTTACAGTTAATCCGCGATTCCGGCACCATATAGGATTCCTTCGGAACGTTCATAATTCAAGATTTCCTCACTCCTTTCATTTCTTCGAGCTGTCCGAGCCTCTTTGGAGTTGTCCGTGCTCCTACGGTTGGCGCTCGATACTCGCAGCTCGTCTCGGTTTTGCGCTAGTTGCTCCGCTTGTGGCCCGATTGTTATGCCCATGGTCTCCATTATTTTCAATAGGGATGCAAATCCTTCATTGAATATGCAAGCGGAAATGTGAGTGGCAATATCAATGATTTTTTTTCCGGCAAACAGATGTTTCGGCGCAAGGTGCCACACGCAAGCATTGAAACTTTCGTTATTGTTCTGCGTATTACTGCCAATACACCTTTCCAATAAAGTCTCTGCTGTCAATTCTTCATAAATTGGTTTTAATATCTCTTGTGCTTCATCGCACAGAGCAGGTGGGTGCTCGTAGGTGTCTAAAGTACCTGCAGCCTCACTTTGACGCCACTTGCACCACGATTCGGAACCTGGAGGACAGTACGAGTGTTGCGGATTTTCATCTGTTGAAATTTTGTGATAATATGCTGCCCATATTTCACTTCTCATCCCTTCAGTCGAATCTGAATTACGTCTAATTGCTAGACCGTAATAAGTTGACAGCTCTTGCAATAATTTATTCGTCAATTGTTGACGCTTCGGTGTTTTATTTATCGATTTCCGCTGTGTCTTTTTTCCCTCTTCTTTTTCTGTCAATTTCTTTGTTGCTTTCTTTATTTGTGCATGTTTTTTTTTCGCATCAACAGCACGTTTGTACAAACGTTTTTTAACATGCAAAACACATTCTTTTTTGCAAACTAAAAAATCATCCCCGTAAGGCTTTGTGTCCAATAAGGCTTTGAACGTTTTCGTGTCGCGGACCGCTCTCTACCTGCGTTATGGGCTGTAGAAGCTGTAATATTGAGAATTTCCGCATGAAAATTTCACAGTATATTCTTGAGATACTATACTTTCGACATATCGAAAAAAAAAAAATCGATTTTTTCAAATTTCTAGACCATACGGTCCCCTTAATCAGAAAGAGTGCAGTTATGGTCGGGACTAGAACAAATCGAAAAAATTAAAAATTGACAAAATGGCGCGCTTTTGAAAAAAAATTCGTAAAATCGGGTTTTTTTTTCACTAGTTTTTTAGTATAAACAATAAGAAATTATTTATATAAAATTATGATTGTAGTTCCGACGATAGCCATACATGTTGTGAACAACATATCCAAATTTCAAGTGATTCGGTTGAATAGTTTTTTTGTTTTCACCTGCGCAGTGCCGAAAAAAGTCGTTTCGAGATAAATGAGTTTAAAGTTTGAGGTACAGATATTTTCAAAAATTGAGCAAATTTTGAATACTTACAGTTAATCCGCGATTCCGGCACCATATAGGATTCCTTCGGAACGTTCATAATTCAAGATTTCCTCACTCCTTTCATTTCTTCGAGCTGTCCGAGCCTCTTTGGAGTTGTCCGTGCTCCTACGGTTGGCGCTCGATACTCGCAGCTCGTCTCGGTTTTGCGCTAGTTGCTCCGCTTGTGGCCCGATTGTTATGCCCATGGTCTCCATTATTTTCAATAGGGATGCAAATCCTTCATTGAATATGCAAGCGGAAATGTGAGTGGCAATATCAATGATTTTTTTTCCGGCAAACAGATGTTTCGGCGCAAGGTGCCACACGCAAGCATTGAAACTTTCGTTATTCTTCTGCGTATTACTGCCAATACACCTTTCCAATAAAGTCTCTGCTGTCAATTCTTCATAAATTGGTTTTAATATCTCTTGTGCTTCATCGCACAGAGCAGGTGGGTGCTCGTAGGTGTCTAAAGTACCTGCAGCCTCACTTTGACGCCACTTGCACCACGATTCGGAACCTGGAGGACAGTACGAGTGTTGCGGATTTTCATCTGTTGAAATTTTGTGATAATATGCTGCCCATATTTCACTTCTCATCCCTTCAGTCGAATCTGAATTACGTCTAATTGCTAGACCGTAATAAGTTGACAGCTCTTGCAATAATTTATTCGTCAATTGTTGACGCTTCGGTGTTTTATTTATCGATTTCCGCTGTGTCTTTTTTCCCTCTTCTTTTTCTGTCAATTTCTTTGTTGCTTTCTTTATTTGTGCATGTTTTTTTTCGCATCAACAGCACGTTTGTACAAACGTTTTTTAACATGCAAAACACATTCTTTTTTGCAAACTAAAAAATCATCCCCGTAAGGCTTTGTGTCCAATAAGGCTTTGAACGTTTTCGTGTCGCGGACCGCTCTCTACCTGCGTTATGGGCTGTAGAAGCTGTAATATTGAGAATTTCCGCATGAAAATTTCACAGTATATTCTTGAGATACTATACTTTCGACATATCGAAAAAAAAAAAAATCGATTTTTTCAAATTTCTAGACCATACGGTCCCCTTAAATCGAAATTCAATTTTCAAGGTGAATTTATTTTGATTTGGAATCTGATCGCGAGATTATTTCCATTTCGACATTTTCACATTAATTTTTGGCAATTTTATTCTGACAATTCGAGCTAAATATCAAGGTCATTCCATTTAAAAGATTCGCAAATCAAATTCCAAGTAGAGCTCATCCATAAAATTTAAATTCGAACTCCAAGTTTGTTTTAGTCTCATATCTCATAACTCCTTCAGTCAAGCGGAGTAAAATTCCGAACTCACAGAAATTTGGATCATCCACGTTTTTCAAGTGTCTTTTAAATAATAGTTCGAGTGGAATTCGATCTCGACGACTCGCGGTCCGGACTCATGTGCATTTTCATCCCGCGAGTAATTCAACGCCGAGGTTCTCGATTCGATCACGTTCATAGTTCGGTAATGCTCGAACGTATTCGTACCGTCATTCGCTCTCGATACGTCAGTTGCTCTAATTTGCGCGTTTTATCATTTTTGTAATTTCAACGCTCCGATTCGCGCGTTGTTTCACTTTCGTTATTTCAACGCTTCGATTTACGCGTCTTATTTTTTTGTAATATCAACGGTTTCGTCAAAATTCGCGGCGTTTATTTTGTATCTCGACGATCTCGTCGAAACTCGCCGCGCGTGAATTAATGTAACCATCGCGACAATTCAGTCGCTCTCATACGATTCAGCCACCGGGCTGTAATTGTGGCTGTTTTTGTTTAAAATAAAAGGGAGTCTAGCACACTCCATTTCGCCAATACTCGAAACGTCGTTGTGTACAAGTTTTTCCACCATTAGGTACCCGATCGTTCCCGAAAAGTTCCCGATTATTTTCGCGGTAAAACTTTAAACTTTGAACTGTCAAAACCCCTTCAAATTTATTGAACTGGAGGGCCCTTCGCGACCAATAGCCAAAATCGTTTGCGTTACGACTCTCATCAACACCGTCTATTTGATCACCGACGAACATCCGACCGGGCGTCCCCTGGTCCCGTACATTGGTGATATTCCAGAGGGGTATTGCCCCGGCTCACCGGCCTCATCAGAAGCTTCAACGGTTATTAGGGTTCCGACCCCTAAGTCATTTGATTTCGAAACACCTCCATCTACACCGTAGGTAACTCATCACCCTCTACGCTTCACCGCTACGAGGAAAAGGTAAGTGCTCGCTACTTCACTATTTTTTTGCCTATTTTCCTCACCCTTTTCCAACCTTATTAAGATTGCAAATCGTCAACGCACCCGGTTCCAATCCCGGAGGGTAAATCCCCCCCTCTAAACATAGGAACCTCAAGCAGACCGTTACTCGGGTTAGTCCTCCTAATTTGTTCGACATTTTGTCATTACCTTCCACAATCTGGCGGACATAAAACCGTGACGTAACAATATCATAAAAAATCCGAAACCCCACTTAATTTTTTTTTTAATGTTTACAAATTTTATTCATATCCTGAAAGGAAACCAACCATATAGATCACGAAATATCCGGCCAAAAGACCAGACTTCAAAATAAATGTTACTTTGAATTTATTTCCACAGAACAAAACAGGAATCAAAACATTAAAAAATCAGCGTTATCAAGATGAGAAAAATAACACTTATAATTGGTGTGTAAGAAGTATCAATAGCCTAGAAAAAAAACGAAAAAAGGTCACCATCTAAGTTACGTGCTGCAGTAAAATTTATGATATCAGTACTAGGACAAGTATTTCTTTGGTGACTGAGAAGATATCAACATGGGCGTACCGGCAACGTAGGGCATGCAGTTGGTGCATTGCTTCTGGGATCTTCTATGACCTAAATGAAACAACATTGCCTGCGCCGTGGCTAAATCAACGAAAAACAAGCAGGAACAGAAAGTTTCGCATAAGATCCTGTGCTTTTGTAATGTTAAAAAAAAACTTTAATTTATGTCTGTACATGACAGCACAGTTTTGTTTGATTGATAATAATTTGATGAACATTCACCACCGTACGTTGAGCGTATACGCATAGAGTACTTGCCCGGCCCATAACTTTTTATTAAAATTGCTCATTCAAGTGAAAATCAAATTGGAGGTACTTTTCATTACATGCGTTGCTTTTCGTCGTCGGAAATTTATAAGAAAATCAATTCTTCTGCGAATTTCAGAATGGCCTTGTATCATACATAACATTCGACGTCGATCCAATAGGAATAAAATGGTGTTCGTAGTTATCATAAAATTACATTAACATAAGGTGCAGTCAGTTATGAAATTTCTGAAGATGCGACTCAGTAAACCATTGCCAGTAATGTAGCGTATCATACTTTCGAAAACTACTATTGCCAGTAATGAAAGTTAATATACTTTGGAAAGCTACAATTTAATAGTAGAAGGTCTAAGTAACCACTGGTGAATGGTCAGAAGATCAATGCAGGCTATGAATGCACCGTCGAATTTGTATCCAAAGATTTAAGATCATGCAAATTTTATACGAAATAATGTAATAATAATTTCAATCGAAATAATCACCCCTTCGTTTGTTTCATTTTGACGTTCTTGGGCGCCAGCTATCAAAATAGCCCCTTATGTTTTGAAAAAGAGAATTTAAACCGTTATGCGGGATTAATCATAAAAAAATAAAAATTAAATATGACAATACCAACAATGAAAAAGTGCGTACTTATGACCCTTGACTTTTGAGAGAGACCCCTGATTTTTACTGGAATGAGCAATTTTAATAAAAAGTTATGGGCCGGACAAGTATTCTATGCGTATACGCTCAACTTACGGTGGTGAACGTTCATCAAGTTATTATCAATCAAACAAAACTGTGCTATCATGTACGGACATAAATTAAAGTTTTTTTTTTTAACATTACAAAAGCACGGGATCTTATGCGAAACTTCCTGTTCCTGCTTGTTTTTCGTTGCTTTAGCAACGGCGCAGGCAATGTTGTTTCATTAGTTCACATAAGTAAATACTATTTGGGAACATTGGTCGCGCCATAGCCAAAACAAAAGTAGCTACTCGACTTAGAAGATCCCAGAAGCAATGCACCAACTGCATGCCCTACGTTGCCGGTACGCCCATGTTGATATCTTCTCAGTCACCAAAGAAATACTTGTCCCAGTACTGATATTATAAATTTAACTGCTGCACGTAACTTAGATGGTGACCTTTTTTAATTTTTTTTCTAGGCTATTGATACTTCTTACACACCAATTATAAGTGTTATTTTTCTCATCTTGATAACGCTGATTTTTTAATGTTTTGATTCCTGTTTTGTTGTGTGGAAATAAATTCAAAGTAACATTTATTGTGAAGTCTGGTTTTTTGGCCGGATATGTCGTGATCTATATGGTTGGTTTCCCTCCAGGATATGAATAAAATTAGCAAACATTAAAAAAAAAAAAAATAAGTGAGGTTTTGGATTTTTTATGATATCATAGGGAAACGAGGGACCATCAATGTACTTGTCCAGGTTTTTTTCCCCCAGGAGGGGTTTTTTGCTATTTGATATCACTTCTTTTTTCTATAATATTTTCATATATTTCGCTTTATATAGACTCCCATAGAGTCTGTATATAACAAAAAAACTTACAACGTGTTTGCATCATTTCATCATCGATTTATTTCAATGACAGGAATCAGTACTGTTCACACTACTAATTCGACATAAGAAAATGAGACAGATTTTCTACTATAAATTCATTGTTATTGGGGTTGTTTAAATATAGGAGCGTTTCGTTCCTGTGATAAGAGAAAGAGTTATAATGTTTTCAAAAGAGTTAACTAAAGACTCGAAATATTTTCGAGATGTTAGTAATTTGTTGATAGGTTATTATTCGATCATCGCTTGGCAGAAATGTGTTATAGAAGAGATCTCAAGTACCAGTTTTTTCCCCAAGGCAAAAATTCAGAAAATTAAATACTTTATCATTAGCTTTCAAGTTGTGTATTAGAATAAGGCATTCAGGGACGAAATGGCAGCGAGGATATTAGCAATTTCGGTCTAAGCTATAAATAGATAATTATATTTAACTTTACTATCAGGAGCCTCAGAATTATTATTCTTTCAAAGATGAAACGACGGAAGAATATGATGCATCATCCTTGACTTACAAATTGTTTTATAAAACAGAAAAAAATTAGATTAAAAAAAAATTCGGCCGAAGTACTTGACGAATGTTTTTTCACTTAATTTACATAATGTATCGGTCATGGTGACAACCTCGCCAAGTACTTCGGCCGAAATTCTTTTTCATCTCATTTTTTTAAATTTGCAATCTTTTTTTGCTTCGGACTCTTATTGATACAGAGTTTTTATTTTCATTCTGGTTGGTAAAACAACTGCATTTTCGAACTTGATTCTTTTCTCTGTCAACATTCAACATTAATTGATGATTTTATGTCACACGATAAAGCCTCCCGTATTTGGCCACATATATTTTAGTATAGCTCAATTTATTTTATAACATTTTGCGAAACCTAACCTTAGCTTTTCGCGAGGATGAACTCATTTTATTTTGTGTGATTTGAATTTATTTGATACATTTTTTGAGAGTTGTCACTTTTCTTACTTTTTGATAGGATTTGATTTTCTCAGGGATTTTTGCGAGAAAACGTTTTTGCAGTGTATGTATATTCGTGGAAAAATATGGGAATGGGGGTCAACAAATGTACTTGTCCAGGTTTTTTCCCCGAGGGGGATTTTTATGCATGATATGATTCGTTTTTTCTCGTTGTTTTCAAACATCTCGCTTTATGTAGATTAGAAAGAGGTTCTATTGGGAAATTATCGCTTTTTCATTTCCAAACCCTGACCCCTTCTACTTCGAGTCAGTTTTTCCCCCATTAAATAAAGGGACACGTGTTTTGGAATTTTTAATTTCGCATTTTTTTTTTTATTCCCTAGTCAGTCAAATTTTTTTGACATTTCGATTTACCCTTCTGGAATCAGGCTAAAATAAGTCAGGAACCGGGAGTCTGATACAAAAATTTACAAAGCTTTTGAGGGCAAGATTAGAGCAGTCAGAACTTTTCCATAGAATTTGTAGCTATTTGAATTTGTGTTTATCAAATAAACATATTAAATAGCAGTATCTCCTTGTTATATTTGTAGATTTGCGGTAAAAAATATTACGCTTATTTTAGCTTGTTGATAAAAATGGAAAGATTTGTTTCGAAATTTTTCATTTTTGATTAATGATAAAATAAAAAACCAGTTTCATGTATGTTTAGAGAAAACATATCGAATCTATTGTGAAAAAAGTTCACGCATTTTTCATTCTTATTTTTAATAACCCTTCAACGGCCACGCCTATTTCTGGATGGTTCAAAATTATTCCCTCTGGTAGTATGGCTGAAAAAGGGCTGAATATGAATGTCCAACCATAATTTTGTCGATAAGGGCCCGGGAAGTAGTATTTTCGGACTAGAGCAAATTTGCTACATTGACGGTTTCACATTTTCATTTCGAAGTATTATTCTAATTCAATCACGTATTTTCAAAGTCTAGTTCATGCAGTCAAGCTTCTTTTACACGATTCTATCGAAAAATATTTGAAAAATGTCCATTTACTGACTTTTTTGGACGAAAACGACAGCAGATGCAAGCGGCGTAAATTTTCACGACAACATTGTCACCATATTAATATAATTTATATGTTTAAGTTTGAATTTCAAGTTATCCCGGCACCTCGAGGTCTATCTAGCATATATTGATGGCACTGTAAACTAGCCTGTCCGCCATATCGTCTTTACGGGTTCACCGATGGGTTCACCGATGGGTTCAAAGTGAATATAGCAAATTTGCCACAATGGCAGCTAAAGGGTTAACAAGGTGGAATCATGATTATTTTCAATACCATTGAAGAAGATACTACCATGAATATAAAAAGTTACAACTATTTCAATATTCTCATTGAATATAGAAAAGTTCAAATAGTATGTTATGGGAACTCCAAAACAATATAAACTAAGCGGAAAAACTCAGACGAGGATCATACTTAAGAGAATGAAATGAATTTAGTTGTATTAGTCACATTAGCTTTGAGCAAATTTTGATACCATCAAAACCAGAGCGACCGGAGAGGAAAACTTTTGGAATAAAACTTTTTCAGTTTATAATGCCATAATCAGAGCTAAAAAGTGGAAATACTTAGCATACATGTCTCCTCTTCACAAAATGTTCAAAGTTTGTAGATATCGGTTATATTCCAATGATACAAATTTTGATACTATCAGAAGAAGAGCACCCGTAGACTTTCTGAAACAACTTTTTAAATTTATTAAGCCACAACTAATGTGGAAAAGTGAAAAAACATAGTGCGCTTTAGGCCCAACAAAGTTCAGAAAATTTGGATGTATCTATTGCGATCGGAGGACAGAAATTTTAATCCCATCCAAAAATGAGCAGCCAAAGACTTTTTGTAATAAATTTTTCAATTCATAATGCCACAATCAGAGACAGAAAGTGGAAATACTTGGCGCACATGTCGTTTCACAAAATGTTAAAAGTTTGTAAGTATCGGCTACATTCCTATGATCCAAATTTTGATACTAATAGAAAAAGAGGATTCGAAGACTTTTTGAAACTACTTTTTGAATTCATTATGCCACAACCAATATAATATATTAACATGATATTTGTCAATACCATTGAAGAAGTCAATACCATGAGAATCAGAGGTGACAGTTATTCTCATATTCTAATTGAATTTCAAAAAGATCAAATAGTATGTTATGGGTACTTCGAAACAATATATTGAACGAAGTATACAAATTCAAACCAGCATCCTGCCCAAGAAAATGGAGTGAGTTATTCAGAGAATGGAATGAGGATGGTTGTATCAGTTGCATTACCTTCGCGCAAATTTCGATGCCATCAGAACCAGAGCGACCATAGAAGGAAATTTTTCAAATAAAAATGTTTCAACTTATGATGTCAAATCGGAGCTCAACATGGAAAATACTTAGCACACATGTCGCTTCACGAAATTTTCCAAGTTTGTAGGCATCCGCTGCATGCCATTGATACATATTTTGATATTATCAGAAAAAGAGCACCCAAAGAGTTTCTGAAACAAATTTGTCTCATTTATTTTGCCAAATTTAATGCGGGAGAGTGAAAAAATATGACGCCCATTTAATTCAACAAAATTGAAAAATTGTAGATATATCCGTTGCGTTCTGAAGCCAGAAATTTTTATCCCATGCAAAAATGTGCATCCGATGACTTTTTGTAACAATTTTTTAAATTCATAATGCCACAATCAAAGATAAGAAGTGGAAATACTTAGCACACATGTCGCTTCACAAAATTTTCGAAGTTTACAGGTATCCGCTGCCGTCCAATTATCTACATTTTGATACTATCAGGAAAAGAGTACCCCAAGACTTTTTTAAACAACTTTTTAAATTTATTATACCAGAACTAAAGAGGGGAAGCAAAAAAACACAGCACTCTACTATCCCAACAGAAATCAAAAATTTTCGATGTATCCAATGAGTTTCGAAGACAGCAATTTCGATCCTATTCAGAAATGAGCAGCTAAATACTTTTGTAACAAATTTTACAATCCATATGCCACAGTCAGAGCCGAAAAGTGAAAATACTTGGCACACATGCCGCTTTACAGAAATTTCGAAATTTGCAGATATCCGTTGCATTCCAATGATACAAATTTTGATACTATCGGAAAAAGAGCACCTGAAGACTTCCTGAAACAACTTTTTGAAATTTATTATGACACACCTAAAGAAGAAAAGCGAAAGAACATAGTGCACATTAAGTCTAACAAAATTCAGAAATTTTGGATGTCTTCATGGCGATTCATGGCGATTCGCAGACAAAAATTTTGATCGTATCAATAAATGAGCAGCCGAAGACTTTTTGTAATGAATTTTTCAATTAATAATGCCACAATCACAGACAAAAAGTGGAAATACTCAGCATACATCTCATTTCATAAAGTTGTCAATCTTTTTAGGTGCCCGCTGTATCTGAATGATACAAATTTTGATACCATCAGAAAAAGATCACCCAAAGACTTTTTGAAACAATTTTTTGAATTTATTGTGCCACAACTGAAGCAGAAAATAATTTAGCATACACTGGGCCATAAAATGTCTTAAAGTTCGGATGTACCCATTGCGTCACAATGACTGACATTTCTATCCTATCCATAAATGGGCAAGAAATTACTTTTTGTAACAAATTTTTCAATTCATGTTGTCGCAGTCAATGCGAAGAAGTAGAAACACATAGCACACATATTGTCCAATAAAATGATGAAACTTGGAATGGATCCTTGATCTTCGTATGCGTACCAATGAGATGAAAAAAGGGACCGAAAGACATAACCAAACTGAGTAAAGAAAAATATGACAACTTATTAAGGGGTTTCTGTACAATTCTATTGTTTCCAAGCAAAGCGCTAACTTCACATAGCAATATTTCATCGAAAACGAATAAAAAAAAGCGTGTTCGTTCGGTCGATGGGGGATAAACTCACCGTTTTCGTTGATGAATAAATGAATAATTAATAAACCATGTAGACGAATTATTTAATTTTTGGATACCGGAATTGCAATAGTATACTTAGTGGTTTGGCAGTTTTTCAATTAGTTTTTAACATTTTTTCTCAGTATTCCATTCGTAAAACTGTCATTCACCAATGAACATAGGCATCTCACCATGTTAAAAAGTGTTTTTTGATATTTAATTAAAAAAAAAACGGTGTAGATGATCGATTTAAAATTTGGACGACACATCCAATATATGTCAAAGAATATACTGTGTAAATTTGAAGTAAAATGGTTACATTTTGCCACTTGTACCGAAACTCCTTAAAATAATGATGACACAATAAATCTAATTATCACACATTCATGTGATTAAAGTTTTTGGTTGTTTATTTAATCTATCAAACGAGCCCGCCGAAGGCGGGCGAAATTCGATCGAAATTATATGTACAGCCTCCTTCGAAGAGATTACAATTATATAGTGACTCTCGAGTCCACTAGATGGCCACAACGTATAGAGTGAAAAAGTAAAAAATGGAGAGTGGGGGTTATAGGCCCCGCTCGTGGCATCCCATCCACTGCTACTTCATATGCTTTAGAGTAAGCCAGATTGTTGTTTGAATAAAATAGGGATTGGGATTTAATTTCTCATTCAGGGTGGGTTATAATCTCTTCGAACGAGGCTGTACATATAATTTCGATCGAACTTCGCCCGCCTTCAGCGAGCTCGTTTGATCGATCAATTATATTTCCCGCCTTGTTCTCGAGATTACAATAATGTAGTTGTTATTTAGAGCAAAGAACAATCGAGAAAAAGAACAACAAAGTCATTTATTTCAATAGCTTTGGCAACCTACAACCACCGCCAGATTGAATGAAATATCTCGGTGTTGGTAGCACCGTAAATTACAATCATGAAAAATATCAGGATTATGACACAGTAATATGCGGTCACTTATGTCTCAAGTTTCTAAATGGTGAACTATAAAATGAGCTCTCACATGATACCTGGTATCAGTAAAACATCAGACGCGATGGGTGATTCTTTTACGCTAACACTATCGGGCACATCGTCGATACTCGAGGCTTACTTTTTTCCTCCAATTGAGTTGTCACCATTAAAAAATTATACTTTGGGTCTCGTTGAGCTGCTAACCTTCAACTCTATTCCTAATATAGACGTGGGAAATAACAGGTTCTACGTAGACAAGGTGATCATCACTATACCAACTGGAAGTTACGAAATTGAAGATCTTGAAAATTATCTTCGAAAAGCGCTCTCCGATCGTAACATCATCGTCAATTTAAAGCCTAATAATAATACTCCGTGCAGTGAAATCACGTGCAATCGTAATATCAATTTTGAACCAAGCGATTCTATTGGACGATTATTGGGTTTCACACAACGCATCTTTCAAGCCAATATTACTCATAAATCTGACTTACCAGTCACCATACTCAAAATCAATTCACTACGAGTCGAGTGTAACATAACCGCAGGAGCGTATATCAATGGTCAACGAGTGCATACTATCCACGAATTTTTCCCTATTGTCCCACCAGGATATAAGATCGTTGAAGTGCCATCACACATCACTTACCTTCCTATCACTGTACAATCCATACATAATCTACAGCTAAAACTCGTCGATCAGGACGGTGAATTGGTGAACTTTCGAAGTGAGATTATAACGATTAGACTGCACGTAAAATCATAAAAATGGGCATTGTTTTTGAACCAAAAGGTGGTGGAAGTTATAAAATTGAACAGGCATGCCCAGAGCGAAACAGTCATCGAGTATCTCTCGAGGAGCTAACACGTCAAAACATTCGGTTTCTGAGGAGTCTGGGTCTGAAACCTCGAGGAAAGTAAAAATACGTGTTTGTTGCATCACAATTTTTTGCTTTTTACCGTGGAAGAGATCCTAAGAATACGAAAGCCAATCATCTTTGACGAGTCCATCGCGCATTATGAGACTTATGGGCATCAATCATTCGCATCAGCAACCTTCAACTACAACGATGAGATTCGTATCGTCGTTCAGCATCAGGATTTCTGCTTGCTACCAAGCAAGAGCTCATTGCATGCATACGGTAGATTGACAAAAGCTGATGAACAATCTGCCGTTACTGCAACAAAATTGGTGAAGAATGCTATCTATTACTTATTTGACGAAATTCGCTACGAGCTGAGTGCTGTGGAGATCGATTGAAGTAAAAATGTTGGTCTCACAACTCGCATGAAAAACTACATCTCTCAGAATCCTAGTCAGTAGTCTGTGATGGAAAATGCTGGCTGGATGAGCGATGAAGAAGCGTCGATAACCGATGATACTGATTACTTTGACATCTCCATACCTCTGAGTATGCTACTGGGCTTTGCAGAGGACTATCGCAGAATTGTCGTTAATGCCAAACATGAGTTGATTTTGACACGAACAAATACTGATATGAATGCTATTATACAAACTATTGGGGATGCTGCTGCAGCGGAGCAATTAAAAATTACTCTTTCGAAGATCGAATGGATGATATCATACGTCAGAGTTGCTGATCAACGCAAAATTCAACTCTTAAACTACATCGCCAAAGATACACCTATCCCTATAAGTTTTCGTGCGTGGGAATTGTACGAGTACCCATTACTACCTACAGCCACAAAACACGTTTGGGTTGTGAAAACCTCTACGCAACTCGAAAAACCCCGATATGTCGTTGTGGAATTCCAGGCAGCGCGAAAAAATAGTCCTACTAAAAATGCGAGTCACTTTGATCATTGTAACATCAGAGACGTCAAACTCTTTCTCAACTCACAAAGTTATCCCTATGGGAATTTAAATCTTGACATTGACCATAATCAGTATGCTCTACTCTATAATATGTATGCCAATTTCCAGGTATCGTACTATGGGAAGGAGCCTGAACCACTGATCAATAAAGGTGACTTTTTGAAGTACGCGCCCCTCATTGTCATTGATCGTTCAAAGCAGAACGAGTCGTTGAAATCTGGACCGATTGACATTCGACTAGAATTTGAGTCGACGAATCCTTTTCCACCTCAAACCTCGGCTTATTGCTTAATATTACACGTTCGTATAATAGAATATATCTCAATCAGTGGAATTATCAAGAAATTGGTATGAAAAATAAAAAATACATACTTTTTTATTCGTAGTGGGGTTAAAAATGGTGCTATAAAGATATTAGTTAACGGGTTACCCCCACTTGCGACTTTAAAAAAATCGATTTTTTTTATTGCATTTTTTTGAAGTATAAGTATCTGAGAATATGGCCTGAAAATTTCAAGTCGATCCGAACAAAATTGACTGAGATATGAGCGTTGAAAGAGAAGAATCCGTTGTGTAAACGACCGGCTAGTCTGCCGCCTGGCGCGCTCGACACTCTCTCCGGTTTCAGTCCATTGTTCTATGAAAAGGGTCGTATACCTGGCATTCACAACGTTCATATAATAGATTGAAATTTGTAGAAACGAATTGTCGTTGCCTTTTATGGTTTAAATTCGTCAGTGTAGCTCGAAAGTTCGACTATATGAGACGTATTTATTTCCGCCGTTCACAATATTATAAGCGCAGTTTTTATTTATTTTACATTTAAAAATGGATCGAAAAAAAGGTTCGCGAGAAACAAGAAGCAGTGATAATTTACGGAAATCTCGACCAAAAAAAAGGAAGGGTATTTTTAACCCGAACCTGGCCGAATCGGAAACTGAAAGTTTCAGCACGTCTGCGAAGAAACTGAAAGATAATATTGATATGACTGTGAATCAAAATCCTAATATTGAATATCGCATTTTAAACTTTTGTGTTGTGTTTGCTGCTATTTCAAGTTTAGTGACGTGCAAAACGTGTAATGGAAATATTAAATTTGAAACTGCAAATGCAAGAGGACTAGGCTTCAAAGTCGTTGTGAAATGTGACTCATGTGCAGATAATTTGATACCATCTTCTTCTTTTGTGGCAGATTCGTATGAAATAAATCGTCGATTTATATTCACTATGCGAGTTCTCGGCATAGGGATGGCTGGAGCACAAAAATTTTGCGGACTTATGGACATGCCAAGGTTTCTTACCGAGACTACATATTCAATAATTATAAAAAGTGTTTATGAGTCTGTGAAAACATGTGCGGATGTAATATTTAAAAAAGCCGTACGAGAAGAAATTGAAAATACACCTAATGCAGCAGGCGATGCAACTTCTAAATTAACAGTTTCCGGAGATGGTTCCTGGAGGAAGCGAGGATATACGTCGTTGTTCGGAGTTACATCAGTCATAGGCTACTACAGTGGAAAAGTACTTGATCTTGTGGTAAAAAGTGCGTTTTGTAAAATCTGTGAATCGTGGAAACATAAACTAAATGATGCGAAATACGAAGAATGGTACGAAACACACGAAGATAACTGCAGTGCAAATCACGAAGGCTCCTCGGGAAAAATGGAGGTGGACTCTATTATCGAAATTTTCAAGCGTTCAATAGTAAAATACAATGTCCTGTACCGTTACTATATTGGAGACGGAGATTCGAAGACATACACTGGGCTAGTAAATTCTCATTCTTATGACGACGTAGAAGTTATAAAAAAAGAATGCATCGGACACGTCCAAAAGCGTATGGGATCCCGCCTTCGTAATTTAGTAAAAAAAAACAAAAAGCTTGGTGGTAAAGGAAAGCTGACAGGAAAATTTATTGACAAGCTCATTGTGTACTATGGACTTGCTATTCGACGCCATTCTGCTTCTGTTCGCGATATGCATGAGGCAATATGGGCGACCTTCGATCATTACAGTTCAACCGATGCAAATCCACACCATAAGAGATGTCCAACCGGTGAAGAATCGTGGTGTTCATATCAACGAGCTCAGGCGAGAAACGAGGCTTTCCAACACGATTACAGACCACTTCCATCAAATGTATTGGATGCCATCAGACCTATATACAACGATCTGAGTAAAGAAACTTTACTCGAAAGATGCGTCGGTGGCTTCAATCAAAATAACAACGAAAGCTTCAATCAACGTATTTGGAAAATCAGCCCAAAAATCGTCTCGAGTGGAGCAATCGTTGTAAATTTAGCAGCTTATATTGCCGTTGGACTATTCAACGAAGGTTCAAAATCATTATTATTTTATTTGAACTCAATCGGAGTGAGCTGTGGACACAACGCGCACGAATACGCTGATAAAATGGACGAAGCACGGATTGCACTGGCAGAGAGACGTGCGGCCGAGAGCACTCGTGAAGGAAGAATGTTACGAAGGCAACACCAAATTTCCGTTTTGCAAGCGGCATCGTCGGCGGAAGAACTTCTGTATGGACCCGGAATAGATGACTCTATGTAAGTTTACAAAAAAAATTATTTTCTTCGTGTAAACTGAAATTGAAACTTTAAACGCGTTTTTCTCGAAATGGCATTTGTGAAGTCGGTGACCAAGATTACTCGAACACTAATGAACCGATCTTCTTGAATTTTTGCAGGCTTATTTAATACATAAAAATGTAGTCTTTAATCGTTCGATTTTTTGTTTCGAAAAAAAATGACCGCTTTATAGCCAAAAAACGGCCGTTTTTTTCGTTAAAATCGAACCATTAACTTTGACTGTCCGCCATTTTGTGAAAAATGAATATTTTTTTTTAATCCTTCGATTAAAGACTAGTTTATACTTATATTTGACTAAATCCATCCACATTTTTTGTTTCAGATGATCCACTTCGCCGCAATGTTGGTCACCGCAAACCGTACAAATAAAAACATTATTTCATTGACGGCCATTTGCCTCTTAACAATGTAATATTTTTCAATAATAAAATTACTGAAAGTTCTTCAAGATGTGTTCTTTAAGATGATATAGTGATCGATTAAAAAAGTTTTGTAGTTTTCTTTAAAAAAATTCATGAAAAAGGCCTTTTTTTGCGCTACAAGTGGGGGTAACCCCTTAAGCGCTGCTCAGATCAGTCGTGGCTGAGAGATGGAGTACGTGGTCGACCTACAGGGTTTCAAAAAATCCATCAATGAATTTGTGCTCAAAGAATTCTCTGTAATTTGCCAGTAAAATACAAATGTACGAACGCATGGCTGACACGCAATTTTCATGGAATACCTTGGAACTCTGGGTCTGTGCCCTATAACGCTGCAACCGGAATTATCCGAAGCATTTTACACAATGCTAGAACTATCTACGTGAAGGGTTCAGAGAAGAAAGAATGGTTGGCGAATTTTTTGTTGGAAGGATCCGAACGCATTGTCAATCTTGAAATGCTTGATTGTCCATCGCTGCAAAAGTTGCAGAAACCATCAAATACTGGATATCCACATCATACAAATGCATTCAAATTCAATTGTGCTAACCGAAATGTTCAGTTGCTAAAAAATTGAATTCTCGAACCTACCGATTGAAAATATGTTTTTTTTTTTTATAAGTATATATCTTATGAATATTTTGTATCTCAAAATTTGCTGGAAAACAGTGTCAGGTTTTTATGAAAATAAATAAAAATTACATATGAAAAGTATTTATTGACTTTTTTTTAACATTATTCCTTCATTTTCGGTATTCGAATTATCTCTACAAACTCCTTTAAATGCTTCACGTGATTATGTAAGTTTCGAGCAAAATCTATTACATCGTTGACCGGTTTATCCTCTTAAGAGACATATGAATTTGCCTCTATTTTACATTTTAACTGAAACAATTTTTTTATTACTTCAGAAACATCATTATTTAAACATCGGACGTGTTTATCGATAATGTCGATTAATTCATGTGTACGCTTACACTGTGCACTTTTCTCCAATTTGTTTGAAACTCTACTATGTTATTGAGAAACTCGTAGACTGCATCTGGTGGATCGTCTCCAAAATTCTTGTGTACAGCATCCTCATAATCGCAGAAGTATGGTGGAAAACAGCACAATTGTTGCAACTGGTCTGGACTTAATTCATTCATGTTGATGACTGACTGTCGTCCGACGAAGAATTTTGCTTTTATACCTCTTGGAAGCTTCTAGAAGCTTGGAACTTTTATTACTCCTCACTACTATTGCACAAAAAGCATGTAACTAACACCTTTAACCATGAACGTTCTGGAATATTTAATTACTTCTGATGGGAGTGTCTATTGAATATAATTTTCAGAATAATGTTATTCGAATATTCGTTTTTATTTTCAATTATCCATAGATGTTTGAGAGGGATAGTGAATAATAAACAAGTTTTTTTATAAGTTTATTTTGAAATTTGAAACCTTTTTTTCAATGAATAAAACAATAAGTTTACGGTTATAATATTGTATCTGTAGCACTCTTTTGTCAAATAAAATTTGGTTATAATGGAAATATATAATCGATGATTACACCTTTAGTAAACTGAGTTGAAAACTCGATTTGATTTTATTCACCGCCAAGGTAGCGCATCTGAAGTCTGTTCTCTTCACATTCTCCCATCATTTCTTGCAGGAGCTCATCATCATCATTCAAACGCTTTGCTATTCCTGCAGACAAAAAAACCGAAAAGCTATCTTCCACATCTACAGTTATCCTGATACTGAATTTTGTTGTAATTCGAGACACCTTGGTGATTTATAATCTTTATATAACACCAGATCCTCCAAGTCTTTCATCGGTAGGTATTCCTGGCTGTTCACCCGCCGCCCCACTTTGTTGATTTTTGATAGATCCATGTTAGTTTTGTTGTTAAATTCAAATCAGTCGAAGAACAATTGTTGAATGTTTCAAGAATCGAACTTCTCGATCTTTATAGCTAACCTAAGTTTGTCATCATGTACCCCCACTCCTATGCGTCTACCAAGGTTAGGCATATTGTCTTTAATCTTTCACACGTGGAGTGTAAACAAAATTGTTTGTGTCCAATTTTTTGGATTTATACGTTGTGCATGTAAGAGGGGCGTATAAGTTATATCACGCACACAGCCGATATCACCTTATTCTGTTTATGTTATAAATCTTGCCACTGCGTGTTTGAAATTTGATACCGTTATATACCGCTACATCTTTCACACGTGCAGTATAAACATCCTGTCGTCTTGTCGCCCTCATTACTCTCCGCTAACCCTGATCCTCAATGACATTGACGTCATTATCGAACCTTTGAGAAGGAACGACCTCTATCTTGCGACTCTCATTGACCTTGACATCATCGTCGAACCCTCGAGAAGAGACGCGATTACCCTCCGCTGACCCTGATCCTCAATGATATTGATGTCATTATAGAACCTTCGAGAAGGAACGACCTCTATCTTGCGACTCTCATTGACCCTGACGTCATCGTCGAATCTTCGAGAAGAGACGCGTGACGTTATCATCGAACCGTCGAGAAGGAACAACCTCTATCTTGCGACTCTTATTGACCTTGACATCATCGTCGAACCTTCGAGAAGAGACACGTGACGTCATTATCAAACCTTGGAGAAGGAACAACCTCTATCTTGCGACTCTCATTGACCTTGACGTCGAACTTTCGAGAAGGGACGCATGACGTCATCATCGAACCTTCGAGAAAGTTCCAGAAGTTTCGGGAAGGTTCTAGAAGGGGTTCGTGTCCTTGCTGAGGGGTCGGTAATGTGTCGGTATCAGGAATCTGTATCTAGAAACCCCCTTGTATATCTACTCCCCACCACGGCGAATCGTTTTATTCAGAGATAATATACTCAGCGAGCCTCGGGCCAGCAGACGACAGAGCTGTCAATGTACTTGTCCCGAGACTCTACCGAGTTTCTTGATTTCAGTGAGTTTTCAATAGATTTTTACAAACTATCTCTAAGAACACTGTCTGTCACACACAGAAAATACATGCAAAAATTCGTCAATACAGTTGTCACCATTTCGGAGAAAAGTGATGACAAAGAAATAACCCCCATCAGCTGATCGTAGTGAAACGCATAACTCCCGTCTTTTTGCCCTACGGGCAGTCGGGAGTTAAAAATCATTGGTATACACTGCAAATCTAGGAGATATGTTACATTGACACCTGTAAATGTCAAAGTGTGCGTTAAATCAACTTACATAGGCGTGTTATACCAATTTTATACGCATTGTCTATGTCATTTTACACGCAAGTCTGCATTATATATTTTAACACAGTATTTGAATGTGTTCGAAAACACACTAATAGTTATGATGTGTGTTACAATAACACATTAATCGGTAAATTGCACATTTTTTTACACACTTTTAAACCTCCTTTTCCATATTTCTCTCCATAAATGATACTTCGACATTGAGCACCTCCGACCGATGGTCATCGAGAAAACAAAAACCTCAGATTGCGGGGCAAAAGGGACCGGTCCTATCATCCAATAAAAGTACGCTGGCAGAAGGCCCACCTAATGATATCGAGATATATGCTCTCGAGCTCAATCCCTTTTGTGTGCTGTCTTGGGGCCCGATTGTCGAATTGATCGACCCTAGATGTCGCTTACTATATCGTATGTGAGGGGAGAAATCGTATTCTCGAGACATAATGAGTGGTGTGAGATGAGAAAATATCGAAGAGCAAATCTCGAGTGGGTATACCCATGCGATCCGCAGTGTCCGCATGGGATGAATGCTCTGAGATATATGTAAATATATGTGGATATAAATAGACCGAACTTTTGACAGAAGTGAGGTTATGGATAAGTTGCTAACATGAGCGAATAGATGCGGTAGATGCGGTTTTCGATAAAAATTAACTTATATATTGCAAAAATATATTTAAAAAATAAATTCGCATATAATATTTTTAACTGAAAGTTCACAGTATAATTTGTTATTCGTAAGAGAAATTACGAACTGAATAATACATTTGTTTATTCGTAATATAGGTGCACATTGTTTCTATACTACATTTAATGACGTGTAACTTATTTTACATTGAAATTTACATTTAAAATTGAATATGAATTACTTTAAGGGCTCGCATCAGTGTCGGAAATCCATCTCTCTCACTCACGCCGATTTTCCACGTCTGATCAAATTGAGTATTGGTTTCTAAGAAAAAAAGTTTCAATCCTTCTTCATTAATTAAAAGTGTGAAAATTTACTTTTGATAAGTAAAATTAGCTTGATAATAAAGAAAAGAGAAAAGGGACTCATTCAATAATATCACAATAAGGTACACGTTAATAATCTATAAACTCAAAAAATTGAATATATGGTCAAGGCATTAATTCGAACGTAACCACAAATTTAGGATGGAGAAAACTTTCAACAGAACCGATAACAAAACATTCAGAAATGATTCAATTGGTTGCTAATTATAAGGTAAAGCACTACAAAATACAATAAATTTATTTAATTAACTAAGTTTTCTTTTAAAAAAATGTTACAATATGGAGCAATATACAATATATAATACAATTCTCTTGACACGCATAAACTGTGGATTAAGGAAATTTACACACTATTTTAGATGAATAAAAACTCTAAAAAAGGCTCAAACCCTGAGCCGAAACGTAAAAAACAAATAAAAAAAAAGACTTTAACATCAATTGACTCTCTCCGCTGAGAGATTAGGCTGGGCAGTAGCCGCTGCTTATTCACTCACAAATAATAATTATATATTGTTGTGCTTATTTCAAATGATTCGAAGAAATCAAAAGTTTTTTTAAATTGAAATATTACAATTTCATATTTTCGATTCTAATATTCAATTTCATAATTATTTTAAATGATTTAATAAAAAAGAAATTATCCACTACACAATTTTTCTAATCACAATTTCAAAAGCTGTTTTGAAACGTAAAAACGTATGCCGCAAAGTTGTTATGACAATTTTCTTAAAACTTCCTTGTCATTAGCCCGTACGTTACTTCAAAATGTGGCAACCCCGGATTGCCATGTATATGGAAATTGTCGTGCACCTACAGTCAGGTGAGTACATTGTTCGCATGCGCCGATTTTCGCTTGACATCGAGAATTGGGCCCCTGTAATAAACTAAATCATCGAGTACGCGAGTATTTGTCTTGAATGTCGAGTCGAGCTTTAAGGTCCTCGGATGGCAAGACGAAGACATCTTAACGATGACATGTTAATCGTGGTAAAAATCACAAATCAAGACACGAAAAATCGTTAAAACTAACACGTATTCATGTGTATTTATAATACAACATGCGTAAAGTGTGTTATACAATTAGACACACGAAAGGTGAGTAAAAAGTGACTATAAGGGAATAACACATATACATGTGTACGTTTATCTGTGTATAACATATAAATGTGTTATGACAACACATTTGGATTTGCAGTGTATTTACAGGCGTCCTACTACCAGGGTTGCAAATTTTTTAATGAAAAAGTAATGCATTAATCATTACTTTTTCAATTCATAATGGAAATAATTTCCATTGAATCATTAAATTCAATTTTTCAATGGAAATAATTTCCATTAAATCATTATATCATTAAATCTAATGTTTTAATGGAAATAATTTTCATCGAATCATTAAATTTAATTATTCAATGGAAATATTTTCCATTAAATCAAAAAATTGAATGGTTTAATGAAAACACTAATGCATTAAAAAACATAATGCATTATTTGCACCCTGCCTACTACTGATGGTCATCTACGCAAAATTTAGTTCAAAACGGCTTAGAGTTTTGAACCTTATTACTTAGACGGTAAAAATAGACAAAAAATGTACAGGATTAATTTCGTTAACCAAAACATTTTCATTAAAGTCAGTTAAATCATTGACGAAGTTTTTTATGTTTAGCAGTTTAGTCCCGTGAGTGGGTTAAAAAAAACCGTGAAACCGCTCAGGATGAAACTATAGGTTTGTTCGTGCTAACTGCACTCTACATTCGCGAATGTAAAAGAAACTAGGGTAGTGTACTAGAGAATGCTAGTGAGTGCAGAAAATGCCCTCGAGTGTAGCCACGATAGCGCGACCGAAATAGTGCAGAGAGCATAGGAAAGGGGTAACACAAAAATGGCGGGCATCGTGAGCTATTCAAAATGTTGAATAGTTTATCTATTTTTATAAAGATTTTGGTGAAATGGCTTCAAATTTTTGTTATTGAAAATTGGAATCCTAGCCATCATTAATCTCCCCAGATTAAAAATCTCTTCGAAATCACGCTTGTCTTACGAGGGGACATCACGGGAGGTGCATCGAGTTACGGGGTTCCACTTCGCGCGCTTATAATGTGGGTGGGTACCAACCAAACCCCAAAATTGTAGGTGCCAACTTGGCTTCGTTTTCGAGAAATCGCCGGTCAAAGTTGGGAGCCCTCTTACGTACCATAAAGTTTACGCCCTATCACAACCAGGCGAGTAGCCCAGTGGCGAGCGAGCTAGACTCCCGCCCCAACGGCTCCGAGTTCAAATCCCGTCCAGGATACTTTTTTTTATTTATTTTCTTTTCATTTTTTTTCAAATTATTATTAAAATTTATAATTCATGAATAAAAAATTACAAAAAATTTGAAAAAATAATTTACGCGCTTTTATTGATCAAATCTCACAAATTCAATGTCAAATTTTTTTCTTTCTAATCTCTTGCAGGTTTTTTAATTTTTTTAAATAAATTAGCCGGAATTTCAACGTTGGCATATAATAATCCGCCTACTCACTTGGAAATTAAAAATCTGATAAAATATTTTCGTGGAAATAGTCAGAAACACTTCAAGAAAATTTTTGACCGGGTCATAAGAATTTTATACCTGTCGGACCATTGGGGTGTTAATGCGCCAAAACCTGTAGAGGGCCTGCAAACTTTGGCGTTTTTCTATTCATTTTAGTCCATCTGCCGTTCGAGGAATACAGTGAAGCGAGTTTGAACGTGAATTTTGACGGTTATAACTACTGAATAAACGTTTCTAGTCAGTTGAGCGTGATCTTTCGAAGTATGCAGACGTTTTAAAATGGAGCAAAGTTCAAGTAGTTCGCAAGTTGCCAGTAAATGCAACTATGACAATATTGAATATTTGGTGGAAGACGAAGGAAGCTCTCTTTTGTGGCCTCCACCTCACGTTGAAGAACGACAAGAGTTAACTGACGCAATATATTATCTGTGGCAGTTATTCATAAAACACAATTTCATAGTCGAATCGGAGAGCTCCGAAATCAGTGAACGATCTGCATTAATCGGCAGAGAAATGTTTAAACGATTTTTGGGCATGTACGGGAATATGACGTTTACGGAGCAAGAAGTATTATTTTCCAACACGGGAGAAGAAGAAAGTACTCCTGGAACAAACAACGAAGAAGCTAGAGCACCAAAAAAATAAAAATAGATGAAGACATCATTTATTCGGGTTCGGATGGAGAAGACGACGCAGACTAGCGGAACAGAATTCCATACGCTGTAAAAATCAAGGCCGTGGAGTTAGCAGATCTACATCCGAAGTGGTCCTTGGCAACTTTGCAAAAACGATCAACAAGATTGTTAAAAAGCAAAACGCAGTTGTCTAGTGGAGAGCCCAAATCGAACAAGGAGAGACGCGAAATGATAATCTAGAAGTGATTGATTCGTACGTTTATAACCGGTTTACCGAGGCGAGAGACCAAAGAGTAAGCCTCGTAACAACTCGGATGCTCCAACAGTGAGCAATGGCTGCTGCCTTCCAATTTTTGGATGGAACCTTCGAATTTAAAGCGTCAAATACTTGGGTTACTCAATTTAAATTGAAGCATCGCATATCCCAACGACACGTCACAAAATACGTCAGCGAAAAGGATAAAAAAACGTTGCAGGAACTGATGGAAACCGCTACAAAATATCAGAAACAAACAAGTCAAATAATCCAGAGATTCGACCCTGGTCATGTTATCAATACGGATCAAACGGGATGCGAGTATAAAATAAGCAACAAGCGCACTTTGTCGCATAAAGGTGAAAAAGTGACCGAAATTGGTGTGGGACAAGTTAATAAATTGACGCACTCTTATACCGCTCAATACGTTCTCACGTTGTCTGGCCAATTGCTGCCTAAAGTATTCGTTTGCCTGCAAGAAGTCACTGGTAAATTCGGCCCCCGAGTTCAAAAAGAAGTCGACGAATATATGTTGAAATATTCAAATGTTCACATCACGTCGACAAAATCAGGAAAACTACAGAAAAACACGTACGAAGAGTTTTTGAAACAAATAATACAGCCGTACATGGAAAAAAAGCCATTCAGACTTATACCAAATGAAATTCAACGATGAAGACGGCCTCCCAACTTGCACTTTGTCAGTTATACCACCGCGATGCACACCATTTTGTCAGCCATGCGATGTATACTTTTACCGTTAAGTCAAAAATTACATTCGCCATTTCCAAAATGCTCCATAACTACTACAACGTAATGAAGAAATCACATCGAGAGAGGATATGATCAAAATTCATTCGCTAATACGTGACCAACCGCAGGCTTCAATATATGAAAACATGATGAGGTACGTGAATAACGCATTATTTCCATTACAAATTCTCCGATAGCTTCCATCGGAAGACGCGACAGCGACTCGTATCAAGTATTAAATGCAATATACTACAAGTTTGTCGTTAATTTTGTTACAGATATGCCTGGCGTGCTGCGAATCTGGACCCATCAGATAAAGAATTTTTCAACAATGTCAACACAGTGGCTTTTCCGGCGGAATTGAGGAAACACAACTGCGATTGCGACGAAAACGAGGTGGCGTTTATACAATGTTCGTGGTGTCGACAATATAAATGTTTTGGTTGTTTTTATAATGATTATCACCCATCAGAGTGTACTCGAGAATATTCAAAAGACATTGATTGAAGTAATTTTTAATTCATAAAACAGATTTTTAATTCCTATATTCCTTGGTAATTTTTTAAATATTCCCTGCCTCATCGAAAGAGATATGGAAAAATAAAAAAAAAATCAAATGATGAAAAAAAAAAATTTAATTCAATTACGGCTAATTTATTTGAAAAAATTAAAAAAATTGCAAGAGATTGGAAAGAAAAAAATTTGACATTGAATTTGTGAATTTTGATCAATAAAAGCGCGTAAATTATTTTTTCAAATTTTTTGTAATTTTTTATTCATGAATTATAAATTTCAATAATAATTTGAAAAAAAAAATGAAAAAAAAAAAATAAATAAAAAAAAGTATCTTGGACGGCATTTGAACCTGGAGCCGTCGGGGCGGGAGTCTAGCCCTGTCGCCACTGGGCTACTCGCCTGGTTGTGATAGGGCGTAAACTTTATGGTACGTAAGAGGACTTCCAACTTTGACCGGCTATTTCTCTAAAACGAAACCGAGTTGGCACCTACAATTTTGGGGTTTGGTTGGTACCCACTCACACTATAATCACGCGAAGTGGGAGCCCGTAACTCGATGCACATCCCGCGATGTCCCCTCGTTAGACATATATTTTCGTTTTTCAGTTTTTTCATTACATTTTTTTGCTCTTAAATAATAAACGATATGGCGAACAATTACAAAGTCTTAATTCTACCATATATCATAAGTTTTTAGATATAATAGATACATTGAAATGTGTTCAGTATATAGTTTTTGTTATAAGGATTGTGACGTAAAATTTTTGAGCGAGTCATATTTAATAGAAAATTGGTCGAACCTCCCCGACCCTCCCGCTCAATGCTCCGGCCACAACAAAATCTCTTAGGACCGATTCCGGGAAAACAACAATTATTGCTACCGTTATTAATTGTTTTTTATTTTTGTATTTTATTTATGAGCCATATTCGAAACCGGGGCTAAGGGCTTACACACACCGATTCGATCAGCTGTATTGGCGTCTTAACGAGAGCGAGAGAGACAGTCAACCTTGGCCAATTACTGTCGTCGTCAGTGTATTTCGAGCAGAGCTCATACACTTGGCCATTTCCGCCTTCGATTTATAGCTGCCAATCTCTGGATCTCGCTCAACAACTATACTGGCTAACGAAATGATAAGGATTGAGGATTCTCGTCGTCGCACGTCGTCGGTTACATTTTTGCCGTTACGATATTTCGTCCAACGTTTCTCGTCTCCCGAAAATATTTTGTGAAATCAACAATCTCATAAAGAATGGCTCGTCCATGGAAAAATATTAACATCAAAAGCTAGGAGTCTGAGATTGAATTTTCGTTATCACTCAATTTCGAAAATCTCAGCTCTGTCTCACGCTTATTTAAATTCCCCTGTATGGAAGCCTGTACATCGTATTCGGGAGACAATCGAGAACATTCGGTAATTAGAGTAGGGGGAGAGTTCGCTGTCCCGCCTGAGACTCATCATCGCGATTATCGTTAGATTTTCACGTGGCATTGAGCGCGACGTACGTCCGAGATTATCCTAAAAGTACGTAATTTTGCCTGACGTGATTTGTATGGTCGGTGAACTCGTCCCGATATCTTTTGGCGTTTTCTTTAAAAGATAAAATAAAGTCTAGGTCTTTGTAGCGCTAGAGTTCGGCTCAATTGTTCAATTTAACCCATTAACGCCGAAGAATCGTGTTTTTTTTTCTCATTTTCAAGCTAGATTCTTATCATCGAAAAAAAATCATTTGCAAATAAAAAATATGTTCCCTTGTACTTTCGAGTGTCCCCTTTCCGAATCCGGAGTCAAAATTGAGTTTTGTCCATTAGAAAAAAAATATGGCCGTTTTTAAACAAAAAAAACCGAAAAAATCGAAGACATTTTTTTTTCAATATTTTTTTTCTCATTGAAGACGCGCGAGGACCCCCCCTTTTTCTTCAACCATGAGTGCACAAAATAGTTGTAGTTTAAGAATATATTTTTTTAATTTGTCGACATTGACATTTTCACCCCCAAAATGGCGCTTTTCATCCCTTCAGCAGGAAGACAATTTTCACTCTCGGTGCCCGACAAAAAAAATATTCAAATCTTAACGAAAATTGGTATCCCGGGGTTTTCAAGGTCGCTGATTACGATTCCGCCCTCAAAATTCGAAAATTCAGAATGGCGGATCCAATATGGCGGACCCAAATTCAAAAACTTACTTGAATCGGATGAAATGTGGCACTCGGGGGTTTTCGAGGTCGCTGATTACAAATCTGCCCTCAAAATTCGAAAATTCAAAATGGCGGATCCAATATGGCGGACCCGAATTCAAAAACTTACTTGAATCGGATGAAATGTGGCACTCGGGGGTTTTCGAGGTCGCTGATAACGAATCTGGCGGACACCTTCCCATTAACGCCCAGTTATTATCTAACGTTTATTGAAGAATTGACAACTTTATATAAATGTAAATAATAATCATTCAATTGATTCACATTTTATGATCATATATTATATTTTTCATGTGTCGAATAAAAATTGACGTTGCAGAGACTGAGAAATCTCCGATTTTCTTACATTTCATCTTGTTTTTGTTTATACGGGTCATCATTGAATATTATCCCTGATACAAATATATTTATTATCCATGAATATTTCTGTCTGCAAATAAGTTTTGTATATGCCTATCACATCTTTTTTCAATTTTTCACGTTTGTGGAGTGCGGATCGTTCACATTGCTAATGATATTTTATTTTCTGTAAAAAATATTAGCTCAGAATTTTTGTGTTCATTTTAGGTCTGCCAATATTCCTTATCTGAATAATTTGGTTTCTATTTTCGTAGAACTTGTCTTGAGACTAAATCGAACTCACTTATATACCTAAATTTCAGCTCAGTACCTCAACAAAATTTATTCATAAAATATTGTTTTATCATCTTTATTGCTCCTGAGTGAATTCACTTCTTCGATAATTTTATCTCATCGGCAGCGTGAGCATATTGACAATATTACCATTATGTCTCGAAAACGACCAAGGCAATCTATTCCTTCTCATGTAGAGTTTGAAATGGATACTTCTGACGATAATTGTGACGAGCTCGTCGCGATTCCGAATCCAGACAATTCTGGTTGTTCTAGTGATTCCGATTCTGATTTTGAATCAAACGATCACCTTTCGAGTATCACTTATAAACAAGCATCGGAAAATTACACAGATAATCAATGTAAATTGGAAGGAGATCACCAATATAAGTGGATGGTTGGTGAAAAGAGCTACCCGAATGAGACTGAAGACAAATTATTACTAACTGACGGTGTAAAAAAAAGTATTCAAAAAAGTGAGCCGATACAACTGTTTGAAAAGTTTTTCTGCATGGAAATGAAAACATACATTATTGACTCATGTAAAGAGAATGGGTTTGAATTGCAGTTGGATGATTTGAATACTTTCATTGGCATCATCATTGTAAGCTCGTTCAATAAAAGAAAATCTCAAAGAGACTATTGGTCATCTGATCCCTTCTTATTATGTGAGGTGGTTTCTTCTGCAATGCAACGCGATACATTTGAGAAAATCAAATCAGAATTAAAGTATTCGATGCCTAAAGACAATGATCCCAGTGATAAGGCATGGCGCGTTCGTAAATTACTACAATTATTTCAGAGAAATATTCGTCAGTTTGGCTTGTGGAAGACTGCGTTATCTGTTGACGAAATGATGGCCAAATCATATGCAAGAACATCGCTAAAACAGTTTATCCGGGGAAAACCCATACGATTCGGATTAAAATTTTGGGGTCTTTGCACCGCCGATGGATACCTGTTGAATCTCGATTTATATTGTGGAAAAAATTCATCAATTGGAGATAAATTGGGTAAATGTGCTCTAGGTTCTCGTGTAGTGATGCAATTATTGGATCCATTTCTCAAATCTATCCCTCCTAAGAAGATATCTCAGTTCCATCTTTACTGCGATAATTTTTTTACGAATTTCGATCTCCTAGTACATTTGAAAAAGTTAGGTTTACAATGTACAGGAACTATAAGAGAAAATCGAGTCAAAGAAAAAAATGTAATCGACAAAAAGTCTCCACGAGGTACGTATGTTATAAAGCATGATCAAAACAGCGGAATAAACTACATAACTATCGTAGACTCGAAACCAGTTTCGATCGCTTCTACCGCTGCAGGGGTGACTCCTCTATTACCGTCTAAGAGATTTAGCTCGAGTGCACATTCAAAAATTGAGATTCCGTTTCCACAAGCATTTCATCTCTACAATAAATTCATGGGCGGAGTAGACGTTCACGATGGACATTGCAACAACTTGCTTCCAAGTATCCGTTCAAAAAAATGGACATGGGTCGTCTTTATTAGATTTATACAGGCCGCCATTGTGAACTCAGTCGTGATTTTCAACGCAACTGGAGATAAAACAAAAAAAATTGGTTCAAAGCAATTCGCAATTTCGATTGCTAAATATTACTTAGAGAGGGGAAAACTAAAACGGAACAAAGCACACGATACTTTCCGTCACAGCAAACAAGCTCGTTGTTCAATCTGTCCAATAAGAACATATACGTACTGTAAGGACTGTAATGCTTACTTCTGTAGTGCTTGTATGAAAGCGAAACACGTAATCAGGCTTCGGAGATAAGCAAAGGGCGCATTTACAACCAAGCACCCCAAAAAGTGAGAGGCAAGGGGACTCACTCGAATCAAGCACCCCAAAAAGTGAGAGGCAAGGGGACTCACTCGAATCAAGCACCCCAAAAAGTGAGAGGCAAGGGGACTCACTCGAATCAAGCACCCCAAAAAGTGAGAGGCAAGGGGACTCACTCGAATCAAGCACCCCAAAAAGTGAGAGGCAAGGGGACTCACTCAAATCAAGCAACCCAAAAAGTGAGAGGCAAGGGGACTTACTCGAATCAAGCACCCCAAAAAGTGAGAGGCAAGGGGACTCACTCGAATCAAGCACCCCAAAAAGTGAGAGGCAAGGGGACTCACTCGAATCAAGCACCCCAAAAAGTGAGAGGCAAGGGGACTCACTCGAATCAAGCACCCCAAAAAGTGAGAGGCAAGGGGACTCACTCAAATCAAGCACCCCAAAAAGTGAGAGGCAAGGGGACTCACTCGAATCAAGCACCCCAAAAAGTGAGAGGCAAGGGGACTCACTCAAATCAAGCACCCCAAAGGAGAAAGGATTTCTACCACGTCCATGTCGTTTTCTCTGGATAATGCTCTTAAGTAATTCTCTGGGTAATACTCTTAAGTAGAATAAGGAATTATAAGTTTATCCGTTGAGTAATGCGGAGTGATGAATTTCTATAAATTTGTCAATTTGTCAATATATAAAGTTGTCAATTCTTCAATAAACGTTAGATAATAACTGGGTGTTAACGGGAAGGTGTCCGCCATATTGCATCCGCCATTTTGAATTTTGAAATGATGATGCCAGATTCGTTATCAAGGACCTCGAAAACCCCCGAGTGCCACATTTCATCCGATTCATACAGTTTTTGAATTTAGGTCCGCCATATTGGATCCGCCATTTTGAATTTTCGAATTTTGAGGGCAGATTTGTAATCAGCGACCTCGAAAACCCCCGAGTGCCACATTTCATCCGATTCAAGTAAGTTTTTGAATTCGGGTCCGCCATATTGGATCCGCCATTTTGAATTTTCGAATTTTGAGGGCAGATTTGTAATCAGCGACCTCGAAAACCCCCGAGTGCCACATTTCATCCGATTCAAGTAAGTTTTTGAATTTGGGTCCGCCATATTGTATCCGCCATTCTGAATTTTCGAATTTTGAGGGCGGAATCGTAATTAGCGACCTTGAAAACCCCGGGATACCAATTTTCGTTAAGATTTGAATATTTTTTTTGTCGGGCACCGAGAGTGAAAATTGTCTTCCTGCTGAAGGGATGAAAAGCGCCATTTTGGGGGTGAAAATGTCAATGTCGACAAATTAAAAAAATATATTCTTAAACTACAACTATTTTGTGCACTCATGGTTGAAGAAAAAGGGGGGGTCCTCGCGCGTCTTCAATGAGAAAAAAAATATTGAAAAAAAAATGTCTTCGATTTTTTCGGTTTTTTTTGTTTAAAAACGGCCATATTTTTTTTTCTAATGGACAAAACTCAATTTTGACTCCGGATTCGGAAAGGGGACACTCGAAAGTACAAGGGAACATATTTTTTATTTGCAAATGATTTTTTTTCGATGATAAGAATCTAGCTTGAAAATGAGAAAAAAAAACACGATTCTTCGGCGTTAATGGGTTAACGGTCATGGCGACGGTTTTGCCTTTTTGTAATTTTGTTTGGTTTCTTTCCCGCGAAGCGATCTGCGCTACGACACGGGAAAGGAAAATATTATGGCCGGTAGTGAAAATTTCATATTTTTGTCCGTGTATTAAAATAAATCATGTATCGGTTTTGTAGGCATCGAGAAAGGAGCGCGAATTTCGGGAGTGTTAGAGAGTGTAGCATGAGTGTGTGTGTGTGGCCGGGAGAATCGCCGTTATTATATCAAGTTCGAAAAGTCCGGCCGAGTAAACGATTATCGGGGGCTTGGCATTTTATTTTTCGTGTCTTTTGGTTCAATATCGATTTTCCTGTATTTTATAAAATTCTTTTCGCGAGTAGAACCGCGGTGAGAATCGTAACGGACTCGGTTAATTTTATAATCGTGTGTGTAGGATCCCGGTCGTGTGAGTGTGTGTATGAGTGTGATCGCGTTCGAGCTTCTCTCTCGATGACCGTTTGTGCGCGTATATTTTCTGACTTGTGTCCCGCGAATGATTCATTCTTAATTTTCTCTATTGTACCGACATTTAAAATTATAATTTATTTTTCCCGGGATTTATCCCATAATTAATTTGATTATTAAATAAACTTAAATTGTTAAATTGAAGGACAATCCGATTTTCATTTTGTTCTCAAATTTTTCCAACGTGCCTAACTCCGCCCGTTCCGCTGCAGCAAAGCTGGCCAACTTTCTCTCTTTTTCTCCCATTAAGTCGCTTAGGCGACTGGCGCCTAAATTAATAAAATAAATTAACGTGGAGGAAGAGAGCGAAATTTGTGACAATCGTGGCTAGGAAAATTTCCGTCACAGGATATAATGTTAAACAAATAATCAGCTAGGATTTATAGACCTCCGTTTATTCTGCCCTTACTGATTCAATGAGACATTTCACTTCACTCTTTCATTCTTAATCGCAGACCCTTTTTGATTCGTATGAGTTTCTAATGCGTTTTTCTGTAAAAGCCTGCATGTGATATAGCTATTTCTTTCGATTTTCACAGTCCCCTATTTTTTTTGACCCTACTTTCTTTTTTTGACCCTGCTTTCTGGATTCAGATTGCAATAACTGAAAGTATGAGTATCGCAATGAAAATAGCTGATACCAATTTTATTAACATAGAACAAATCTCTTTAAAACATATTTCCTTTTTTTCATTTTTTTTTGTCAAAAATGGGTTTTCATCAAAGTGGCTTATTTCCATTTTTTATTTTAATTTTTATCAAAAACTAGTTCAATTGACAAAATTTCTTTGCTTAAAGCATAGGCCTATTTTTGAAGAGTTGCAAAGGCTAACTTCTTCTAATAAATTCGAAAGAGCGCTTACTGAACTTGGAAATTAATTACCTTTTTGGAGAAAATAAGAACGCAAAATTTAAAAAAAATATATCAATAATAAATATGAAGTAAAACGTGGAAATGTTACAAGTGAAGAAGACAAAAAATTGTTTTATAAAACAAATAACTACCGACTGCTAAAATAGTATAACTTGACGAAAACATATTAAAAAAAAAAAACAGAATAAAAAATAACCAAATTAAAACAATACAAAAATGTTACAAAAAATAAAAAATTGTTTTGGAAAAGGGGGAAAACTTCCTACAGCAAAAATAGTAGTGAACTTTAAAAAGTGTAAAATTAATACGAATCGAAAATGGCATGGATAAATAAAAAGGGGAAGATATGTCAAATAAAAAGGGGAAGAATTACGCAATTGGTAAGTGCAACTCCCTCGAGAGAATAAAAAGTTCAATGAGTGTACGAAAAATGTAGGTAATGAAAAAATGTACAACTTACATAAAATGAACGAATATTAAAATCATAATCGAATTGAACTGTGGTCGGGAGAAGTCTCCTTTTTCTTTGTCACGTCCCTGTTTTGAAGATTAAAAATTTTGTAATAAACAGAGGCGCGACGAGCTCACGCTCTCTATATCTCTCTCTATCTCGTTTGCCATGCATAGCTATACCTCGCCTCGCGAGTGCATGTGCATCTACAGGGTGTCCATGCACTCACCAGGGTCCGCTTGGTGTGCACGTGTAATTGTTTCCCTGCTGTTTGCACTGTCTCTCGTCAAAAACGTGAGACCGTGCTCAAGATAGGACGTGGATTATCGTATTCTGCTGATCGTACATTGCACGATCCACGGAGCGGATCCATGAGACACATTGGGAACGGTTGTCGTCGGCCCGGAGTTTTGCCGATTTGCCAGAAAACCGTGGGACAGATATTCTGTCCACCTATCAAAAATCCCCACCAGGATGGCGGCTCTCCGAACTCTCGTTATCCTTGTGGCGGGTAAGAAAATTTAGTCCCATCTTAGCCACGGTTCACTCCTGGGATTGAATAAGGCTTCGTACCGAAGCCATCCTCGTGGCAGTGTAATATAATAATAACTCCCAGCTAGCTACTAGGTGGACTCGCATAGAGACGTAAGTCTTCGGTTCGTTAACAAAACTCGCGCGTTTTCCGAAGTGTACCACTTCGCGACAGAGACGTATTATACATATTATTTCCAATTATAACTTCCTATTTCAAATTTAATCAAATTTCTGGATATCCTTTTCTTTAACAGTGATCGCGATTAATCAATATCTATGTGTTTTAAACAAATGGCGAAACTCCGTTTGAATACATCCGTTAATTTGTGACGTTCGAGTACCAAGTGGTTCGTCGGGGTTTCGCACGACTTGGGCAAATATTCGGGTCGCGAGCAATCCCGAGGTGACCGTAATTCCATCATCGCGAGTTAGTCAGTCCCGACTAGGTCACATTCTTAACATCTAAATTATATTTCAAATTTCTTAAATCTCATTTTTATCAGTGTTCCTAAATAACCAACAATTGTATACTTCAACTTAAACGTAAAACTTCGTATTCCGTTCACATTCATTCCGTTTAACTCCGTTTATTTTCACCCGCGTTGTAAGGTTTGTGAGTGATTCGCGGGGGAAAATTGTCTCCGCATCGCGCCGTATGCATAACGCGAATGTGTGTGTGCGTGTGTGTGTTGTATGCGAATGAATGCACCTCTTTCTTGGATACAAAATTAACAAAAGTAAATCTTTTGTTTCTATGTCAATCTATCATTTTCCCTTCTAAAATATACTTCATTTCGGCAAAACAACAATAAATACCAAATTCTATTATTTTCAAACCAAATACTGTCTTGATCTTAATTATTCCTAATTATCCCGACCGATTTCCCTATCTTCTCACGAGAGTACCGGGCCCGTACAGGACGTACAGGCCTGGTCATTTTATAATTGAATTCAAATCAATTTCATTGTATTTGTTATTTTATTTTGTATTATTTTATTCTATTTTATCTTGTTTTATTTTATTACAATTTTTCTTATCGTTTGTGTTTAAATACAAATTGGTGGCAGCGATATTTACTATTTATTAAATTAAAATCATTTCGAACCTAACTTATTTCTAAAGTCCCTTCAGGACGTAACATCTCATTGAACGACATAGAGACTTTTTTTATGTATGCAGCAAAACAAGGGGCTTCCGTACTCATATCATTAGTTATGAAAGATCTACATAAAAAATACAAAATTACATTTCCAGTTCATAATGTGTTGGGTATGTACAAAACATGTAACATTGAAATCACACTGACTTCATTGTTACAAATACTATACATAGGCGTTACAAGTTTCGTAGCAATTATATCTTTGACTATGTTACATGATTTTTACTCGTAGCTTTTTCGTAACTATAATTTGGTAAAAGTATAACAAATTTGAGAACAAGTACTATTTCATTCACGGAGCATGTAGTATGGATGTTATATCGAATACAACACGTGGTACATAAAATTTCCGTAAATGTACTGAAACTGTGATTGTTGGGTATGTAATTAATTTTGGTATTGAGCACAATTTACAAATTGATATTAGACAGATTGCTTTTTTGCGCTTGTGCCTATTCATATTGTTTTAGTATGAATTGTTTTTTTTCTCCAAAATCAATAGTAAATTTGAACCATCAAAAGGAAGTTGGCTGTAATTCTTTGCATTAAAGTTTCAGCCCCCATTTATTTTGATTAGCGATACAGTTGAACTGTAGCAATTCACACTTACGTACAGAAGTACCGGTCCATCGGGCACGCACCGCTGCAGTACGTTTGGTCATGTTTCTTTTTCAATGTCTTCTTTTATCTACTCTCCTTTTATCATTCCTTTTTTCAAGTCCCTCGCGACTTGCTATAGTCGTTATAATACATTAGTAGAGGACACTAGAACAACGTATGATAGTATAGAATGTATCATGGCTATAATTGTATGCGATCGAGGGGGTACTTTATGTTACAGTACAATTCCGTCAGCACATGCTTATTCATTGCACGTCGATGCAATTCATTTTATAAATTAATGTAATGTTTAAGTTACTCACTAGTTTGAGGTTGCTTGTATCTTTTTATTCGCTCTTCCCTTGTGTCATTTATGCGTTCTCAAAATTAAATTAAACTCACATATATTAGTAAAAAGTTATCGAAATTCGGATAACCGTACCGTAACTCAAAATCTTCAATTTTTTGTTACTTTATATTAAACGGAGCATTCGTCACAAAACATTTTCACACGTGAAGTGGTGTAGTTGTGGCCGCTTGCGTTTTGCGTTTATCTCGCACCAGTCACCAAATTGATTTATGATTTGTTGCAAAAATACGTTTAAAATTAGCGCTTATAACATTCAACATACATCGTGTTACATTGCTGCTGTGTGGTAACGAACACTGTGCTAGTAATCCAACGTTGCTATTGGAAAGAGGAAACTACTTAGAACCGGTTATTACCGTGCATAACCAGCATAATGGTCTGTGTCGGTATTAAATTTCGATGAGACAAATTTGGGGGCTAGCACCATCCGATGTTTCGTAGAACAAAACCCGAAATGGCGAATCGATTAGATCATGTGTGAGCTATTCGATTAATCGCTGGAGTACCTGCGGATTCACTCTCAATCGAGTGAAAAATATTGATCGTGCTATCTGTGCGTGAGTCAGCCGCGGTAGTTGGTCGCTTTTCGAGAATTCATTGCCACTAGAAATTACATTTCCCTGCAGTAGGATTATGGCCGATTAATGATAAGCTCCCAATACATAGGTATTCAAACTTCAATGATTTTAGAATAGGTCAGTTCGAGTTATAGAATAAATGAAAATTCGTGAAATTTGATATAAAAAATTGTATTCAACCCAATTTTTTTGCCGTTGAGACTTACGTTCAAGTACAAAAGGAAAATATTTTTCAGGAATGGAGGCGATTATGGCGGAATTTTTCAATGATGGAACGACAGCATTCTATGTTATTCTTATAGTCTGGGTAGCGGACCAGTATGACGTTATCTGCTGCCACACAGATATCACGAAGAGGCATTGGCTCAGGTAAGCTTGAATGTTCAACTATAGTTCTTATCTGATTATTCTACGACCCGGCTATACCATTTAAAATACCAATGGTTTCGGCTTCATTGTAACAAATTCGAAGAATCGTTGGCACATGGTCGATCCTTGGTGTTTGACTTTATACTATTCGATTTATCTGTTTTTTCTGATATCTAAATGTTTTCAATATTGAAAGTTTAACTCGCCACCACGCAAGTTGTGGTCTAAAAAGCCCCTAAAATTAAACTCATCATCACAATCCGTTAGTCAATAAGCTGGTTGGCTAACATAATGATGATAGCCGGCCAAATGTTTATTGAGGAATAGCAGTGATGTTAAAAAATAAGGATAAGCTAGGATCGCGACACGACCATTAGTTTTTCCGTGAATATATTCTTCAGGGATGCATGCATCGAGTTTGGACTCACGGTTCTTTGTTATTGCAGTTTCTCAAAATAGAGCGGGACCAGGTATATTTCCCAGAACCGAAAATCCCTGATCGGTCCGAAATCTGAATCTTTACATAAACCTTAATTTTAACAATATGAGCTACCGTTAACAGAATTTTTAGAACCTTGTGGTAGTTTTAGCGATATTAAATTTTGAAAGTTATTTTCCTACTTTGCTTTTACTTTATCTATACGTAGTGCGTTATGTTCTGACTATTTCGCCAGCCGCTCTACAATTAACTCGAGTATTTCTTACACGTATCGTTTCAACTATGTAATTTATTAAATAGGACATTACAAACTATTTCGGAACAGTAATTATGACTTTTAAACATTTTTATTTCTTGAAAACAATAAGAACAACGATAATCGATACTAAAAAAAATAAATCAAAATAAAAGATAAATGTTTTTTAAAGATTTTATAACTTTTTCATCATACAGAAAAATCAATTTGAAGGGGTAAGACAAAAATTCAAATGCTTATGCCATTTGAATTTTTTGAGTAATCACCGTTTTAATAGACGTGTGAGAAAAAGTTTCATAACGCGGCCGCTGACGGGTTAATAAATAAAGACAACAAAGATGTAAAGGCAGAGTTGGCATTAATAGAGTGGTTGGTATAGTACAGGATCCAGCTGCATGATTTGTACATTGACCTGTTATTTCATCGAAATACATCTATAA
Source organism: Rhimphoctona megacephalus (assembly GCA_963989365.1). Taxonomy (NCBI): domain Eukaryota; kingdom Metazoa; phylum Arthropoda; class Insecta; order Hymenoptera; family Ichneumonidae; genus Rhimphoctona; species Rhimphoctona megacephalus. The sequence continues at coordinate 4,610,656 of OZ022419.1, forward strand.
TGATAAATGTAATGCGAGGTAATAAATTGGTGCTGGTTTGCCTAGCAAAATTTTGCCGCAAGTACTTTTAATTAGAGTTGTTTTAATTGATTTTTTTTAAACATCTTCAATCATTTGTTGGTTGAATAAATGAAACGCTATTCGTAAGAAAGTGGCCCGAAAAACATGAAAAAATAAGGTTGCCACCTTTTAGTCTGCCGCAACCTCCTGGCAGCCAGGTTCCCGAAGGTCCTCTTTTGTTGATTATTAGCGCTCATCGTGAATTGATTAAAATTTTACATTAAATTGAAGCAAAATTTGTCCGCTACATGATGGAATATGGTTGCTTGCGTGAAGGCTGCCGCAACTTGTGGTTGCCAGCATTTGAATGACCATATCTCGCCTGCACGAGCGGGAATGTCGGAAAATTCATACAACACATATTTCCATGCAAGACATAGGGACACGGTGTGGTTGATATTCTCGGTTTCAGGGCTAATTTGTTGATTTTTTTATCTTCAATAATCGCAGTTAAGCTATAGTGTCCCACAGTTCTTCTGTTACGCAGAGATCGATTGCCACCGAGCGCAAACGTTACAGAACGGTTCTCTTTGCGATTAAAAATGTACTCTCATTTTAAAGAGACAAATATTTCAAATGACTATATTTCATATAAAAACGTATAATAATGGAGTGATCACAGCAATTGCCTTGGTTTTATTTATTTATAGTACATCAAGTATTTACGCATATTCGCCCTATGTAAAATCTAATGATTTGTAGAATTTTGAAACAAAATTTGGCAAATATTGTTTTAATGAATGACCGCTGATCATTCTTCTTCCGATTTCTTCAAACTCTGAATATGTTAATCCAAATTTTTTAAACTGAAGCTTGCGTTTTCAGAATTTTTACTGATCAACAAGCGAAAAATTTATTCGACGGTATATCTTGTATTTTCAATCAACCGTGTTGATTTTAAAAATAAAACACAACCAACTGCCATCTTCAGCGCGTAATTTCGTAAAATATAGATCTTCAGCGTTTTGTTCATAAAGTATACTGACTGACGTTAACGACCGTGGAAATTTTTGACAGCAACTAACATTATAAATCTATTGCTCCGTCAATCGTAACTTTTTAATATGGAAAAATGTTTTTTGTGTGCCTCTGGTGGATCAGTGCTTGCATTTAATAATGATTCTTTCGAAAAGTGCTGTTTAATGTTACTGTTTCGTCGTGAAAAAGATTTCAAATACGGCGATATCTCATTGTCACTGGAGACAGCGGAAAATTATCGTTTCCACTTATCGTGCTATAAAAAAATTACAGTTTTAAAGCAGAAGTATAAGTCAGAATTTGATAATTTCTGTAAGATACAAACTGTAAGTAAAATTGTTTGTCCAAAATTACAATAACATTTATATTCTTCGATTCAAGCTTATGCATTTTTACAGGCACTGAAGTTGAAATTGGGTCCCGATCAGCAAAGCACATATGTAGAGCCGAATGACTTTGTATGTAATATCAAATAGGGTTCTTAGCAATAAATTTTCAATATTTATTTTGAACTTTCAACCAATGACCAGATAAATTTTACAACACACGCAGTTAAATTGACAATCATGCTTAGCAAAAAATACAGTTTGCGTCGCACATTTCAGTATATCATGGCAATTTTTATTGAGAAGCTTCAGTCGAAAATTACTCAAAAATTCTTCAAATGTGGGGTTTGAATATTTACCCAGAATGACAAGAATTTTTTTTTTTAAAGTTCATTAATGATAAAGTTTCCCTTGCTTATCTTTTTTCATTGATTAAATCTACTTTGCTGGAACAGAGAAATATATCTGCTGATGATGATGATGAGCAACCGAGCATCTCTAACGCTGAAAAGAAAGAACATGAATCTGAAAATTGTACAACTGAGCGATCGGAGCCGGCACCACTTTATTTATCTGAGCAAGTGGCTTCACCTCAAAAATCACCTGCAACCAGTAAAAAATCAGCATGCCTTTTTTGTGGTAATGTAGAAAAAAGAATTGGCAGGCGACGGGTATATGTTTCATTCCCGCAGTCAGGATCAACAGTAGACGCAATCATAGACATGGCGAAAACATTAAACGATACTCGGGTACTCGAAAAACTAATGAACGAAACCGTGGCATATCATGCAACGTGCTTCACGGCATATCAAGTACAGACAAAGCGACGAACCGAAGAACCCTTTGAGCCTGGTCACTGGCATGAAAGTAGGGAGCTGCATAAGGCAGCATTTGACTCTCTCTCTCTGCACTCATAACTACCGACATTATCAAAAAGAAAAAAATCATGTACGTCACTGACTTGTTTTCGCGATACAAGGCCCTACTATTGGAGTTTGGAGGAAATAAAGTACGCACCGAAGATTTTCAAAATTACCGTCCTGAAAATTTAGAGAATAAGATCATGAGTACTTTCGGTGACCACATCGTCATAGAAGCATCAACAGGACCGCATCGAAAAAAAATTGTCTACATGCGTGACATCGACGTTTCCCTATTAGCAAGCGAAGCTGCAATGTCAGACACGAGGGATAAAAATAAATTCGAAAATGTTGTTTACGAATTGAGAAATTATGTCACGTCTCTGGACAGCAAAAAGTTGCCAGATAATCTGACTGCAGATGACATAATTCGTGGAGAATGCGAGATTCTCGATAAATTATTTGACTTCATGTGCAACCTCATTCAAGGGCCAGATATACGTCGTAAAAATTCGGACGACAATTTTGTAGAGATAAGGTCCTTGTGTAGCGACATAATTTACGCAATAACGAAAGGTAGAGTGAAGCCGTCAAAACATCTCACCCTTGGATTAGCCATGCAGTCGATTACGAATTCAAGAAAAGTTCTCACAATACTCAACAGATACGGTCACACGATAGGCTATAATTTGGCAGAAGAAATCGAAACGGAGATGACATACACAGCGACCAAAGAAAACAAAGTGATACCAGCTGGCATTGTTGCGGTTAATGGGCGAAGCACTCATGTAGCGTTTGACAATTTCGACCGTTTCGTTGATACTTGTTCTGGGAAAGATACTTTGCACGATACGGTTGGCATTATTTATCAATTTGCGCAAAGGGGAAACGGGGAGTCGACCGATTCTGAAATCATCGATTCTACTTCCGAGGTTCATGAAAATATCAACGAATCTCGTCCACTTTCTCGCAAGAGGCGGCGTTTCGATGAAATTTCTCGAGACATTCAGCCGTATTACAAGAAACCCGTAACAAGTATGACCTTGCTTCCCGTTGATTCAATTATACGAGTTGTAGATGCATGCAAACACGCTAGAGAGATTGCCATGGAAAAAGATTTCGTGTGGGCCATGACATCGTCACGGATTGATTCGGTTCCCATGTGGTTGGGCTACAATTGCAGGATCTCCCTCGATCGTAGCGAAATTCAAAACCTCGATTATTTGTCGCCAATAAATTCTTCTCCAACGTCATATGCTGTCGTTCGTGAAACTCTCGTACTTACGAGTGTACTTACGAGTATCAAGAACAAATCATTGTCACGTACGATTTGGCTATAGTCGAAATGGCCATGCAAATTCAAGAAAACGAAAGCCCCAAATTCGACCATGTGTTCATTAAATTGGGAGCATTTCACATGCAAATGGCGTTCTTCAAAGCCATCGGAAAGTACATAGACTCTTGTGGATTAATTGAAATTCTAGTTCAAGCAGAGGTATTAGCAGGAGGCTCGATGAACAGTTTCCTAGACAGCAAGCACTTCAATCGTTGCAAAAGGCTTTATCCTTTAACTTCCAGTGCCTTGCAGTTTCTCCATTTTGAGCAATATTTATCTCAGATTGAATTCGACCCTGGAACGTTGAATGAAGAATTGCTCATGATTATGAATACTTCTCCAGACCTGACATCATCTGACGCTAACGACAGACTCATTCTGCCTGATTCATTGCAGCAAATTTTGGAGGGCTATAAGCATTTTTGTAAAGTAACATTAGAAGGTGGTCACGGGAAAACGGCTCAATATTACTTTCAATATACCCAGTTCATAAACCTATTCCTCCGATTTTCGAGAAGCATTCGGTGCAGTAATTTCGAGCTCTACATGGACTCTATTTTCCAGATGTGCGATTTATTCTTTGCGTTCAATCAGCCAAATTATGCCAGATGGTCGGCTAAGTATTTAAACAACTTGGTCAATTTGAAGATTGAAGATTCACCTCTGGTTTTGGAATTTCGTCGAGGAGCATTCGGTGTCAGGCGAACGAAGGCAAGTTTCGCCAGGTTGCCAGTGGACTTAACTCTAGAGCAGACCATCAATGCTGATGCTGGCAATACCTTAACAGGCATTAGTCATTTCACTGACTCCATATCTGCACGCCAAAGGTGGGCTCTCAGTCACAGTATGAGGACCAAAATTTTGTCAACAGTGAAACAGGATGTTGGCTTATCGCAGAAAGATGATACTTCTCATTCCTTGTAGAAGAATCGAATTGAAAAAGACAATAAAAGTCTAAACAATATTATTGAAACAATAAAAAATACGGTTAATCCATTCGATGACAATATAGATAGACATAGGTTGTTCAATATTTCGACCGGTAAAGCAGCATCTTCAGAAGTAGCCGACTTTCTGCTAAATATTGGGGCATTAGGCAGTGAACAAAAACTGCATTTCATTGCGGAATGTGTTCAAATTCCTGGTAGATTCGAGAAGCCCATAAAGCAAAACAAAATCATCAATTTTGCATCCCAGTGTGTTAAAAAGGCTCAAAAAAGTAGAGATAAGAACAAGCAAGCCCTTCTCAAAATGGAACGGGACATTTTTGGCCGGCTGTTGGCGATTGCTCTTGAAAAAAAATCGATATTAAGCACTGTTTGGCATACCCTCTTGCACCCGTACCTCCTGCTCTTTTCCAGTATTCAGGTGAAATGTTTAAGACGGATAAGTCGACTTTTGCCAAGCAGTTGAAGTCAAACATTGAACTAGGTGATTCTGTGCATGTTGACGTCGAAATAATTGATGGTTTCTACTTCTTGCATCTCGTCGGAGCCTCTATGCCTCAAACATTTGGAAAGATCGCTGAGTCAATTTTCATAAACTTTGTTCAACAAGTGCCCGTGAGGTACATATAATTTTTGATCGATACCTAACGCCTTCCATCAAAGATTGTGAACGTCAAAGTCGAGAAGAATTTGGTATCCTGTACATGATTCAAGGCCCTCTTCAGCCCAGACCCAACGATTTTTTAGCAAGTCTAAAAAATTACCGTTTCAAAGAGGCTCTGGTAAGGTTCTTGGCTGATCACTGGAGTAACAACTATTTAAATTCAATATTACGTGATAAAAAAGTTTTTATTACGGTCGCCGAGCAGTGCTTTTCGTACTGCTCGGACGGGAATCGCATCGTAAAAGCCGAAGAAATTGATTTCAAATGTGAACATGAAGAGGCTGATACGCGAATTATGTTTCACAAAAGCAAAGCACGCCCTGGGTCTAAAATTTTAGTAAAAGCTACTGACACTGACGTTCCGGTAATTTTAGTGGGTAATATGCAAAAAGTCCCCGAGTTAGAAATTTGGTTGGCTAGCACATCAAAGAAAGGGAATAAGAATGATCAACAGTGCATAAATTGTGGGGTCTTGGCGTCAAAGTTAGGCCCAACCTTATGCCTCGCTTTACCAGCATTCCATGTGTTCACAGGTTGTGATTATACATCTGCATTCTATAATAAAGGAAAAGTCAGGCCCTTCAAAACTTTTTGGAATAACCCGATTTTTCAAAAAGTTTTCGCATCATTGACCGACCCAACTGACGTTTTTGACGAGAAAAAAATTGATGCTCTCCAGGAGTTTACCTGTCTCATATATGATATCAAAAATTGTAAAAGTGTAAATGCTGCCAGATATCAAATATTTCACAAAATGCAGAGTTACTGAAATTATAATGTGAAAATAATGCAGTATCCAGTACAGGAACATTGAGTAATGCAAAAAGCGTCCCATTATGCATTACTGAAGTAATGGATAATGTGCACAGCATCCCATTATGCATTACTGAAATAATTGGTAATGTGCAAAGCGTTACATTTCCCATTACTGAAGTAATGGGTAATGCAAAAAGCGTCCCGTTATGCATGACTAAAGTAATGGGTAATGTGCAAAGCGTTACATAATCAATTAATGAAGTAATGGATAATGTGAAAAGCGTTCCATTATGCATTACTGAAGTAATGGATAATGTGCACAGCGTCCCATTATGCATTACTGAAATAATGGGTAATGTGCAAAGCGTTACATTATCCATTACTGAAGTAATGGGCAATGCAAAAAGCGTCCCGTTTTGCATGACTAAAGTATTGGGTAATGTGCAAAGCGTTAAATTATCAATTAATGAATTAATGGATAATGTGCAAAGCGTTACATTATCAATTACTTAAGTAATTGATAATTGATAATACATTATCAATTATTTAAGTAATTGATAATGTGCAAAGCGTCCCTTTATGCATTACAGAAGTAATGGATAATGTGCAAAGCGTCCCATTATGGATTACTGAAGCTTATGCAAACTGACCCAATGGTAGAAACCGCGTGACTCGGCTACCAGTAGGGGTAGCAGTATTTGCCCTGGGTCAAACTGACCCAATGGTAGTAACCGCACGTTGCTTGGATACCAAAAGGGGTAGCGGTTTTCACCCTGGGTCAAATCGACCCAATGGTAGTAACGGCGCGTTTCTCGCCTACCAGTAAGGGTAGCGGTGTTCACTCTGGGTCAAACTGACCCAATGGCAGAAACCGCGTGGTACTCGGCAACCAGTAGGAGTGGCGGTGTTTACATTGGGTCAAACTGATCCAATGGTAGTAACCGCGCATTACTTGGCTACCAAAAGGGGTAGCGGTTTTCACCCTGGGTCAAACTGACCCAATGGTAGTAACGGCGCATTTCTCGCCTACCAGTAGGGGTAGCGGTGTTCACCCTGGGTCAAACTGACCCAATGGAAAAACCGCGTGTTACTCGGCTACAAGTAGGGTAGCAGTGTTTGCCCTGGATCAAATTCATGCAATGGTAGTAACCGCGCGTTGCTTGGCTACCAAAAGGGGTAGCGGTGTTCACCCTGGGTCAAACTGATCGAATGGTAGTAACCGCGCATTTCTCGCCCATTCATAGGTAGCCGAGAGCTGGTAGTCTTTTGGTGGCCGAGCAACATGCGGTTACTACTATTGGATTATTTTGACCCAGAGTAAACACCGCCACCCCTACTGGTGACTGTGTAATGCGCGGTTACTACCATCGGGTCAGTTTGATCCAGGGCAAACACCGTTACCCCTACTGGTAGCCGAGAAACACGTGGTTTCTACCATTGGGTCAGTTTGACCCAGGATGAACACCGCTACCTCTACTGGTAGGCGAGAAATACGCGATTACTACCATTGGATCAGTTTGACCCAGGGTGAACACTGCTACCCCTTTTGGTAGCCGAGTAATGCACGGTTACTACCATCGGGTCAGTTTGATCCAGGGCAAACACCGCTACTCCTACTAGTAGCCGAGTAACGCGTGGTTTCTACCATTGGGTCAGTTTGACCCAGGGTGAACACCGCTACCTCTACTGATAGGCGAGAAATGCGCGAATACTACCATTGCGTCAGTTTGACCCAGGGTGAACACCGCTACCCCTTTTGGTAGCCGAGCAACGCGCGGTTACTACCATTGGGTCAGTTTGACCTAGGTGAACGCCGCTACCCCTTTTGGTAGCCAAGCAACGCGCGGTTACTACCATTGGGTCAGTTTGACCCAGGGTGAACACCGCCACCCCTACTGGTGACCGTGTAACGCGCGGTTACTACCATCGGGTCAGTCTGATCCAGGGTAAACACTGCTACCCCTACTGATAGCCGAGTAACACGTGGTTTCTACCATTGGGTCAGTTTGACCTAGGGTGAACACCGCTACCCCTACTGGTAGGCGAGAAACGCGCGATTACTACCATTGGGTCAGTTTGACCCAGTGTGAACACCGCTACTCCTTTTGGTAGTCGAGCAATGCACGGCTATTACCATTGGGTTAGTTTGATCCAACCACATTACATTGTAATGAGTAATTAAAAATTTTTCCATTGCATTGTAATGAAAAATTTTTCCATTGCAATGTAATGAGTAATGAGAATGCTAATGCATTACAAAAAGTAATGCATTACTTGCAACCCTGCTTTAGTAATGCATAATGGGATGCTTTTACATTATCCAGTACTTCATTACTAGATAATGTAACGCTTTGCACATTATCCATTACTTTAGTAATGCATAATGGGACGGGTTTACATTACCCATTATTTCAGTAATGGATAATGTAACGCTTTACACATTACCCATTACTTTGATCATGCATATTGGGACCCTTATTACATTACCTATTACTTCAGTAATGCATAATGTAACGCTTCTTACATTACCCATTACTTCATTAACGGTTAATGAAATGCTTTTCACAAATACCCATTACTAATGTAATGGGAAATGACTCGCTATCAACATTATCAATTAGAAAATAAATGTAGCGTTTTTCAAAACTCCATTGTTCATTGAAAGAATAATGTATAATGGAACTCAAATTCCATTATTCATTACTAAAATAATTGTTAATGAAATCGGTAGTGCATTATTAAAACAATGCATTTTTCGCAACTCTGACAAAATGTATGCAGGAACAAAAGGGAACGCACAATTTTTGACAAAAGTAAAAGGCTTTGACTCCAGTCAGATTCCACCGTGCTGGAAATCGTTGAAGCAGAAAATGTTACGAACGATTCTCGTAAATTCGATGTGGCAAAATTCTACAGAACGGTGTTGTCTGAAATTACGCGCTCAAGATTGTGGCTGGTTGTCGGATGGCTCTTTAAGGCGTCTTCTCACTTTGGAAATTTAAAAAAATCGATTTTTTTTTTTTTTTAAATTTTGAAAGTACATATCTTCAAAAATGTCATCTCGAAATTTCATAAAGATCGGACGAGTCTAACTACATTTTTTGGCGACCGTTAGGTGACTACCTGAGAGTACCCGGCGATCCCTTTCACGCCGCTCGGACGGTCCCTGTATATCTGACTCTATACAATTGAATAGCCGTGTTCTTTTGTTAATGTAGTACCCCTTGCTTAGGTATATTCTGTTTTCGGGTCTATACTCATGTAATAAGACCTTAACACGTGCATTTTTCAAAAGAAAATCACTCGGCAACGATGCTAAACTGTTATTTCATCAGTCTAATTTGAAACTTCGTAACGGCAACATCTCTGCGCTCAGGATTGTTATAATGGATAAAAAGACTTCGCAACAAAGTGCCACGTGGCGACGTCCAAGTTCGAAATCTAAAAAAAGAAAATTTCGTGGAGTGCTTCCACACCAGTCTGAAGCAGATACGAGTCATGCTAGTGCGAGTGCAGCAAAATTAAAAAAATCGGACGATACAAGTTTCGATGTACACATCGATCCAACGGCTGGATATAGTATTATTCAGTTTTTTCTTGTTTTTTCTACATTACAACAATATGTGAAGTGTAAAGTTTGTAACAAAGATGTTTCAAGAAACATCATCAAGAAAAACCGTGGAAATTGCTTGCCAAACAGCGGCATGCATTTATAACGAAGGGCTACAACCTGTTTTAAAAATTTTGGAGGTGATGGGTGTCAAACTAGGCCCTATCGCCGTTCAATACGCCGAGAAACGCGACAGTGATCGCGTACGCGTAGGGAACCGCCGCAGCTCTAACGCTTCAAAAGAGACTAGGTCGAGACGAAGGGAAGCTACTTTGGACGAACACACCTTCTACGAAGAATCGGAAGGTCCATTGTATGGAGCAGGCATCGCTGATTAACCCGAGGTAAGGTTTTTTCATGATTTTTCTGCAACCAAAACTTTAAACGCAGTTATCTCAAAACAAGGTTTTTCGGTGCTTTGTTGATGAAATTTCGGAAACTATCCGGCCGATTGTCATGAAATTTGAATGACATATGCTTCATAGTTATGGCTATAGCGCATATCATCAGATTTTTTAAATTTTGATTTTAAGAATTTTTTTTTTACAAAAAACTGCAAAAAAATCGTGGTTTTTTTTTACTTTTTCGAAAAACGTGCGCCATTTTGTTATTTTCGCGAATATCAAAAATCTGATGATATGCGCTATAGCCACTGACATACTGAATCTAAAACAGTTTTATTTTTTTGTTTCAGACGACCCGTCTCGGAGATACCATCAACAAGCCACGACCATAACATTTTTACACGGGTTTTTCAATGCTACTGATGTATTATAATAATTGTTTAAAAAAATAAAATAAAAATTTTTTCATGTACTTGAAAGATGTGTTTATTACATAGGATCCGTTTTATCCCATAATTTTAAGCAAAAATCCTCGAAAAAAAATCGCAAAAACAGCCTATTTTTGAGGCGTTTAAAGTGAGAAGATGCCTTAAAACCGACGTGGTTCATCGGAGACCGAACACCATTACAAGTTGAAGATATATTGCACGTGTCGATGAACGAAATTCCGGAGAACAAAATTAATGATTTTGATGATCTGGAGTTTAATGTTACGAGTTCAGACGAGTCAGAAGATGAATGAGTATGAGAATTTATTAATTGAATTAAAATGTTTGTTCGGAAATTGAATAAAAAAATATTCAACAACTTTTCTCAGCCCTCTAATATTTATTGATGCATTTTACAATCAAAACAACTTGCGTGCGTACGTGATGTACCACAAATAAGGAAATTTTAGAAGATTCGTATGGTTATTTGTTATTTCATCATAACATATTTGAACATTTTAAAGTAACCCAAAATATGCCTTCTTAGAATAAGAGTATATTTTCATATTCAATAAATTAATTTGTCATCGCGAATTAATTTTTCTCGAAGTATTACAGTGGCAATCGATCTCTGCGTAGTAGAAGAATTGTGGGACACTATAGCTTAACTGCGATTATTAAAGCCAAAAAAATCAACAAATTAGCCCCGAAACCGAGAATATCAACCACACCGTGTCCCTATGTATTGCATGGAAATTCTCGCTCGCGCAGGCGAGATATGGTCATTCAAATGCTGGCAACCACAAGTTGCGGCAGCCTTCACGCAGGCAACCATATTCCATCATGTAGCGGACAAATTTTGCTTCAATTTAATGTAAAATTTTAATCAATTCACGATGAGCGCTAATAATCAACAAAAGAGGATCTTCGGGAACCTGGCTGCCAGGAGGTTGCGGCAGACTAAAAGGTGGCAACCTTATTTTTTCATGTTTATCGGGCCACTTTCTTACGAATAGCGCTTCATTTATTCAACCAACAAATGATTGAAGATGTTTAACAAAAATCAATTAAAACAACTCTAATTAAAAGTACTTGCGGCAAAAATTTGCTAGGCAAACCAGCACCAATTTATTACCTCGCATTACATTTATCATTATAGATGTATTTCGATGAAATAACAGGTCAATGTACAAATCATGCAGCCGGATCTTAGACTAGTAGGCTGACGAAGAATCGCATAAAGGGGAGAGCGCGCAACATATGCAGGTATAGCTAGAACATAGCGCGTTAGATATAGATTTAGTACCTATACCGTGATCAGCGTAGTACTAGAAAATTCGATATCGCGAAATTTACCACGAATCCTCTCAGAGGTATTCTTAGGTAATCAATAGAAAGGTCTCTGCAAAATTGAAGTTGGATCAGTAATGTCAGATTTTGAATATGCTCTCTATCCGATAGTGATTTTAAAGACGCATTCACGTTGAATATACTTAAGCTGTGATCTTTACTACTTTTTTTGCCAAACTGGGATAAACGTTCATTGAAAGAAGATTTAATTTCAAAGGATTGAGTTGCTCCGAGCGATAAGCTTTCCTCGGCATATAGTCGTACGTGTATTGGCTCGAACTGTTTGCGTTTGCACCCATCTTTGGGTATCTCTATCTAAATTTACGAGGATGACGAGGAAAAACACTGAATAAGAGAGTGAAGCGCGGAAGTAGTATCCTTTGTCGATCCACAAATAACCAAGTCTATATGTTGGAAAAAAATATCGTAGCAAAAGGATAACGCCAATCTGTGTAAGTGAAATGGTATTTTTTCAACCAGGTTTGCCTGCTTCGAGATATTTTTCCGCATTCAGGGCCGAGCATTTCGTATTTACCCTCCTTCTTATCACATTTTTCGTGAGACTAGCCGTTGGCTAAATGAATTTTCAATAAGCAATCGACAGCTATCTCCATGCCTGTGCACCAGACTGAAACCAGTTTCAGCTTTTAAGTCACCAGCACAGATGGTGAAAACCTTTAGAAATAATTAATTCATATTATCCATTATCAAAAAATTATAATTTGGGGCAAGATTAAAGGATCTTATTTGATTTTACAAGTATTTTTTGTACAATGTAGTGGAATTTACCATGCTACTCTATTGCTCGAGACGTTTGACTTTGTTGTGACGGAGTATGTATTCGTTAATAATCTTTTGGTTAATGTAAATCCACACTCGCTGGTTCGGTAGTTTTCGAGTTCCTCAAGCCGAGGCTCGATCGATATGACCTTTTCCACACTGTTTAATTCGTTGGATGAAACAAGAAATTGAAGAGGCAGTGAAGGACAATCAAATCGATCTACTGGGTAATGAGTTGCAGGATGAAGGGATGAATTGAGGGAAGGGAGAAGAAGCATTGTGAACTGTGACGTGGTTCGATGGTCAGAAACCTGAAAAAAACGGAAAAGTGCGGGGATTTTATGTCCGTCAGTTGGCCTTTCCAATGAGAGGACTCTTGGAGCGTTTTAGTTTGTGATGTTATCCATTAGTGTTAGATGTTGTAGAAATTTCTCGTCGAATCACTCGGACCATACCTAAGATTCGGTACACCAGAAGGAACGTCTTTGAGATCCATTACTGCATCGGGGCTCATTTGACTTTTATTGGACTTGTGGACCATCACTCCAGTTTACGGACATGACGCCGCCTTGCTACAAATTGTTGTGTTACTCAACTAGTAATGATATCAGAAGTTGTATACATTTTTTTTTTACAAAGTGATACTGTATGATGAATATAGACCGGAACAACTTTTTGGGGGGGGGGGGGAGTAAATGTACTTGTCTCAACTTTTTTTACAGCATTCATGCTGTTTTTTTTGCTCGGCATGTTTTTAGCTCGGAATTCATAGCTTGCCAATAAAACATGTCTATTGAGTACGTACTTGAGTGATGCAAAAAAATTAACATTTTTTTTCGGTGTTGCAGCAACATATGGTAATATTTGATGAAAAAGTGATTCTCTCAAGAATTGGATCCTTAATAAAAATTCCAATGACCGCTGAAGCAATTTTTTTTTATTTTGGCTAAAAATAGATACATGATCAAATTGTATCACGATTATATCGTGATTGAAAATGAATTGTGAAGTGTAACTCTAAGAAATATATGACGCGTAAAAGAACCACTATCAAACAAAAAATAAATGATAAAAAGTTTTCGTAAAAAAAATGTTGTTAAAAGAATATTACACCAAAATAAACATTCCATCAGAAATAGAATGGACTAAAAGCCTTAAAATTAAATAAACAATCTAAATAAAACAGCATTTTAGGTACAAAAGAAAGTAGGTGAAATAAACGTCAAGTTGAAAAAAAATTTATTCGGAAAAAAATGCGGATCGAAAAATGTTTAAATAATATAACTACATCGTAAAACCACTCCAAAAGCATCAAAATGCACTGGAAGTTATTAAATAATAAAAAAATTCGAACATAATGATACTTCGAAACAAAAAAAAGAATGCGCACAAAATTTCGAGAATAAAAGTTTAATTGCGAAAAAGAATTTCGGCCGAAGTATTACGCGAGTTTTTGATAACGTTTGTTGATCACGAATTTTAGAGAATGAGCAATTGAAAAAAATTGGTGAAGTACGTATGAAATTAATGTTTTCAAATCAAATATCTTTTAGCTAAAAGTTTTTTAACTAAAAAAGAATCAGAATGAAATAAACCCAAAACGGAATCAAGCCATCATTTGATTCCGTTTTGGGTTTATTTCATTCTGATTTTTTTTTTTATTTCAAAACTTCTTGTGCATTTTATTCCTATTGGAATATTCCTTCATGTACTTGTGAGTTTGCGATACAAATAAATTTATACCAACAAAGTTGCCGGCTAAACAAATTTGGATTACAAAAAAAAATTTCACTGAAATACTTAGCGAGGTTATGATAATGTTTATTGATCATGCATAGTACATTATGTATATTTAGCAATAAAAAATGAGCGAACTACTTTAACCCTTTGAAGCATAGTGACATACTGGTATGTCACCTACTTCCACTCTGTTTTTCTTCAATAAAAAATTTTTTTAGCGCATAACGACGAATGTAAATGTATATTTAGGATGTTAGGAGATCAATTGTTACTACAATATGACTATTAAGGATTTATATTTCACTTAGTGGATATTAATAATATCTACAGTACAAAAAAACACGTTTTTTATATAATAAATGTAATTGTAGCTAATCCGGCAGCTAATCAATAAACAATAAATGAATTCAGAGATGTTTTTTGGGTCGCTGATTACGAATTCGAGCTCAAAATCCAGAAATTCAAAACGGCGGATCCAATATGGCGGACCAAAATGCTCAAAGTAGCTTGATGAAGATGCAACTCGGTATTCGGGGGTTTATGGCGTCGTTGAATACGAATCTGAGCTCAAAATCCAGAAATTCAAAATGGCGGATCTAATATGGTAAACAAAAACCGGAGATTTTACTGGAACTACTAGAACATCGAAGTTGCTCAATATGTTGATTCTGCTACACTGAATTTCTAATAAAACTACGCTTTTAGCATTACTCGGAGCTAACGGTGAGGACGTAGCGAGTTTCTAGCTCCATATTTTTTTATATTTTTTTACGTTTTCATTTTTTTTACTTTTTTGTTTCTTTTTTATTTTTTTAATTTTTAATTTTTATATTTTTTTTATTATATAATTATAAGTTCAGTAGCTTATTTTAAAGCTTATTATAAAATTATAAGCTCAGATTAGTATCAGTGACCAAGCCAGTTTTTGTGTTTCATTATCCTATATTGGAACTGCCATTTTTATTGTTCAATTTTGAAATGAGATTCGTATTCAACGACTCAAAAACTCTTGCATACGGAGTTTTATCTTCATCAAGCTACTTTGAGCATTTTGGTCCGCCATATTGGATCCGCCATTCTGAATTTCTGGATTTTGAGCTCTGATTCGTAATCGGCGACCCAAAAAAACCCCGGACCCCAAATTTGAAGTAGATCTTATGTGAGGAAAAATGTATGCTTCGCAGTTATGGTCCGCCATCTTGAGTTTCCAAATTTTGAGTGCAGATTTGTAATCAGCGACCCCAAAAACCCCCGAGTACCAACTTTCGCTTTCATCAAACGATTTTTGCATTTATGGTCCGCCATATTGGATCCGCCATCTTGATTTCCAAATTTTGAGTGCAGATTTGTAATCAGCGACTCCGAAAACCCCCGAGTACCAACTTTCGCTTTCATCAAACGATTTTCGCAGTTATGGTCTGCCATATTGGATCCGCCATCTTGAATTTCCAAATTTTGATTGCATATTTGTAATCAGCGACCCCGAAAACCCTCGAGTACAAAGTTTTGAGCTAATTGCACGTAAGGAAAAATGTGTGCTTTAAAGGGTTAAACCAATTTTTTTCCAATAATAATTATTTTTACTTAAAGCCACGTAAAACCCCGGGGAAAAAACCTTGGACAAGTGCATTTGTTGACCCCTGTTTCCATTTGTTTTCACAGAAAAAAACTACCCAACAAAGTACAAAATTTTTAAAAATTTGGCAAGATTGAGATAGGAAAAAGAAGATTGTTTCTATAAAATAACTATACTCCAAATGACAAATAGAAATGAAAAACTTCACATATTTTATCGAGATCCCAAGAAAAAAAGCAACAATGCCCATCGTGAGTGTCTGGTAAAAAACAGAGTCTACAAGTAAATGATCAATTTGCGCATAAAAAAAATAATTACTTTACAAAAACAGAAATGGAAAAGCCAATGATTTACGTTCAGCACTAAAATTTATAATATCAATAATAGGACAAGTATTTTATTGTCGCTTGAGGATGGAGTATTTAAAAAAAAGTAAAAATTAGTTGGTTATTGAAAAAAGTCACCAATGTACAAAAATAAAAATCGGTCAAAAGAACAGAGTTCAGAAAAAAAATCGGGATGAAAAAAAACTTGAAGAAAAAAATTTCAAACGAAAAAAATTAGATTGAAAAAAAATTTCGGCCGAAGTACTTGGCGAGTTTTTTTGCTTAGCTTGGATCACGTAATGTATTTCACGTAATGTTGTATGTGTTATAAACTCGCCAAGTACTTCGGCCGAAATTTTTTTTTCAATCTAATTTTTTTTTAAACCTTTTTTAAATTTTTGGTTAAAGTGACTTTTATATATATATATAGATAGAAGAGTGATCATGCAAAAATAAAGTATAATTCAATAAATAAACTTTTGAACAGTGTCTAAATAAATAATTTTTTTTTTTTAACCTTAGCCTCAATATTTCAATTTTCCGAACGTAAACTCTACAACGGAGTCAAAAACGGTGCCTCTTCTGTTTTACCATAAAATATCCCTTCCATGCAATAATAAGGTTTATTTGGAAACCATTCTCTTCGTTTTTTATATAACTAAGAGAATGGTGTATGATATCACCCTAGTTTTGAATTATATATGGTTTTAAACGACCCTAGAGTTGTTAAATACATGAAAATACTATTTGCACTTGCAACCCAAAATGGAATCAAGATGCGAAATAATTTTGTGCAAAAAGATATTTGATTCGAAAAAAAAAAAAATTTCATAAGTAATTTACCAATTTTTTCCCCCTATTGCTCATGAAATAGAATTCGTGATTAATAAACGTTATAAAAAAAAAAACTCGTGTGGCATTTCAACCGGAATTCTTTTTTTCAATCAAACTTTTGCTCTCGAAATTTTGTGCGCATACTTTATTTGTTTCAAAATCTCGTTTCGTTATGATTACTTTTATTTAAAATCTTTCGGTGCATTCTGATGATATTGGAGTATTTCTTCGGTGTCATTTTTTTATGGAATATTTTCCGATCCGTTGATCTGTTGGCACGGATGTTTCAGTGTAATATTTTTTTCAAATTTTTTTTTTTACAAAATTGAGAAAAACAATTTGTTACTTGTTTGTGATTCTTTTATACGTTGCATCTTCTCAGAACTACTGTACGTTTTAAGTAGTCTAATAATTTTATAAGTATTGACGGTTAATTACGAAGATTGAATTAATTTGAACACTTCTTAGACCAATATTTCACATTGCATTTTAAGTCCGAATATAGTCGTGATACACCAGCTCGAAATTCGATCATGTATTCATTTTTAGCCGAAATCATTAAAAACTCGTTTGAGCAATCTCTAAAATTTTTGTTCAGGATCTAATTCTTGGGAGAATCACAATCAGAAGAACAATCTCAAAAGTAAGTTACATATTTATGTTAAATGATAAATGTGTTGATGTTGAAGTTTGCTTCATTAAAATACCGCAAAATTCGCCATTATTTTTTAGCAAAATCGAAAATTATTTCTAGTATTTGATTCGAAAATATGTCTTTCACCTCATGTCCGCGGAAAGATCAACCCGTCTTGCAGAAGTCGAATTTCTCGCGGAGATGTGGTAAAATAGTATAGGCATAGTATAAGTAAAACGGGAGAGAAAAAGCCACAGTAAACCACGTTGAATTGTCTATTTTCCGTCCCTAGTTAAGTCATTCTATTGGGGACCTAGTTAAAATATAAAGTCAAAAGTGCCATATTCCATCACGGTCGAACCATCTTCGAAGGTCATTATACAAGCATGTTAACAGCTGGTACTTCATGGATTTTTGCAGATGATACTAAAATCAAGAAAAAAAGTGGGCCGAGGAATGCCAAAAATAGCTATCAAGAGGCTCGGTAGAGTCTCGGGACAAGTACATTGACAGCTCTGTCGTCTGCTGGCCCGAGGCTCGCCGAGACTATATTATCTCTGAATAAAACGATTCGCGGTGGTGGGGGTAAAATTGGCATGTCATTTCTTTCAATTACGAAGCTCAGGAGCCATTTGATGCCTTGAAAATTGAACTGGAGACTAATTAAGAAATTGTCTTGCGCTTGAGCCCAAAATCAGCATGATCGGTGGTGTAATTGCTGAGAAAAAACTTTGCATAGGGTCAAGATTATGGAAAAAATACTAACACATCGGAAATTCGACGTGTCTGTACATAACACCATCCAAGGCTCAAAGCCGCTCGCGAGTTTCTGATTGGTTGGTTTTTTCAACGTGGCTCTACATAACACCGTCAAAGGTCTCTTGAAGAAGCCGGAAATGACCCATTATTTTTCATGAATTTTTTTGTCGCGAATGGACATATACCGACACAGCGGAAAGCTGGAACAGAGTTTTGACATAACCAAGTGTGGGGCGTACAAGCTAACGGATAAATTATTTTAATGTTTTAATTAATTTTAGAATCTCGTGGCTTAAACAGTATTGAAAATATGAATGTTTTTTCACGGACAGTTGTGAGGTTATAAATATCATGGTTAGGTTCGATCGACTCTTGGTTACGGTAATAATAAGAAAGTGATGGTGTGAAAATAGTGAATTGCTTTTAATCAACTTTCGAACAGTGCTGAAATGAATATGTATTTTTTTATCATTGTTAACCCTGCTGTTTTTATTTTCCACACTTAACTCTACGACGGAATTTCTCTTTCGCGATTAAATGTTCCTCGTATAAGATTTCTTGAGAAATCATTCTTTTCGTTTCTTTGATAACTATGAAATGGTATACGTTGAACTGTTAATCATGATTGGTGTGAATCGATGTAAATTTGGAAAAGAAACTATAAAACTAATAATGAGTGTCAAAAAATGTATATGCGGCAAAGTTTGTTATTATCATGCCGAGTTTTGAGCAATGTCTAATAAATATTTTTTTTAACTCTACACCGTTGACAATTTATTTTATTGGTCTCTTTCCGCTTTATTATAAAATGTTCCTCGCTTGCCATAATAAGATTTGTACATCATAAAATGTTCCTTACATGATAATTGTTGGTCCATTTCAAAAGATTTTCGACGTCGTTTTTCTATCCAAAATATGGTCTAGAATCATCTCGCGTTTGATGAATTAATAGACAAATACACTGTCAACCTGCATCTGGATATATATGGATGCATCTGGATGATAACCGTAGTAAGTAACGATATATCTTTATGTCAAAATGGCTCGTATAATATATCTTTATGTCAAAAGACTATGGCGGTATATACTCCATATCCTGGTATTATCAAAATTTGTATCTTTGGAATGCAAAGAATACCTATAGACTCTGGAAATTCTGTGAAGGGACAAATGTACCAAGTATTTCCACTTTTTGGCTCCGATTGTAGCATTATGAATTGAACATTTTGTTATAAAAATTCTTCGGTTGCTCATTTGTCAATGGGATCAAAAATATTGCCTTCGGAACACCATGGATATATGCAAAATTTCAGAATTTTGTTTGGCTCAATATGCTCTATATTTTTTCACATTCCCGCTTTAGTTGTAGCATAATGAATTTAAAAAAATTGTTTCAGAAAGTCTTCCGATGTGTTTTTTCTGATATTATCAAAATTTATATCTTTGGATTGCAACAAATGCCTACAGACTTTGGAAATTGTGTGAAGCGACAAATGTACCAAGTTTTCTACTTTTTGCCTCCGATTTTAGCATTATAAATTGAACTTTTGTTATGAAAATTCTTCGGTTGCTCATTTGTCGATGGAATCAAAATTATTGTCTTCGGAACGCCATGCATATATGCAAAATTTCAGAATTTTGTTTGGCTCAATATGCTCTATATTTTTTTACATCCCCGTTTTAGTTGTAGCATAATGAATTTAAAAAAATTGTTTCAGAATGTCTTCCGATGTGTTTTTTCTGATATTATCAAAATTTATATCTTTGGCTCATTTGTCGATGGGATCAAAATTATTGTCTTCGGAACGCCATGAATATATGCAAAATTTCAGAATTTTGTTTGGCTCAATATGCGCTCTATTTTTTCACTTCACCACTTTAGTTGTAACATTATGAATTTTGAAAAATTGTTTCAGGAAGTCTTCCGATGTGTTTTTACTGATATTATCAAAATTTGTATAATTGAATTGCAATGGATACGTACAGACTTTGAAATATCTGTGAAGTAACAAGTGTGCCCAATATTTCCACTTTTTTGCTCGAATAGTGACATTATCAGGACTTGAAAATTTTATTATGAAAATTATTCGGTTGCTCATTTTTGGATGGGATTAAAATTTGGCTTCGAAAAGTAATGGCAACATGTAAAATTCATAAACTTTATTGAGCCCAATGTGTGGTATGCTTAAGTTGTGGCATGATTAATTCAAAAAATTGTCAAAAAGTCTTTGGTTCCTTTTTTCTGGAAGTATAAAAATTTGTTTCATTGGAACGCAACGTATACTTACAAACTTTGGAAATTTCCTGGAGCAACATGTGTGCTCAGTATTTCTACTTTTTGGCTCCTATTGTGGCATAACCAATTGAAAAATGTTTTCAAAAAGATTTGCTCTATGGATGCTCTGGTTGTGATGGTACGAAAATTTGCACGAAGATCATGCAACTGGTACAACTCAACTCGATCCATTTTCGTGGGCACAGTACTGATCTAAGTTTGCCCGCTTTGTTGAATTTATTGTTTTAAAATATCCATAACATACTTTCTGAACTTTTCAAAATTCAAACATAATATTAAAATATCTGTAAGTTCTAGTTTTGAGGCTTTCACGGCCATTATTGTTATAAATATCAAAATTTGCATCAAAATTTGTATCATGGGAATGTAGCCGATACCTACAAACTTTTAACATTTTGTGCGCCAAGTATTTCCACTTTCTGTCTCTGATTGTGGCATTATGAATTGAAAAATTTATTACAAAATGTCTTCGGCTGCTCATTTTTGGATGGGATTAAAATTTCTGTCCTCGGAACGCAATAGATACATCCAAATTTTCTGAACTTTGTTGGGCTTAACGGGACAGACCTAGTTGGAACGTCAAAAAAAAGGCCTTTTTTCCGATTTTTTTTTGGTCAAACGATAAAATAATTCACAACAAAAGTTCTTCCGTTTAAAAGATACATATGTAATGTATATGTTACAATTTTTTCAACGCAATACATATCGAAATAAGCTGGTGACCGTCAATTGCCGAGGACGCTGCAAAAAAAACACGGTTTGCGGTGATCAAGCTCACGCTGCAACGGCTCATCTGAAACAAAAAAAACGGAGGGGATTTTTAGTTAATGATATAATGCTCCGGTTGAACGAAGGGTTTTGAAAAATTTCCATTTTTCACAAAATGGCGGCCGTTAAAAGTCAAAAGTGTTTTTTTGACCAAAATATCAGTTCCATTTTTTGCTATTAAAAATAAAAATAATTATCCAAAAAAAAAATCCTTCGTTCATATGGAGGACTACCATGTATAGAAGAAGTGATATAAATTTCAACCCGATCGGTAAAGCCGTTCTCGAGCTACAGTGATCACCGACTTCAAAAACATGGTTTCGAGAAAAACGCACTTGAAGTCCGCTACCTGCTTACCTATGGCTCAGACACAACGTGCTACAAAGTCTTGTATTTCGGCGAATAATGGTCCGATTTACATTTACCTGGGCGGAAAATGTTCGTAAGAGATTCTACTTTTTGAAAATGAAATAAAAAAAAATCGATTTTTCGAAAATTCTAACTAGGTCTGTCCCGTTAAAGTGCACTATGTTTTTTCACTTTTCCACTTTAGTTGCGGCATAATAAATTTAAAAAGTTGTTTTAGAAGAGCACCCGAAGACATTCGTCTTCGGGTGCTCTTCTTCTGATAGTATCAAAATTTGTATCATTGGAATGTAGCCAATATCTACAAACTTTGACCATTTTGTGAAGAGGAGACATGTATGCTAAGCATTTCCACTTCTTAGCTCTGATTATGGCATAATAAATTGAAAAAGTTTTATTCCAAAGGCTTTCCTCTACAGTCGCTCTGGTTTTGATGGTAACAAAATTTGCTCAAAGCTAATGTGACAAATACAACTAAATTCATTTCATTCTCTTGGGTACGATCCTATTCTCAGTTTGTCCGCTTTGTTCAATATATTGTTTTGGAGTTTCCATAACATACTATTTGAACTTTTCTATATTCAATGAGAATATTGAAATAGTTGTAACTTTTTATTTTCATGGTAGTAACTTCTTCAATGGTATTGAAAAATAATCATGATTCCACCTTGTTAATAAAAATAAGAATGAAAAAATGCGTGAACTTTTTTCACAATAGATTCGATATGTTTTCTCTAAACATACGTAAAACTGGTTTTTTATTTTATCATTAATCAAAAATGAAAAATTTCGAAAAAAATCGCTCCATTTTTATCAACAAGCTGAAATAAGCGTAATATTTTTTACCACAAATCTACAAATATAACAAGGAGATACTGCTGTTTAATATGTTTCTTTGATAAACACAAATTCAAATAGCTACAAATTCTATGGAAAATTTCTGACTGCTCTAATCTTGCCCTCAAAAGCTTTGTAAATTTTTGTATCAGACTCCCAGTTCCCGACTTATTGTAGCCTGATTCCAGAAAGATAAATCGAAATGTCAAACAAATTTGACTGGTTCGAGAACTAAAAAAATGCCAAATTGAAAATTCCAAAACACGTGCCCCTTTATTTCATGGGGAAAAAACTTGACTCGAAGTAGAAGGGGTCAGGGTTTGGAAATGAAAAAGCGATAATTTCCCAATATAACCTTTTTCTAATCTATATAAAGCGAGATGTTTGAAAAGAACGAGAAAAAACGAATTATATCATGCATAAAAATCCCCCTCGCGGAAGAAACCTGGACAAGTACATTTGTTGACCGCCGTTCCCATATTTTTCCACGAATGTACATACACTGCAAAAACCTTTTCTCGCAAAAATCCCTGAGAAAATCAAATCCTATCAAAAAGTAAGAAAAGTGACCACTCTCAAAAAATGTATCAAATAAATTCAAATCTCACAAAACAAAATGAGTTAATCCTCGCGAAAAGCTAAGGTTGGGTTTCGCAAAAAGTAATAAAATAAATTGAGCTATACTAAAATATATGTGGCCAAGTACGGGAGGCTTTATCGTGTGACATAAAATCTTCAAATAATGTTGAATGTTGATAGAGAAAAGACTCAAGTTCGAAAATGCAGTTGTTTTACCAACCAAAATGAAAATAAAAACTCTGTATAAATAAGAGTCCGAAGCAAAAAAAGATTGCAAACGAAAAAAAATTAGATGAAAAAGAATTTCGGCCGAAGTACTTGGCGAGGTTGTCACCATGACCGATACATTATGTAAATTAAGTGAAAAAACATTCGTCAAGTACTTCGGCCGAATTTTTTTTTAATCTAATTTTTTTCTGTTTTATAAAACAATTTGTAAGTCAAGGATGATGCATCATATTCTTCCATCATTTCATCTTTGAAAGAATAATAATTCTGAGTCTCCTGACAGTAAAGTTAAATATAATTATCTATTTATAGCTTAGACCGAAATTACTAATATCCTCGCTGCCTTTTTGCCCCTGAATGCCTTATTCTAATACACAACTTGAAAGCTAATGATAAAGTATTTAATTTTCTGAATTTTTGCTTTGGGGAAAAATTGGTACTTGAGGTCTCTTCTATAACACCTTCCTGCCAAGCTATAATCGAATAATAACATATCAACGAATTACTAACATCTCGAAAATACTTCGAGTTTGTAGTTAACCCTTTTGAAAACATTATAACTTTTTTTTTATCACAGGAACGAAACGCTCCTATATTTATACAACCTCAATAACAATGAATTTATGGTAGAAAATTGGTCTCATTCTCTTATGTCGAATTAGTAGTGTGAGCAGTACTGATTCCTGTCATTCAAATAAATCGATGATGTAATGATGCAAACACGTTGTAAGTTTTTTTGTTATATGCAGACTCTATTGGAGTCTATATAAAGCGAAATATATGAAAATACTATAGGAAAAAGAAGTGATATCAAATAACAAAATTCCCCTCCCGGGGAAAAAAACCTGGACAAGTACATTGGTGGTCCCGCGTTTCCCTATGATATCACAAAAAATCCAAAACCCCACTTAAATTTTTTTTTTGTTATGTTTACTAATTTTATTCATATCCCGAAGGAAAACCAACCATATAGATCACGAAATATCCGGCCAAAAAACTAGACTTCACAATAAATGTTACTTTGAATTTATTTCCACAGAACAAAACAGGAATCAAAACATTAAAAAATCAGCGTTATCAAGATGAGGAAAATACCACATATAATTGGTGTGTAAGAAGTATCAAGAGTCTAGAAAAAAATGAAAAAAGGTCACCGTCTAAGTTATGTGCAGCAGTAAAATTTATGATATCAGTACTAGGACAAGCATTTCTTTGGTGACTGAGAAGATATCAATATGGATGTACCGGCAACATAGGGCATGCAGTTGGTGCATTGCTTCTGGGATCTCCTAAGTTGAGTAGCTACTTTTGTTTTGGCTATGGCGCGACCAATGTTGCCAAATAGTATTTACTTATATGACCTAATGAAACAACATTGCCTGCGCCGTGGCTAAAATAACGAAAAACAAGCAGGAACAGGAAGTTTCGCATAAGAACTCGTGCTTTTGTAATGTTAAAAAAAAACTTTAATTTATGTCCGTACATGATAGCACAGTTTTCTTTGATTGGTAATAATTTGATGAACGTTCACCACCGTACGTTGAGCGTATACGCACAGAGTACTTGTCCGGCCCATAACTTTTTATTAAAATTGCTCATTCAAGTGAAAATCAAATTGGAGGTGCTTTTCGTTGCATGCGTTGCTTTTCGCTGTCAGAACTTTATAAGAAAATCAATTCTTCTGCGAATTTCAGAATGGCCTTGTATCATACACAACATTCGACGTCGAATTCAATCGGAATAAAATGGTGTTCGTAGTTATCATAAAATTACATTAACATAAGGTGCATTCAGTTATGAAATTTCTGAAGATGCGACTCAGTAAACCATTACCAGCAATGTAGCGTATCATACTTTCGAAAACTACTATTGCCAGCAATGAAAGTTATTATACTTTGGAAAGCTACTATTTATTAGTAGAAGATCTAACAAGGAAACCTTCCCAGGTGTACCCCGCCGATTTTGTTCCGCTTGGAGTATGTTATTCTACATTGAAATTTAAGAGAAAGAAACTTTTTCTACAAAGAAATTTTTTCTTTTTTGCGGAAACTCATATTTAAGGGGTGAAACACACCCCTAAAGTTGAGGTCTCCTAGGGGAGGTTGTTCAGTTCCATATATATGCAGACAAGGGGGCAAAATCAAACCAATTGCATTCAATGCTTCATAAAAAGTTATGACTACTCGATTTTTTTCAGCCCCGAGGGGGTGAATAAGCCGAAGTTATAGGGGTTGAAAATTAAAAATACGTTATAACAAACAGAATATGCTTGATATGGAAGTGAAAAAAATTGCATAATTAACAGTTTCAAAAGTTAAGAGATACATGTTTTTGCGTTTTTTGAAAAAATGCATCCTTAAGGGTGTACTACCCTTACATCCGAATACCTTTAATTTCTGTAGATACGTATTTTTTTA
Source organism: Rhimphoctona megacephalus (assembly GCA_963989365.1). Lineage (NCBI taxonomy): Eukaryota > Metazoa > Arthropoda > Insecta > Hymenoptera > Ichneumonidae > Rhimphoctona > Rhimphoctona megacephalus. The sequence continues at coordinate 4,636,455 of OZ022419.1, forward strand.
AGTATCTATCTGCTAGAAAATATTCTTTTGGATATATTAATATATTTTGGATATATTAATGGATGTAAGATTGTTATCAACATAAAAAAAAAATCCCTTGAAAAAAATTGTTTTAATAAAAAAATTGCGATTTCGTCTTCGTTATATATAATAATCGTTACAACATATGATTTAGACATCGCAGATAATGAAAATTCTTTTCAATCACATTGTCACCATATTAGTATTTCTAGTTATTGTATCATTGTTTTTATTATATTTTATATGCTGTATTTTGTACAGATGTATTTTTGATTGACAAATGAAATTATTCATTATATTCTTTGCAATAGTGGAAATCGTCAAAAAAGTGTTGGAAACATAATGATTTTTTACACGATGAACACCTAACAACAGCAATAATTTGACATACGGGTACATCACAATGCGCTTTGCAAGTTTTAAAACTAAAGTCTACAGGATTTTCAAAATTCTTCGGTCGCCATTCATTATAACCGCTTTTGAACCATGAATACCTAAATAAGTTTATATATCGTGGAGATGATAATTGGTTGTGAACAAGTGACTGAAGCTTAATTATATTATTTCGTAAATGCAAATTTAAATCATAATCCATTAATATGACATTGTCAGAAAAATGTTTCACATAATTTTTCCATATCCTGAAGTCAAAAACATCCAAACGTTGAATCTTTCCCGTTGTACCCTGCAGTATTTTTCTTAATTTTATATTTTTATCCCGAGGTTTCGCTTCGTCAACAGCTCAAGGGCAATGTCCAGTCCAGGAGTCAATTAATAAAATACTGTTTGAACCAACTTGGGGGAAGAAGACATTTTGTAGCCAGGTTTTAAAATGTTCTGAAAGTATGAATTAATTTTTCAATTTGCTTCGTTGCAAGAAATAAACAGTATCTTATGTGTCAATATAAGGAATTCTCTAAAAAAATAATTTTTATTATTGCCTGAAGTGAGTTTTCCAGATTTCGATACTTCTATGTAAACGTTTTCTGATCTGAATAGTGACGATTCCACTATTGGACCAAATTTACCACTTGGTTCTTTCAAAACCAGGAATAGCGGAGAAAGAAGCCTTCCGTCACCTGCTATAGTGGGCTGAATCGTATAACTATGTGTTGTAGAAGCAATTGATTGTACAAGGCATTCAACTTGTTTCTCTCCTTCAACCGCTAATGTTCTTCCAGAATGCATTTCTAATTGGAAACCACTTTGGTCCGAATTGTAGACGTTCGCTAACCCATATTCTTCTAGATCGTTCTTCACTTCAGAAACAAATTGTTCAGCAAGCTTTTGCAGATTGTCTGCATTTTCAATACTTTTTTGTGATAAATTTACTAATTTTTCTGGAAACAATCTTATGAGCTTTCTTAAATGAGTGTACCCACTTGTCTGACGCCTTAAAACGGACATCTTCATGACCGATTTCTTTTTGTGCTTGCATTGCCCATTTTTTCAAGTCGATGTCATATACCATAAGACCAGCATCAACGGCAGCTTTAAAATTGGCTAAAGTGTACTCGCAAATTCTAGCTATTTTTTCTTTATAAGTTCCACCTTTATTGAAATATTTAGCCCATCTTTTTAATTGAGTCACTAACTGTACTTCTCTAAATTTTTGTTTAACGCTTGATAGGCTCAAATTTTTAGTTTTGCCACTTCTCCAATAGTTGACTGCCCTCGATTTATACTCGTATGAAACAGATTCATCATCAGTAGTGCAAACATCCGGGGGTAGTACCGGATCATTGATTGCCGATCCCCATTCTTCGTCTTCTACTATTTTCATATCCCAATCTTTGTAAGGTTCTTGGAAATATAATGAATCTTCTACGATTGTTTCGACGCCCATGTAATCTTGCATAGCATTCGTTAATATATTTTCAATGCTTCCTTTTAATTGTATTTCATCATTATTTATAGGGCTTTCAGGTATATTTAGGGCTTGAAAATGCGCCAAAACTAATCGTATCACATTAAGCGGATTCACTTTCATTTTTGATAATAAATGCACTTGATTTCTTAACTTATGGAACTTTTAACAACTTTTGATTGCAAACAAAACACAGAGTTATACACGCCTTTGATTGTTGATATTATTTTATCACGAGATAAATTCCTTTTAACTCGCACTTATCGAATTGAAGCAATTTCTGAAGAACGCGACTTATAAGCGTAGCACAGGCCATCATATGTCAAATAAGAGAGGCAGAGGCAGATAACAGTTATATATTTCTTATCAACGTATTTTGAAACTTCTTTCAATGATAGGTGAAGTAGAATATCAACTCGAAGAATTAGATAGCTAATAAGCAGGGCTAACGAACACATACAAAGTAAGGTTCGAAATGATAAAACATATCAGTTCATTTACTGCTACGTGATTGTAACAACAATCATCACGTGTATAACAAACTTCTTTTTCTCTAACAAAACGAGAACGAATTTAGCCTATTTTTTCAACAGTTTTTTGATAATAAAAAATAAAGAAATAAAAATAAAAATAAACCCTCCATAGCAAAATAGTGACACAGATGCAAATTAATAATCTTTTTAAAATTTTGTTTCCGACAATAATCACGGCTAGAATTGTGCACATCGTTTTTTTATAGGACATTTTCAATAATATAAAAAAAACAGTGTAAAAAATGAAAATAACATCAAGAATTCATCCTCTATTCTTTAAGAGTGATTTAATGAAACATCAAAAACTCGGTTGAAACAAAATCGCGAAAAAAGCTACTTTTCGATCTCTCAAGAAAAGAATTTTCATTATCTGCAATGCCTGAATCATATGTTCTATCGATTATTTTCAAGGGATTTTTTTTTATGTTGATAACAATCTTTTTAAACAATTTCACGATATGTTCTATATCCAAAAGAATATTTTCTAGCAGATAGATACTTAAAAAAATACGTATCTACAGAAATTAAAGGTATTCGGATGTAAGGGTAGTACACCCTTAAGGATGCATTTTTTCAAAAAACGCAAAAACATGTATCTCTTAACTTTTGAAACTGTTAATTATGCAATTTTTTTCACTTCCATATCGAGCATATTTTGTTTGTTATAACGTTTTTTTATTTTCAACCCCTATAACTTCGGCTTATTCATCCCCTCAGGGCTGAAAAAAATCGAGTAGTCATAACTTTTTATGAAGCATTGAATGCAATTGGTTTGATTTTGCCCCCTTGTCTGCATATATATGGAACTGAACAACCTCCCCTAGGAGACCTCAACTTTAGGGGTGTGTTTCACCCCTTAAATATGAGTTTCCGCAAAAAAGAAAAAATAGGTGTCTCTTAGATTTCAATGTAGAATAACATACTCCAAGCGGAACAAAATCGGCGGGGTACACCTGGGAAGGTTTCCTTGTAAGTAACCACTGGTGAATGGTCAAAAGATCAATGCAGGCTATGAATGCACCGTCAAATTTGTATCCAGTTTTAAGATCACGCAAATTTCACACAAAATAATCCCCCTCCGTTCGTTTCATTTTGACGTTCTTGGGCGCCAGCTATCAAAATAGCCGTTTATGTTTTGAAAAAGAGAATTTAAACCGTTATACGGGATTAATCATAAAAAAATAAAAAATAAATAACACAATACCAACAATGAAAAAGTGCCTATTTATGACCCTTGACTTTTGAGAGAGACCCCTGATTTTTACTGGAATGAGCAATTTTAATAAAAAGTTATGGGCCGGACAAGTACTCTGTGCGTATACGCTCAACGTACGGTGGTGAACGTTCATCAAATTATTACCAATCAAACAAAACTGTGCTATCATGTACGGACATAAATTAAAGTTTTTTTTAACATTACAAAAGCACGGGTTCTTATGCGAAACTTCATGTTCCTGCTTGTTTTTCGTTATTTTAGCCACGGCGCAGGCAATGTTGTTTCATTAGGTCATATAAGTAAATACTATTTGACAACATTGGTCGCGCCATAGCCAAAACAAAAGTAGCTACTCAACTTAGGAGATCCCAGAAGCAATGCACCAACTGCATGCCCTACGTTGCCGGTACATCCATATTGATATCTTCTCAGTCACCAAAGAAATGCTTGTCCTAGTACTGATATCATAAATTTTACTGCTGCACATAACTTAGACGGTGACCTTTTTTCATTTTTTTCTAGACTCTTGATACTTCTTACACACCAATTATATGTGGTATTTTCCTCATCTTGATAACGCTGATTTTTTAATGTTTTGATTCCTGTTTTGTTCTGTGGAAATAAATTCAAAGTAACATTTATTGTGAAGTCTGGTTTTTTGGCCGGATATTTCGTGATCTATATGGTTGGTTTCCCTTCGGGATATGAATAAAATTAGTAAACATAAAAAAAAAATTTAAGTGGGGTTTTGGATTTTTTGTGATATCATAGGGAAACGCGGGACCACCAATGTACTTGTCCAGGTTTTTTTCCCCGGGAGGGGAATTTTGTTATTTTATGAATTTCTGGGAACAAACTAAAAAAAGAAGTCAACGATAACAGAATTTTATAGAAACATAAACCTCGCACTTTCGTTACATGATGAATAGATACATACGTTTTCACCACAATAACTTTGATGATTGAATACTCGTAAAAGTTCGAGTTCAGAGTTCACAAAAAGTCGATAAATAAATGGCAAAATACAGCATGAATGCTGTAAAAAAACCTGAGACAAGTACATGTATGGCCCCAAATAGTCGTTCCAGTAAAACCCCTTTCGCCAAAAAACCTATGCCCACAAAAATTTACTAAAACCCATGCTAAGTTGCTCATATAAAGATTCCTCTGCACAAAAATCCTCTCTAAAAACCAACTCATCATAATAAATTATGAAGAACCACCCTCAGAAAAAAAGATCAAACTCTCAAAAAAAACAAATCCCCACAAAAATTTACTAAAACTAACACAAAGTCGTCAGAGTGAAAATCCCCTTCTACAAAATTTGTACTCAAAAACCAACTCATCATACAACATTTTATGGAAAAACGCTCTCATTATCTTATCAAAAAAGTCAAATTGTACAGAGGTGATATAATTTAAACCTCGTAGATGTTGGGCGTTCACGAAAAGTTGATAAATAAATAGAGATCTACTAAAGCGTAATGTATGTGGCCAAGTACGTGCGATTATATGATGTTTTATAAAATATCCAAAATATTATGTTGAAATACCATTTCTCTAATATATACTTTATCACAACGAATTATCCTATAATTTTTGGAACTACAAGAATTCGCAAATGTAATTAATAGCTGCCGCAATGGTCGGACATCGAGTTATAAAATAAAATTGCAATAGCCTGCGCCAGTTCGAGCATCGCTGCACTTTTATTTATAGAATAATTTTGATATATTTACTATTTTCTAATTTACGTTTCATAACGTGAAGTTATTACTTTATTGTATTTCGCGCCTCTTTCTTCAGAGATCAGAATATGTAGTACCCTCACTTCACCCAGTGTCGCCACAATTTTTAAAGAAAAAATATTAAAATCTTTTTCCCATCCTATAGACGCCTCCCGTGCGCACCTTCAGAGCGCGATCGTTGAGAGTCATTCTTTCGCTTTGTGTCAGTGTCGTCACACAGAAAATTGATAAACGAAATTAATAAAAATTAAAATGGGAAAACATAAGGGAAGTCAAGATCATTCTCTATCGAGGGAGGACAAGGAGAAGATGAAGTTAATTAAGAAAATGAAGAAATTTATCGCCGAGGTCGATGGAAGATTTACAGAGCGTAAGTTAATAACACATTCAGGGCGTCACGAGACGTTGCAGAAAAATTTACTTTTTGACGGCTCGATTCGGATAACGTTTTTGAAATGGCATAATAGTCCGCTGTGTCAGCAATTTGATTGCTGGGCACCGTGTTTTTGGTCTGACCAAAATACACGCCTCCCTTTGACGAAGGATTACAGCGTTCCGTTTCTATGAGTTTAACTCTGTGGAACAAACATTTTTAACTGATAAAAATGGGAAAAAAATTTTCTGGCATTGCGATCATTTTACCTTTCAGGTGACAGGTCAGTCTCAAGGGAATGTCGAGAATATTCAAGAGATCGCCATAGGCGACGAAAATCTAACGAGCGGAGACGAAGGTATGATGATAGAGGCGAAAGTTCGGATAATCGTTCTCGGTCCGTCAGTCATTCGCATCGATCTGAGTCATATCGAACCATCGGTCGTTCGTATCATTCAGGTGATCATACAGACCAGGCGGCCAGCGGCTCATATAATTCAAAAAATCGTTCGCGACACTCTTCACAAGAGTCAAAGTCTGTGTCCGACAAAGGGGAAGAGGTTACACAGACTAGTGCTTCGACATTACCGGTTAGGCAGGTGCCTGTTCCGACAGTCGTGTTAATTGATGATAATACTGAAAATACTGTGATTTCCGAAACTCAGGCACAACCTGAACATGAAGTTGACCTGCAGGAGGAAATTTTGAATGTAATTGGTCCCCGGTTAGAAGTGGATAAACAGAAAGTCGTTGATTTACACAAAGATGTAGTGATTCGTTGGATGGAGATTTTCAAACAAGGTCTTCCAAAGGAGGAAGATAAGAAGTTATTAGGAAAATATCAAATTCCAGATAATTGTTATTTTATAGCTGCCCCGAAGCTGAACCCAGAAGTAGTATCAGCGGTACAGGAAAATGTAAAAACAAGAGACAAACAGATAATTGAAAAACAAGAACGTATCGCTTCTTGTCTTGCCGCTGTGGGGAAGGCGATATCGATCACTTTAAGAACTGATAGTGCAGTGAAGCTTGAGTTACTCGAGATTTTGAGCGACGTGGGAAGACTCTTGGCGTTCTTGCAGAGAGAGGAATCGGAAATTCGGGAAAAATTAATTCTCGCAAATCTCAATTCATCAGTAAAGGACATTTTGAAGGATTCGACAGTTGACAGTTTCTTATTTGGCGTAAATCTAGAGGAGAAAATTAAAACTGCAAAGACGCTCGAACGTGCTTCCAAAGATGTCAAGCCGTCGAGTAATCCATTGAAACCAAGGAATACAAAAAACCAGAAGGGCCCGCCGAAGCAGAGGCAGTCGATGTACTCGAGAAATCTACAGACGTCGAGTGGGCTGAAGAGACCAACGCCCAGCAGTTCGAATTCGAGACCAAGGAAACCGTATCCTCGCAAGCAGCAGCAACCATACAGATGCCGTTAGATAGTGTACGTAAAATTGCGGGTCGATTGCGTTTTTTTCTCAATCTTGGAGTAAAATATCGACGAATCCGGTAATTGACGAATAGATTAGAGGTTTTAAAATACCTTTTTCCTCTGTTCCGGTGCAACACACTTTTTCAGAAAAGACGAATTGGTTAAAGGATGAAATACGCTCAATTCTTTCTGAAATTGGAAAGTTGATCAGTAAGGGAGCGATAGTAAAAGTTGCAGAATCCCCTGATCAATTTCTCTCAAATATATTTTTAGTGCCTAAGGTCGATGGCTCTCAAAGATTTATTTTGAATCTTAAGAAACTTAATGAGTTCGTGGTATCGGAACATTTTAAAATAGAGGATTGGCGAGTTGTTAAAGCATTAATTGGTCCGGATGATTTTATGGTAACGATCGATATTAAAGACGCGTATTATCACATATCGATAGCATCGGGTCATCGAAAATTTTTACGATTTCGGTTTCAAGGAAAATGTTATGAGTTCACTTGTTTACCATTTGGATTAAATGTTGCACCATACACATTTATAAAGATACTCAAACCGGTTGCAGCTTACTTAAGGAAACAAGGTTTCACATCCGTTTTCTACTTGGATGATATTTTAGCCATGGGGAATTCATACAAAAATTGCGCGTCCAATTTTCAGGCTACTACGACAATTCTAGAGGAAGTCGGTTTCATTATTAATGAAAAAAAGAGCTGTAAAGTTCTCTCGCCGCGCTGTCAGTATTTGGGACTTATATTCGATTCTTCTAAAATGACGATCGAGTTGTCGGAAGTAAAAGTTAAAAAATCACTCGCATTGTTGAAGAAATTTAGCAAATTAAAGAAATGTTCGATTAGAGACTTCGCGTCCTTCGTGGGTACACTCGGCTCGCGTTTTCCCGCTCTCGAGTACGGGATGATACACATGAGGCGATTTGAAAAAGAAAGATTATTCGCACTCGAAGATAATAAAAATAATTATGACGCGTTTATGAACATTTCGAACGAATTAAAAGAAGATCTCCAATGGTGGAAATTGAATACAGTTACAGCTAGCGCTCCCCTTGGGGAACCTGTATTTGATCACGAGATATTCACTGATGCTTCTCGCACAGGATGGTGTGTTGCATGTAACGGTTGTAGAGCAAATGGTCATTGGAGCATCGAGGATTTAAAATTTCATATCAATCACCTCAAACTATTAGCTGCCTTCTTCGGTTTAAAATATTTTGTAAGCGAAAAGCCGCGGTGTAGTGTACTCCTACGTATCGACAACACGACAGCAATAGCCTATATAAATCGCATGCGAGATAGTCGATTTGATCATTTGAGCTCAATAGCAAAGCAGATATGGGAGTGGTGTGAAAAACGGGATATTTGGATAGTTGCTGGTTATATTGCTTCGAATAAAAATATAGAGGCAGATTACGAGTTGAGAAAGTTGCAATCGGACACGGAATTTGAGCTTGCAAGTTACGCTTTTCATGAAATAGTGATGATTTTTGGTGAACCACAGATTGATTTGTTTGCGTCGCGAGTAAATAAAAAATGTAAGCAGTGTGTTTCATGGTACCGAGATCCCGATTCGTTCGCAATTGATGCTTTCACTATAAAGTGCAATCAATGGTTTTTTTTACGCTTTTCCGCCGTTTTCAATTATTTCAAGAGTCTTGCGAAAAATTGTTCACGATTGCGCTGAAGGAATTGTGGTTATGCCTTATTGGGAATCTCAACCATGGTTCACTCTATTTTCGTCGTTAGTTATTGGCGAACTAATTTTTTTCAAACCACAATTTAACTTGATGTGTTCTTCTCACAGGGAACAACATCCATTGTCGAGTCGACTTACAATGGTTGCCGGAATGCTATCCGGAAAGCGCTTATCCTAAGATAGGCTCCACCGGAGTCAATCGACATTCTCGTCGCGTCTCTTACAGATACAACCATTAAGCAATATGATTGCGATTTAAAAAAATGGTGGCGCTTCTGTACTATTAATGGAATTAATCCATTGTTAGGCACAACGACAGATGTTCTATCTTTCCTTACAAAAGAATATAAAAATAATGCGTCGTATAGTTCGTTAAATTGTTACCGATCAGCGATATCAGTGATTCTCGGGTCGAGTTTGGGGGAAGAGGATACGGTGAAACGGTTTTTCAAAGGAGTCTCAAAATTAAGACCGCCGGCACCACGATACGAGTCAACATGGGATCCAAAAGTTGTCCTACAATTATTTTCTAACTGGGGACTAAACGAAGAAATTAGCTTAGAGAGACTCTCTGTGAAATTAATAACGTTGCTGGCTTTAATGACAGGGCATCGTTTACAAACATTTTCATTAATTGATATTCGGAATATTCGTAAGATAGATAAAGAATCTTATGAGATTAAAATTCCGGAAAGAATAAAAACATCAGCTCCGAAGAGAAAGCAATCAATATTACGGTTGCCTTTTTTTACAAAGGATAAATCTCTATGTGTAGCGCCGGCTCTAGATTCGTATTTAGATAGAACTAAAGATCTTCATAATTCAGTTTTGAGTCTTTTCATTTCTTACAAGAAACCACTGTAACGTGACATTTTTGGCCACGTCACCCGCACGGATTGATCGACCAGTGGACCGGAGGTCCGGTCCATTGTGACGCCGCTCTGCGACTCGCCGTGGGGAACGCTACGAGGATTTCTGTCATAATTATAATTTTAGTTTTAAGTTACCTGGATCCGTCCTTCGGGAATCTCATTACCTGCGTTAATCGCTAAAATTTGTGCTCGCGAGAGAGCGTGAGAGAAAGGAAGTCACGTCATTATCGAGTACCGTATTGCATCGCCCTCGAGTGTCGTTCCGGTCACCGTCCTCGCGCCTCAGCTCTCTTTGATTTCAGCGGTTCCTTTGCAACGATCTCACTCCTCCAGGCGCTGTTCTCGGTCACCAGAGTCCAACCAGCGAGCGGTCGAAAGACCGCGCCGGATATCGGCCATTATTGAACGCCGCCCGTGGCTTTCTCACCGTAGCAACCGAGAGTTGCCCCGTTCGCCTCCACGCCTGCAGGAGCTACAGCCCGTGTGCAACGGCGCCTCGTCGGGTGGGGCCTGGGATTCCCTGGGGTGGAGGTGCTGTTTCGCCTGGTGGCATTGTGGACCCACCGTGACGCGGAGGGACGCCTCGCGTCACGAGGGAGGTCTCCCCTCCACCTTTCAGTCGGACATCGGCCGGGTCCCCAAGAGGAAAAGCTCCTGCAGCGTGGAAAGCTCGCTGGAGGTGAGATCCGAGCGAGGACATCGTTCGAAATTCCCGCGTATTAATTTCAACGCGCCGCCGAGAATTTCGGCTAATTCGCAACAGAGGCGCGAGAGCGAGGTCCGGCGGTCCTCGAGTGGTGGGGAGAAACAACGAGAGCGCGGAGCCTTACCGAGGCGTTAGAACAATCATTCTTCGTAACTGTGTCCCACCGGCGAGTTGCTGTCTCACCGAGCTCCTGAGCCCTCAACTACCACGTGTGGAGAGTTTTCGCCTCGGTAAGCCCGTTCCTCTACTTTCTCCGATTCGTCGGATTATTGGGGTTTTAAGTATTAATTTTTAGAGTTTTGCCATTTATTGTTGGCGTGGAAGAATGAGGATGATATTCGAGCGGGAATGTGGCTCTTTGGTCTTCATTCTCTCCTCATTATTAAGTTTTTTGGAGTACCCAATTTTCCGTCGAATCCCCCTTGGTGACTTGCGATATTCTTTTATTTCCATTACGCAATTTTCATCGACTACGATAAAGAATAATGAGTAATTTTATAGTGTAAAATTGGCCAGTCTAGGCTATTATATGTCGTCGCAATTTTGTGTTACGCGTTCAAGGCCGGCCGCGAGCGCGTCGCGCCGGTTTGTCTTCGTGCTATCTCTCTCTCGCGCGGCCTCGAGTACGTTAAGCATTGTTGTCATTCTTATTCGTCTCGGATCCCTTCAGTATTTAGTTCTCGAGTTTATTTCACCCAATTTTCGCATTTCTTTTATCTCGAAATATTATTTCATATATGTCGTTCCGTGTAAAATCGCCTGTACTACCTGCCTCCGAGCCTGGACTACCTAAATTCCGATTAAATTACCTGAGTTAGTGTCGTGCACACTAACTCTATTATGATTTCGTTTGTTCAACTCATTTTGGCGTAAGTTGTCTTTATTACCTGCTTTAGGGCATTAGCTACCTGACTCTCGGTCGAACTACCTGAGTTAGTGTCGTGCACACTAACTCCGTTATTATTTAGGTTGTTTAATTAATTTTGTGATAAGTTACCTTTACTACCTGCTCTCGAGCATTAGCTACCTGACTCTCGGTCGAACTACCTGAGTTAGTGTCGCGCACACTAACTCCGTTATTATTTAGGTTGTTTAATTAATTTCGTGATAAGTTACCTTTGCTACCGGCTTTCGAGCATTAGCTACCTGACTCTCGGTCGAACTACCTGGGTTAGTGTCGCGCACACCAACTTCATCATCGCTGAAGGCTCTCGGGATTATTTTTCGGATAGATTGCTTACTACTACCTATCTTCGTGTTTCCATTACCGTTTCTTTTAGTTTGCGTTATTATTGAGTTGAGTTTAGTGTTTTCATGTTCAGTCGTCTCCACTACCTGCCTTTGGGCTTCAACTACCTGCGCTTCGCTAATCGTCGAGTTTACCTGAATAAATCGTTGCTTAAACTAAAGTTATTAGTCTTTGTCTATTTTCTTTCGTTAGTCCTGATTCCTTACTCTCGCCCCGAACCAGCCCCTCTACCCCTAAGTATCTCAGTCGAGCTGAGTAGTCGGACCACCCTGAATCCTCGTAACCCCTGGGATTATCTCGTCCGCCGCATCCGCGCCGGAGTGGACAAACAGAAAGTCGGTTTCACCGGCGGTACGTTCGTACCTGGCGCCCAGTCCGCTCCAGCCGGGTCACGATGGTCCGGGGAGGAATTGCGGAGGAGTTCAGAAGGGACAGATGGACCCGAGACGGGAAAATCATGTTACAAATGGCGCCCAACGTGGGGCCCGAGAGTAATGAATTAGGTTTTGTAATTAATATTTGATTAGAGCAAGATGCCGTTTCAGTTTCTCCTGTCAGGTTCGTTTTGAGGTTATTCGTTGTGAGAGAGAGATGGCTTATGACGAACGCGATTTTGAGAGTTAGGGACGACACATAAGGTCTTCCCTTTGAATTATTTGTTTTGATTTGTGGGTCTCCACAGCCGAACGGCGTGAGGCTCGAGTCTATATTATTTTGGTGCTACGTTTACCTCGACATCTTGTTATACTTATCCTACTAGTTTTTCATCTACTCATTATTATTTTTTTTTGGCTTAACGCGGAGATCTTAAGGCCAACTCGACTTTTATGGTGCTGTTTACGGTATCTGACGACGTGTTTGTGGTCTGAGAGAGTGGTAATCCCTTGTTGATGGTTGGCGGGAGTGATTTTGACCAACCACTGTCCTCGCCAATCGAGTACGTTAATCCCCTGTTGACGTTTTGCGTGAGCAATTTCGAACTAACATTGTCCAAGTAACTATAATCCTTTGTTTTTCAAATGATTGGGGCTCCGAATACTTGTCAAAATAACGTCGAATTTCGAGTAATTTATGGCCCCAGTTAATCCCCTGTTTACTACGATCGGTCTTAACGGTTGTCGAGAAAAACAAAGAGATGGTAGGACAATAACACCAAGGATCGTTAAGTCGTTTGGTGTACCCTTAATCCGAACTCGTGCGTGTTATTCCTCGTAATCCGGTTTTTATTTCTGGCTTCGACTAAGACCCATTCGTAAACAAGAACCGAACGAACCTTTGGAATTTAAACTCCGGTACGGGTGTTAGGAATAAATAAAAGTATTAAAATGTTTTGAGCCTCTCCTATCCCTCCTACTCTAATTCTCCTTCCCTCAGCACCCCAGCATCCGATGAACGTGATGAAGGGAGTGGAGAACGCTGGTCAACGCGAACAGTCTTCGATTGGCTACCCGGTGATTAGTCACGTGCAATTTCGGAACTTGTCAAATCAGTGCAACGATCACCCAAATACCCCGGACTTGACTGATTCATCCCCGCTAGCGACCACAAGTCTTTTTCTTCACTTTAAAATATTTAAACTCAGTTACGGGATTTAGTGAACGGTTCATCTAGTTACCTTTTACCTGAGCTTTTGGGCTCAAGCGCTCGTTACCTACGTTCGGACGTTACGCGATTCAACTACCTCTTGCTCGAGCCTCGACTTTATCGGATTACCTGCAGTTCGAACGCCACTACCTGAACTTTCGATTTATCGTTAATTATCTGCAGTTCGAACACCACTACCTGAACTTATCGCTAATTACCTGCAGTTCGAACGCCACTACCGGAACTTATCGTTAATTACCTGCAGTTCGAACGCCACTACCTGAACTTTCGATTTATCGTTAATTATCTGCAGTTCGAACACCACTACCTGAACTTATCGCTAATTACCTGCAGTTCGAACGCCACTACCGGAACTTATCGTTAATTACCTGCAGTTCGAACGCCACTACCTGAACTTTCGGTTTATCGTTAATTACCTGCAGTTCGAACACCACTACCTGAACTTATCGTTAATTACCTGCAGTTCGAACGCCACTACCTGAACTTTCGGTTTATCGTTAATTACCTGCAGTTCGAACACCACTACCTGAACTTATCGCTAATTACCTGCAGTTCGTACGTCACTACCTGAACTTTCGGTTTATCGCTAATTACCTGCAGTTCGAACGTCACTACCTGAGCGTTCGGCTCTATCGCGATTTACCTGCGTCTCGTACGTCACTACCTGAGCATTCGGCACTATCGCTAATTATCTGCGTTTCAAACGCCGCTACCTGAGCATTCGGCACTATCGCTAATTATCTGCGTTTCAAACGCCGCTACCTGAGCCTTCGGCTCCCTCGTTAGTTATCTACGTTCGAACGGCATTTAATTTCGTTTCCTCAGTATCGAAGTGTTCCACTTTATCTCTATCTCCACTGTCCGTGTATCCATCTCGCCATGGATAACGAGGAGTCCCAAAGTCCCCAAGGCGCCGGAACCGATCGCCCTAGGGCGTCTTCTCCTTCGCACCAAGGGGCAGTTGGCGGTACCGACCCAAGAGAGGGGAAAGGGTCGCGAGTGTCCAATATCCTACCGCCTCATCCGGGAGTGGGTTGGGATTCCGGTATGGGACTCACGTTACCACCGGAGGACAGCCTCGGGGCATCTTACGCTCCCGCGGGTGGAAATACGCGAACGACAGGTGGCGTGAGAGGCCCTCTCGTGATGGCCACGGCGAGTGACACCTCCGCATATGGGATGCATGATAGGTCTGGAAATCCGAATCACTCGGAAACCTGGTCTCACCTGACAGGTCGGGGCTGGGAACCCAGTGGCTACCCTCACGGGAATCCACCCTGGGCCATATGGCCAGAACACCCTCCTTCGTGGCACTCAAGTACTTATGCCACACCCCAGGGAGCAGTTCCACGGCCCACGCGTCAATATCGAACGGTAGAAAATACGGCCACTCCAAATACTTCATCCACCTACACTACATCCAGGTTAGTACCAACTACAGTCCCACCCGCAGGTCCAGAACCCCTGGCACCTCGCACAAACGCGCCTGCTTCGTCCGTGCTACACGTAATGCGGAAATGGAACATCTCCTTCTCCGGAAAGAAGGGCGAAGACATCGAAACCTTTTTAACTCGGATTGCCGAGGGTCGTGCCCTGATCCACGTGGCAGAACCGGATTTAATCCGTTGTATCCCCTTTTTCCTGACGGGAGTCGCCCTACAGTGGTTCAGGAACGATAGCGATCGCTGGACCACGTGGAACCAATTCGCATCGGCTTGTCGATTGCGTTTCGGAGACCCCGACTACCAGTACGCCCTACGGGAGGAGATCATGAGACGAACCCAAGGTTTAGATGAGCCCGTAGCTGATTACCTTACTTGCCTAAGGGGTTTGTTCAACCGCCTCCAACCACCCTGGAGCGAGGCAGAGCAAATCCAATACACCCATCGTAACTTAATTCCCCGTCTACACGTCGCCATACACCGGGACGACGTTTTTGATTTTGATTCTTTTGAACACATCGCCGTGAGAATTGAGAAAAGCTTCCAATCCGCGCGCGCTTATCGCGCTCCGCCACCACCGAGTCAATCACTATGTCCTGAGCTCGCGTACCAAAGTCCGCGCACCGCAGCGCATAATGCTGACCCGTCGTCATCGGCTCAGTCGGCTCCACCTCGCCACCATCGCTCACCTCCGCCTAAGCCGTCTCGCCAGCCGACACCGCCCCGTCGGAACCACCTTCCGCCGCAGAGACCCTAGAGGAAGTCCTCGAAGCCCTTAGGGGCATCGAACCAGAGGAGATAGACCCGAACCCTCTGTTCAATCAGATGCGTCCGTTTGCCGACTGCATGGCGGCTTGCGACTACGTCCGTCCCGGATTTCTGGACGCCCTCGCCGCGACGGTCGTGGCGATGTCGCACCGATCCTCGGGCTATTGCCCCATTGCGGAAGGGTTGCGGAATCCTCGAGCCTCGACCTCCTCCGCAATTGTGAAGGAGTTTCCTCCGACCAGGGACGCCGCCACTAACACTCCGTCCACTCAGACGTCGGATCAAGGGGTCCAGACGGAGCGGCCATCGCCACCAGAGCCCACTCCCCCGGAAGAATTGCCTCAGGCATTGCCAGAGGAACCGGCATCGGGGTCCTCATCCCAGGTCGGCCCGATACGGGTTCAGATGGGACATGGCCGTCGAAGCGCCGAACACGACCCAACACCTCGTCGTCGGTGGTGTTACAACTGCGGTAGCACCGAACACCACCGCCAACAATGCGTGGCCCCCCCACGGAAGTTCTGCTTCCGTTGCGGGAAGCTCGATGTCACGGTCCGCACGTGCCCTATTCACGGGCCCATCTACGCTCGGGAACGACAAGGCCGTGGACAAGGCCATGGACAAGGTCTCGGACAGGAAGGGAGGGAGGCCGATCCTTAGCCGCTTTAGGCCCTAATATTCTATTTTTTTCTTTTCTTTTCCGCTATATCTATCCCTTCTATCGTGAAACAAAATATAGTTACGATTTTTGAATATATGTGTGATAAATTTTCCTTGTTTCAAACTGGAAACGACGCCCTCCTTTATTCCCGTAAATGTAAAAGTCCAATGGGAAGACAACTTCGTTGGTTAACCTACAACTCCGCTGTCAACGGACTTGGTGGTAGTCCCAAAGGATCGCCTGCCACCGTCAAGCAAAGATTCTCTTCGAGGAGACGTAGCCCCGGAGTTTTATTCTCGTACTCTAGTTAACCCCGTCCTAGCTTGTAGTTTCGTTAGTAGTCATCGAGTCACCTTGGGTGGGGGAAAAGGAGCACGCATTCTGCGTGGTTGGAGGAAATAACTGGGCTCCGAGGTCGGCGACCGGGGCGATTCTCTGTTTCAGGCCATGGCGTTACCGCTCCGGGAAGCTGGAAGACCTATTCGTGCGGGAAAATAGTCCAGAGTGTGGAGAGGAAGGACGAAGACTTCACCGAGGGCGAGTTACCATCGTCGCCGAACGTCGTTCTCCACCCTCCGGGACGAATTCTGGGGTGGGGGTTTGTAACGTGACATTTTTGGCCACGTCACCCGCACGGATTGATCGACCAGTGGACCGGAGGTCCGGTCCATTGTGACGCCGCTCTGCGACTCGCCGTGGGGAACGCTACGAGGATTTCTGTCATAATTATAATTTTAGTTTTAAGTTACCTGGATCCGTCCTTCGGGAATCTCATTACCTGCGTTAATCGCTAAAATTTGTGCTCGCGAGAGAGCGTGAGAGAAAGGAAGTCACGTCATTATCGAGTACCGTATTGCATCGCCCTCGAGTGTCGTTCCGGTCACCGTCCTCGCGCCTCAGCTCTCTTTGATTTCAGCGGTTCCTTTGCAACGATCTCACTCCTCCAGGCGCTGTTCTCGGTCACCAGAGTCCAACCAGCGAGCGGTCGAAAGACCGCGCCGGATATCGGCCATTATTGAACGCCGCCCGTGGCTTTCTCACCGTAGCAACCGAGAGTTGCCCCGTTCGCCTCCACGCCTGCAGGAGCTACAGCCCGTGTGCAACGGCGCCTCGTCGGGTGGGGCCTGGGATTCCCTGGGGTGGAGGTGCTGTTTCGCCTGGTGGCATTGTGGACCCACCGTGACGCGGAGGGACGCCTCGCGTCACGAGGGAGGTCTCCCCTCCACCTTTCAGTCGGACATCGGCCGGGTCCCCAAGAGGAAAAGCTCCTGCAGCGTGGAAAGCTCGCTGGAGGTGAGATCCGAGCGAGGACATCGTTCGAAATTCCCGCGTATTAATTTCAACGCGCCGCCGAGAATTTCGGCTAATTCGCAACAGAGGCGCGAGAGCGAGGTCCGGCGGTCCTCGAGTGGTGGGGAGAAACAACGAGAGCGCGGAGCCTTACCGAGGCGTTAGAACAATCATTCTTCGTAACTGTGTCCCACCGGCGAGTTGCTGTCTCACCGAGCTCCTGAGCCCTCAACTACCACGTGTGGAGAGTTTTCGCCTCGGTAAGCCCGTTCCTCTACTTTCTCCGATTCGTCGGATTATTGGGGTTTTAAGTATTAATTTTTAGAGTTTTGCCATTTATTGTTGGCGTGGAAGAATGAGGATGATATTCGAGCGGGAATGTGGCTCTTTGGTCTTCATTCTCTCCTCATTATTAAGTTTTTTGGAGTACCCAATTTTCCGTCGAATCCCCCTTGGTGACTTGCGATATTCTTTTATTTCCATTACGCAATTTTAATCGACTACGATAAAGAATAATGAGTAATTTTATAGTGTAAAATTGGCCAGTCTAGGCTATTATATGTCGTCGCAATTTTGTGTTACGCGTTCAAGGCCGGCCGCGAGCGCGTCGCGCCGGTTTGTCTTCGTGCTATCTCTCTCTCGCGCGGCCTCGAGTACGTTAAGCATTGTTGTCATTCTTATTCGTCTCGGATCCCTTCAGTATTTAGTTCTCGAGTTTATTTCACCCAATTTTCGCATTTCTTTTATCTCGAAATATTATTTCATATATGTCGTTCCGTGTAAAATCGCCTGTACTACCTGCCTCCGAGCCTGGACTACCTAAATTCCGATTAAATTACCTGAGTTAGTGTCGTGCACACTAACTCTATTATGATTTCGTTTGTTCAACTCATTTTGGCGTAAGTTGTCTTTATTACCTGCTTTAGGGCATTAGCTACCTGACTCTCGGTCGAACTACCTGAGTTAGTGCCGTGCACACTAACTCCGTTATTATTTAGGTTGTTTAATTAATTTTGTGATAAGTTACCTTTACTACCTGCTCTCGAGCATTAGCTACCTGACTCTCGGTCGAACTACCTGAGTTAGTGTCGCGCACACTAACTCCGTTATTATTTAGGTTGTTTAATTAATTTCGTGATAAGTTACCTTTGCTACCGGCTTTCGAGCATTAGCTACCTGACTCTCGGTCGAACTACCTGGGTTAGTGTCGCGCACACCAACTTCATCATCGCTGAAGGCTCTCGGGATTATTTTTCGGATAGATTGCTTACTACTACCTATCTTCGTGTTTCCATTACCGTTTCTTTTAGTTTGCGTTATTATTGAGTTGAGTTTAGTGTTTTCATGTTCAGTCGTCTCCACTACCTGCCTTTGGGCTTCAACTACCTGCGCTTCGCTAATCGTCGAGTTTACCTGAATAAATCGTTGCTTAAACTAAAGTTATTAGTCTTTGTCTATTTTCTTTCGTTAGTCCTGATTCCTTACTCTCGCCCCGAACCAGCCCCTCTACCCCTAAGTATCTCAGTCGAGCTGAGTAGTCGGACCACCCTGAATCCTCGTAACCCCTGGGATTATCTCGTCCGCCGCATCCGCGCCGGAGTGGACAAACAGAAAGTCGGTTTCACCGGCGGTACGTTCGTACCTGGCGCCCAGTCCGCTCCAGCCGGGTCACGATGGTCCGGGGAGGAATTGCGGAGGAGTTCAGAAGGGACAGATGGACCCGAGACGGGAAAATCATGTTACACCACATAAAGCGGTTAATTCTTAGACGTTGTCCCGTTGGATAAAAATGATATTGTCTGAAAGCGGAGTAGATGTGGACGTTTTCACCGCGTACAGTACGCGGCACGCTGCTACGTCAGCAGCCAAACGAGCTGGGATAAACATAGATTTAATAAGAGAAACTGCTGGCTGGTCGAAAGATTCAGCGACATTCGGTCGGTTTTATGATAGGGAAATAATCACAGACGAAATGCAGTTCGCCGAAGACATTCTAGCTCCTAGACATTAATTTGTTTCTTCTATTATGATTTTTCTTTTCAATAAATGGAAATAAAAATAATTAATCTGGACATAATAGTTCTTCAGCCATAACTTACTCTAAACAACTACATATTCTGATCTCTGAAGGAAGAGGCGCGAAATACAATTGACGATTAAACGAACTTACCTAAGTGAAGTTCAATCGTGATTGTATGAGCGCCTCTTCCGAAGAGATCAGTCCCTCCCTCCCCGTAATCTCGAATGAGATACCCTATTCTGAAGTTACGGCTACCAAGCAAGTCTTTAAAGAATGACGATCAACGATCGCGCTCTGAAGGTGCGCACGGGAGGCGTCTATAGGATGGGAAAAAGATTTTAATATTTTTTCTTTAAAAATTGTGGCGACACTGGGTGAAGTGAGGGTACTACATATTCTGATTACTTTGGAAGAGGCGCTCATACAATCATGATTGAACTTCACTTAGGTAAGTTCGTTTAATCGTCAATAATACAGCATTACAAGAGTCCTAAAAAAATTTAGTCAAGAGTTACTGCAGCGGCTCGATGAAAAGTATTGAAAAACATAAAGAATCGCATTAGCCTGTGCAAGTTTGAAGGGTGCTGCGCCCTCATTTGTAGTATTTGCAGTGTAGTTTAATTAGTAACACATTGATAAAAGTTTACCATCGTACGTAGAGCGGATACGTACAGGGTACTTGTCCGGCCCGAAAATTTTTCATAAAAATTATCACATTTGTTAAAATCAATCTACCATAAATTTTTTATATATCATAAATCATCTTAAAACGCTAAGAGACACGAATGGTTGTCAAAAATCTCGCGTCCAAATCTCTCGTAAACGATTTGCATTTCAGGCACATGCACAGATAACTAAAAAACCCCATTTCTCTCCCATGATTGTGGCTCAGCTGATGCCCCATCTGGCCTTGATTAGTAAAGTAGGTGCAAATTTTGTATCCCAAATCAGCTGCCTTTTCTCTAACCAATTGTTATCATTGAATAAATGGTCATGTGGAACATATCCCACGTTATCGACCGTTGTAACATGGCACGCTCATTCAACCGGTGTGGAAGTGCGTATATAAACGGTATTGTAAAGCCGGAATAAATAATCCGGTACCATTTACACGCACAAAATCGGAATAAGCCTGCACATGTAACAGCGGTCATCAATTGATTGCGTTCCAAGGCGGGCAAGAAATTCAAATCTGCCCCAGGAGATTTTCAAATGATCAGAGTGATTGACACATTTTCCATTAACAGAAAAACATATTTTTAGCTTAACTAGTCGAAAAAATTTCGGGCCGGACAAATACTCTGTGCGTATCCGCTCTACGTATGATGGTAAACTTTTATCAATTTGTTACTAACGAAACTACACTGCAAATACTACAAATAAGGGCGTAGCAGCGTTCAAACTTGCGCAGGCTAATGCGATTCTTTATGTTTTTCAATACTTGTCATCGAGCCGCTGCAGTAACTCTTGACTAAATTTTTTTAGGACTCTTGTAATGCTGTATTATAAAGTAATAACTTCATGTTATGAAACGTAAATTAGAAAATAGTAGGTATATCAAAATTATTCTATAAATAAGAGTGCAGCGATACTCGAACTGGCGCAGGATATTGCAATTTTATTTTATAACTCGACGTCTGACCATTACGGCAGCTATTAATTACATTTGCGAATTCTTATAGTTCCAAAAATTATAGGATAATTCGTTGTGATAAAGCATATATTAGAGAAATGGTATTTCAACATAATATTTTACAGATTTTATAAAACATCATATAATCGTACGTACTTGACCATATATGCTTTAGTAGATCTCTATCAACTTTTTGTGGACTCCCAACATCTACGAGGTTTAAATTATATCACCTCTGTACAATTTGACTTTTTTGATCAGATAATGAGAGCGTTTTTCCATAAAATGATGTATGATGAGTTGGTTTTTGGGTACAGATTTTGTAGAAGGGGATTTTTACTCCGACGACTTTGTGTTAGTTTTAGTACATTTGTGTGGGGATTTGGTTTTTTTGAGAGTTTGATCATTTTTTTCTGAGGGCGGTTTTTCATAATTTATTATGATGAGTTGGTTTTTAGAGAGGATTTTTGTGCGGAGGGATCATTATATGAGCAACTTAGCATGGGTTTTAGTAAATTTTTGTGGGCATTGGTTTTTTGGCGAAAGGGGTTTTACTGGAACGACTTTTTGGGGGGCGTAAATGTACTTGTCTCAGGTTTTTTCACAGTAAATAATTTCTTGAGCCCATAAGGCCACAAGCGAATGGAAATATAGATATACACCTCGGTCGTCGTGTCGACGCTCAACCTCCTACGACATTCTACATTCCTGTTCAATCGCCTCACGGTTCACTTTAACCCTGATTTTTTCTCTAAAAAAATCCTTCTTTTATTGTTATTCCTTAACAATACTAAACTTGCAGTAAAACACTAAAAAAAAATTTTTTCCCAAATTTATAAATTTGTATTTTTTTTTACTTTTCAGCAGCGATCTCGCACATTCTACTGAATGCCGATCCTCTAAATTAATCCTTCTTTTATTGTTATTCCTTAACAATGCTAAACTTGCAGTAAAACACTAAAAAAAAACTTTTCCCCAAATTTATAAATTTGTATTTTTTTTTTTACTTTTCAGCAGCGATCTCGCACATTCTACTGAATGCCGATAACGAAGGGTTGAATCTATCGCACATGAAAGCAAACTCGTAACCTGAGGCATCTTCTAAACAACCAATGGTTGGGAGTGTGAGGAAGTCGCACTTATATTTTTCTAAATTCTATCAATTTGAAAAGAGAATCAGCTTGAGTCAAGAATAAAATTCCCTCACAGTTTCGTGACTCTCTATCTCAAGGTTAAAGAGTTTCGTAGCCACTGAGGCTCGATACTACGAAATGTTTCAATATATTGTAACGCTTTTCCCGTCAAGCGCTTCAAATTATATTTGCTCTCAATACTTTCTGGACGCCAGTTTAAGATAATTCTTAAACAAATTTTATTTGAAATTATCGAAAACAAAATAATAAGATTTCCCGGTCGTATCTGTATTTTAAACCAATGGTGGTAGAGGGGCTGGATCAATTATACAAAATAAATATTCACACCAACAATCCAGCTCCGGAATTACAATAGTTTTTTTTATTAAATGACATTAAAATTTTGAATAAAATAA
Organism: Rhimphoctona megacephalus; assembly: GCA_963989365.1. NCBI lineage: Eukaryota > Metazoa > Arthropoda > Insecta > Hymenoptera > Ichneumonidae > Rhimphoctona > Rhimphoctona megacephalus. The sequence continues at coordinate 4,659,152 of OZ022419.1, forward strand.
GATTTCCGGAAAAATATTATATTAAAAGTTTACAATAGTTCTCAATATTTGACATTCGATAATTGAAAAGAATTTATAATTTTTAAGTATTCGAAAATAATTTTATAACAAAAATATTTGCCTTTCAGCTCGATATTATAACAATTTAAATTACAAATATGGATCTCGAGATTGAGCTAAATCAAATACTAGAATTCCTCTAGGCAATTCAAAATAGAACTTTAACAACGGCAATTCACGAACATTTTAAATCGCGGGACAAGACGTTACTAAAATTTTCCAAACGCGTACGTACCCCGTAACAATATCGCTCTTTTAAATCCCAAAATTCACAAAATATACTCGCGAGTACAAAATGGTAAGAAATCACAACAAAACAAAATGAGAGCGAAACGACAGCTCACCGCTACGGTTTCAGAGATTGGTAATCCGGAAAAGGACCACGGATGCTTCCACTCGATAATTCCGATGGCGTCGGGTTCTTGATCGAAGATGGCTACGATTTGAGAAAATACGTCCTCCGTCGCTGCTGCCCAAAACTCGAGTCCCCGATAATATTCCCGAAGCGCGATTTCGCGGATTAGGGTCCTAGTCCCCCCACCCTTCGCCTACTCACGGGAA